>VKOC01000009.1:10319677-10382273 GCA_009364415.1 Spea multiplicata | reverse complement strand
TCTGTGATAAAGAGCGGGGTGCCGCTTGAAACGCGTCAGATTTGGGGTTTCCTATGCACTTAGGTGTGAATTATGCTTTTTAATCATTTAGTAATTTAAATAAAGCTGGAAGTTTTTTTCAAGTGCTGGATCGATCCTTTTGGGTTTTTTTTTGTGTTCATTCCACGCATCAAGTCCGTGCGGATCCGTGCAGATGAATATATAGGGAGGTGAGCTGGCTTTTGCATTTATTCAATTTAACCATCCCATATACATAATGTTACATAATTGACCAATACTCAAAAGCTAAAGTGTCAAAAACACTGAGGAGCCATACTATAAGGTATGTTTTTTCTTTAACAATATGTTTATATGTTTATAAATCTTCAGCCTCCATTCTATTTGTGTTATGTAGCGTTATGTAGAGCTCCCCTTTACCCATTCCTAGATGTAGAGAGGGCAGATATTGTAAAACAGAAAGTACCTGGTTTCTGATTTCTAACTATTAATGTGTTGATGGTGAATTAGCTTAGGTTCTGATAAGCAAATATAAATCTCTATAAAGGAAAAGACTTCAGCTACAGCTGTGGGGATAATGGGTTGATTCGGGAGATCCTCTGATCTTCCTGACCCACCCATGGAGCTGTAAAGCCAATGGTCTGCGCTTTTGCAACACAAACTTCCATCGAAGCTCCCATTTGGCCTTTTTGCAACACTCTCAAAGTTAAGTGCTACAAGGTGGCCCTTCAAGTATGGTCCTGCCCAGGTTTCGCCTGGAGACTCCGTGCCCATTTCCCGCGACATCAGCAGGACTGCCCATTAAAATCAGTGGGCAGTCTTCAAAACATAAAAAAAAAAACAGTGGGCAGTCCTGGCCGCCTACCGCAAGGGTATGCTCCGGGTAGCCGGAGCCCACAAGTTCCCAAGTATGGTCCTGCCACTAGCCACAGGTGTCTAGACTTGGACACATGAAATTTTGGGAAGTATGAAAGTAATTGGGTTCTCAGCCTAGTGTGAAACTGAGGAAAATTAGCCCTGAACATAGGTGTCTAAAGTCTTATTTCTCAGATTATCATATAAAAGAAGGCTTACAGGGTTCAGAAATTAAGTCAAGCAGCTAAAGAGATGCTGAATGATATTAAAGAAGAGGGACATAGGACAGTTAAACAGATTTTAGCATTACTTTCTCATTGATCATTTTTAGAACAAATTGGCCCAAATACATTACTCTCTCATTTAATAATACACCAACGGCAATAGTCCTCTGAAACCAAAGTTTCTAGCTAAAGCATTAAACTGAGTCTAATACCGGAAATAAAAAGCAGATGTCCCGACCTATCATCATATTGCACATCGTGGTACCCGAGCTGCAAACTACGCTTCATCTAATGCCTCGTGCTTTTTTTTTTTACATGCTTTTTTCTTCTATAGTACTTACAGTTTCAAAGAAATAAATGAAATACCCGTCTTTGTTGTAAAGCCGCAACGGTACGGCTTTTATGCCTGCATGTAAAAAGCTATTAACGTTGTCTTCAATTAGTATCAACCCTGTAAAAGGTGCATTTAGTACTTTTTTCTTTAATGCACCTTCTGTATACCTTGCTAAATAAGACTGTCACTTTAATCTGGTGAAGGGGAGGCGACTAAAAGGCCTTTTAGCATATTTCCTTACAAAAAGCTGCTGGTCGTAGCCGTACGAAGAACATTTCTTAATGCAAGGGACACTGAATTGCCTCAGTGAGACTCCTGCTTTTACTGGGAGAAAAAAAAAGCCTAATAGCGTCCTTTTAACTAGGCACTCAAAGCTTCAGCTCTGCTTCTCCAGGTGAAACCAGGAACAGAGCTAAAAGTGGCCTAAAAGCATCTGTAGTCGTGCTGTTTGCCCTCCCTGCGTGAGGCTTTTCAAAGTGCTTTATGCATTCGCCAGCGAAGGTTACCCCTTGGAAAACAAACCGGACTGTGAATCTAGTGTTCTAGCTGTGTGTTAATAGTTGAAGTGCTTTCACCCTGACACCCCTTTCCTAGCAGTGAGCAGTTACAAAGTGTCGGCAGCATCTCGGGAAATAGAATCGAATCTTTGTGTTGTAGAATGAAGCTACGCTGCCGGTTGAACTGTGGTTACATATCCTGGCACCGAGCTCGGAGAGGAGTGTCACATATAAAGAAAAAGAACATATTCACGTCAAAGACAAAATATAATGGAATCAAATCTTTTTTTTGTTTGTAGGAGTTTTGCATTTGATTCATTTGGTTCTGAAGTCCACTGCCCCCTTTGTCAACGCTAAAGGAATCTAAGTATTGCTGCAGACTGGATGACTCCTTCAGTTCCCTGTGAAAGCTTATCTCAAAATTAAATGTTAGTCCAAATCTAAACAGTATCGCAAGGCTAGATACTCTGGTATTTGTTTGTTTTATCTGATCTAACACAGCCTCTTCAGATTGAGTATGTAAAACCAGAGAGCGCATTTATTAACATTAGACATCTGACCCTGAGTCTCCAGTCGTTCTAATCTACCGGTACTTTGGCTTCAGTACGACTAACTGTTTTATTGGTGCACAAGATTTTATTATTAGTGAAATCCAGAATCCGTAAAGGAACAGTCTGTATTTTTTCTTATTAATATAGAAGAAAGAACCTGGTGCTGTGTAGAATTTGTCTTTGAGAAACATTCTGCAGAGCTGCTGAGCAGAGCACCCACACCTGTCCAGCAGGCTAATATGCTGATGGCAAAACAGGGCATCGCTTGGCTCAATCCTGAAATGATCCACAAGGCATTTCTTGCTGAAACTAAGTGCAAAAATAGTGTACTTTATTAGTCTATGATGGCCCAGTTTAGTATTCCGTACAACCCCACCAACAATTAATGCATATTTAAGTACTTTCTAAGTGTGGAGGTTGTCATTAGAACCCCTGGAACTCTTGTGCAAGTCAGTGGTGGAGTTGGCATGCGGGTAGTATAGCATGAATGTGTTTTAACAACCAAATTTACGAGCAAAAACCTTTAGCTCATAATTCAGGGTATGTACTTACAACAGAATTACTAAACGTTGAATTGCATTAAACCCCTAATGAATTAGGGAATTGCGGGACACCTGAGTTAGCAGGGTCCAGCACCTGTCCGCTTTAGATTATTTACCAATGGATGGATATAAGGTCGCTGTCCAAGGGCCAATCTCTGCACCCTAAGGCAGAGGCAGGTATCTGTTGTTCATTAACAGCTGGAAACATTATTGGCTCCATTATCTATCACTGACAGTCTCTGTGTATTTATTTTTTGTTAGTTTTTATTTGGCCATTAAAGTTACACCCAATGATATCTGCCAGTGGTAACAAAGATTAACCTGTCCAGTTAATTCTCCTTTGTTGCCTAAAGATGACAGTACTGTCTAGTGTCCACTCGTAATCACTGTTAATTGTAAATCTGGCGCACCTCCCATTGTCAACATTTATGAAGCCCTTGAACAAACCTCTTTGGGTAAGTCATTTTCCATTATAGCATCACATAGTAGACATTCTGTTGAAGAAGATTGTGTGTTTAAATTGGGTTTAATAGTCAATTAATGGACTATAGATAAGATTTTGTATCACCTAAGGTGATAAGCAGTCCGGTTTCTAAACATTTTGTAATGAACAAGCTGTGATTTTGGGTGTATGTTTTCACTTCATACTTTAGGTGTACTATTTATCTATATAGATTTAGAAATATTTTCTGGCCATAGAGCATGTCTTCGGTCATCTGTTAATCATAGCTTATAGGTTGTTCCACTTAACCAGAAACTAACTCAGCGCTTCAGTGTGTTAAGAGAATAATACCTAACTGTGTTTATTTTGTTTATGAAAACACTGAAACACTACTTTCCTAAGCAAAATTAACTTTGCCTGTCCCTGAAAAAACTAAGCACAGCTCTCTACTGGTCTCCCCCTCTACTGCCTTTCAGCACTCCAATCCATCTTCAACACTGCAGCTAGACTAATCTGTCTCTGTCATCGTTCTTTATCTGTTGCTTCACGATGTCCAGGGCCCGAGTGCGAATGAAAAGCTGGAAATATTTGGACACCAGCCCTATATATCTTATCTCGTGGTTGAGCTCTTGTACCCACACGCACCCCTTATACATACCTGAGTCACACTATTTGCCATCCAAATAACTATAAATCATTTTTTATCACATTATTTTTATTAAAATCCCAGAAACCAAAAGTGTTAAAAAGCCCAAATATATAACAGAAATTAGACATAATGGAATAAAAACATTTGCTTCTGCAAAAACTTTTAGATGAAAACGTTCCAGTTCTGGAATAAAACGTGTGTATGTAAAAGGTCCTCCCTGAAAAATGGAAGGACTGTGAAACCAAAGAGAACTGCCCCCTGTAGAGCATAAATGCACACACCAGGCCAGGCTGTACCACACCGACACCCAAACACACACCATGGTACGAGCTAAGCCACGGCGACACCCAAACACACACCCTGGACGGGATAAGCCAGAACGAAGCATAAAAAAAGTATTTTCCATACTGCTTTGTCGTTAACACCCCCTTTTGTTTTTTGTCCCCTTGTGTATTGATGCCCCAGCCAACCTTCCTCTTTATTTTGATTAAAGTCCCCCCCTCACAACCTTGTTTATTGCCTAATGTGTATTTGTGCCCACACCCTTGTGTATTGATTTATGTAATGCCCACAGCCAACCCCCCTTTCTTGTGTATTGATGCCCTCACCCCTTTAGCATTTGTTAATGTGATGCCTCAGCCAGCCTCTTGTGTATTGATGTCCCCACTGCCATGTGTATTGCCCCCAGACATGCACCACCCTGTTTGTATTAATTTATGTAATGCCCCAGCCACCCAACAACCTCTACAGATCCCCCTGACTTAACCAACTCATTCCCATAAGAGTAGTTGTCTCCTCCGGTTTCACTTCCCCCTCAACCACCAACTAGGTTGTAAGCGCACAAGAGCAGGGCCCTCTTCTCCTTTTGTACCAGTTTGTACACCAGTAAATGAGTAAATAATACTTTCCCTAATTAGACAGCAGCACCCAAATAAGCGTTCATTCAACACTTAGTAATCTATACTACAAATGGGGCGCACATCCATATGGGGAAAAATACATTTTGGACAAAATAGTTTGACTCTGTATGTAATAGCGGCTTAGCAGTAGCACAAATAGGTAATGAACTCGCATTTCCAATGAAATAAAAAAGGCTTGTCATAAGAAAAAGTCTTTAATTCTTCATAACTAGAAAAAAATAAAAACACAGCAACAATGGCACAGTATAACTTAATATAATAGATATGCTAAAGTATTTCAACTACAACAAATAAAATGTGCAAAAGCGTGTAAAAAATTCTCAGCACAAAACCAGGCACAGGAACAGTCCACCGCCCAGCGGTAGGAACTTCCCATGTTTCTCAACATTATCTGTTCTACTGCTAAGCCTCTATTCCATACGGAGTCACTATTTTCAGTCCAAAATATTTTTCCCCATTTGGAAGAGTGTTATCATTTTCATCATTTTCATTTATTTTACTGACTGTTGTTACAACACCATGGAATCTGCTGACGCTATATAAATGATTGTAATGTAGTGTTCATTCATTAAAGTGTGCAGATTAGTTTTAGTCTCACCTCATCAACTTCACAATGCATTTTTTATGGCCAACTCCATCAAACTTCTCCTGAGGTCGCCCTGTATAATGCATAGTTAGGACAGTGAATTGAAACTTCAAAGTTCACTGGGTTGGGACCTTCATAATGCAAAGTAAGGGAGATTAAACAAATTCCCACTCTATAAAACACAACCTTTGTATCCATAACCCCATTTTTTACGTGATTAGCACCTTTAGAATTCATGCTTCCAAAACTAGCCAAATGCTATTTGTGTCATCAGTGAGCTGTAACCTTATTACATCCTCCTCCAGCTGAATCTATTAAATGACTGCATAATAAATTGCCCTCTCTAAAACTTGGTTCACTAGGCAGTCACCTAGCGTGTCCTTATGATCATGCCATCAGTAGGTCCCAAAGTCACATAAATAGTCCTGTAAAGCCCCAACCCTAACCATAACACCTAAAACAAAAAGTGTCTGCAATTCAAAATCTTGGGAGAGGAGATGGTTGGAAGCAATAGTTCTCACTGTTTCTTCCCACACACAGAGAATTCTGCTTGGACCATCAGAACACTAATTATCTATTTTCCTCTAAGACACCCATAAAAACACAACACTGTCCTGTGTATAGTGATTTTTCTTTCCAGTAAGATGTGTTTAAAAAACTCCTAGTATACGTCTTATAAAATCTTCCGATTTTTTTTTAAATACAATTAAGTAAGAATGATTATAATTAGTTTAGTAGTTGGCGTTGAGATATGAATTGCTAGTAAATGCCATGTGTAGAGCAATCAAATACACATAATGTTTGCAAATAGGTCCTTACAGAACAATACAAAACGATACACTGCTGCTAACAGAACATTGTGGTTGTGCAGTTGTATAATTGATTCTAATAACCAGTTCCTAAATCACTGGATAATTCATTAAATGCCCATATCTTATAATTAAAAGAAGCTAAAGTTATTAAATTAAATTAAATT
This sequence comes from Spea multiplicata, assembly GCA_009364415.1. Classification (NCBI taxonomy): domain Eukaryota; kingdom Metazoa; phylum Chordata; class Amphibia; order Anura; family Pelobatidae; genus Spea; species Spea multiplicata. The sequence continues at coordinate 10,375,700 of VKOC01000009.1, read as the reverse complement.
CTGCCTAAAGGCTATGGGCTCCTGCAGGACACTGGTCCGTTGTCCTTCACCTTTAAGTTCTCTTTAATGCCGAGTTCAATTTAATTTCAGGGCCTGCTGTTTGTGTGTCGTGTTGATTGTTTTGTTTTTTGTGCACAAAGAAATCAATTCCGGTAGTTGTAATATATGTCACGATTTATGGTACTGGTAGAAAAGTTAAACCTGCATGGTACCTTCTCTCAGTCTCTGATTTTGGACCTTCACCTTTATGTGCTCTTAATTTCATCAAGTTCACGCTGTTGAGGAAAAAAACTGAAATTGCTACATTGATCTGACAGCAACGCCATCACTGAGCTGAGTAATGTCTTAGCTCTAAGAACTCTTAATAACAAGAAGTCATTTCTACGTACCATGAATCCTAGTGTCGTTTTCTACTTTACAAATGACTTAGAAATATGGTTGTTTCTTTCCTGGCACGTTCATTTGAGGCCGGAGTGACATCTTTAGATTGATATGATGAGACTTCTTAATATGTTCATCCTTATTAATTTTTATGAATTCCAGGTGGCAACCAGAGGACCTGAAAGCTCCCGTGACTTCCGCTTTGAAGGAATGGAAAGGCAGTATGCATCCCTACCAAGGTACGGAATTTGTAGTGTGTGTGATTCCACTAAATGACAAGGTCACCAAAACTGGTACACCAAGAACCCTGAGGCAGGACCTGTTCATAAGAGCAGACCTAAATGTCACTTAGAAATCTGAAATGTATTGTGTGTCAACCACTATTCTAAACTTGTATTGGCGCAAATTGACTATTTGCCACGCACCAATCACCCGGCTCCAATAGAAATGAGGAGGTTATGCCAAATCTTTATGAATTCATGATATGTTATTCACATAGGATTAATCACTGCTAATCTCACTGTTGTTGGTTTTCATTTAGCACCAACAATTTAATGTTTGCAGAATACAGAGAGACCTTTTTCCTGCTTAAAGATTAACTGATGTTTGACTGTTTTTAAATAGTAGTTCAATATTAGATATTCTTTTTATTGTAAACATACACAATCGTCATGCATTGGTCTTGTGAACTTCTACCTAGATAGATTATATTACAATATATTTATATGCTAACATTCACATGTTCTATATAGCATATTTACATGTTTGTTGGTCTTGTTGTGTGGCTGCGGTAAGCCATTATCAACAATAATCAGTTTATGTTGTTGTTTATCTACTTGAGTTCAAATGGACAGTACCCCCAACGTATATCGTAAAAATTCACGACTGAAGCCACTGCATGTACTCGTTGGCATTTTGTTGTAAACCAAGAAACATAGGCAGAATATGACGTGACACCCCCTAATGACGTTACTACCATGTTCTATACCAAACTATTAAACTATTAATTAAAAATAACTGGACTGCATCAAATTCCATGAACTATACTTTGTAAAGTTCAGTGAGGTTGCCCTGAATTCTGTTTTATAATCACTCCAATGAAAACTTTTTTTTGTATTATTCTTACAGTTCTTCTGATTATGGGATTATAAAGTGGAGGGAAGGCAATACTTACTGGGGGCAGAAAAGTAGTTAGCTCAAGTATAATGGCTTTAATAAATCTAAAGTTCTCCTAATGGGGGGGCAGGTGTTTACCATTTCATTTATGGAATCATGGTGTGTTTCAAAAAGGGTTTCTGAAGCAGAAGACTAGGCTCCTTATTGGATTTAAAATAACTAAAATAATAGATGCATATTCATTTAAATATGTATATATCCTTAAAGGATGTATAGAGGTGAACATTTGACAATTAAAAAAAAGAAAGACTATTTATCTACTAGTACACCAACTACAGCTTTTAATAAACTAAATAAGAATGTTTCTAAATTTTAGTCATGATTAGGAACTTTGTTCTTTTTTTTTTGTTATTTCTTAATACAATACATATATTCAAGAAGTATGAAAAGACTAGAATTGACAGACTAAGACAAACCGATAGATTAGGTGAAGAGGGTAAACTTAGGTATAAGCCTATCCTGAATCTAAGACAAAATTGGGGACTAATTAAGGTTTGAGACTTCAAATCATGAAAAAAATGGGCTGCCTAGATGCGCTGAATGGTTCTTATCTGCAGACAAAGTCTATGTTTCTTTAAAGTTATTCATATGTTAAGTATCAGTAGTAGCCTCGCACTTTCAGATACACCTTTATAGAAATTGATACTAATTTAAAATGATATTACATTTAGTTGGTGATAATCAGTATCAAGATCTTGTCAACAATCTAGAGCAGGGATTAAACTTTAAAATAAAATTACTGACTGCTTTCCGGAGTTCCCGTTTTGGAGTTGCACTATGCGGTTAAATTGGGGAGATAAAATCAGCAGAAAAAATAAATAATAAAAATCATAGCAAAATAGGGGGGGCATTGGTGCCTTTTTAGATATGCAAGAAAACTCTAATGCAATCAACAGAACACAAGCATAGAAAGCTTAGTGTACAAAAAATACAAATGTGTGCACTGTGAAGTCCATTTTCACAGCAGTGATATAATTCACAGGCCGTGAATAAGTTGGGGCTGGCGCTAGCTGGCATACTGCTTGGGATTGTGCCAGCAGAGGAGGGAGCCAGGTCTCTATGCCATTTGTACCTCGCATGTACTCTTCACGGCAATTGGTGTGGAACAGATTTCTGGAATGTGAATGAGAAAATCCATAAAGGCCCATTTCACTTCTCCCCCTCCTATTGAGTACCTGCCAGATCCACACCGATAATGTCTCTAAAGGAGCCCCCTTCCAAGCCAACACTGAAGTTATCTCAGAACCTAATTCCCATTCCTGCCGTTTTGTTAGCAAATTATATATATATAAAGCTGTATCCTGCTATACAAAATTGCACTAGAGCCCAAGGGTCAGGGACATACTCATTTTCATAATGTCATCGTGCCAGCCGCATGGAATGCTCATCCAACAAAAAATAACCCTTTCACCAACCAATAAAATATGTATACGTTCTTATAATGCTGCCGTGCCTAACTAATAAAAGCGCTATATACACACTGACACTTAAAAATATATAAAAAAAATCATAATTATAAATATCATCAAAGCTAACTTTAAGGGCTTTATATTACTTTACTGTTCACCTTAACTCTTTATATGTTTATAGCAACCTATGGAACGTTACTGCTGATTGAAATGTTCTACCGGTTGTTATGGTCATACCCGATAGCGCTGCTGTTGCGGCGCGCCCCACTCTCCGTCCACTTCCCCTCTAACAATAGGGTTTGTCCCGTGATGTCAGCGATGTGGGACCTCCTTCCCACATCCTGCATGGTAGGACTCCTAGCCAGAGCCAGAAAGTTGCCAGCTATGGTTATGGTGACAAGACGCTTTATCGCCCTAGAGTCCCTTTTTATACATATCCCCCTCCATGTGCAGATGGAAGTTCACCTGTTACCTTCCATTTTCCTCTTTCCATGTAGATGTTAAAAACATACGTAAACCCCCGTGCTTAAAACAAACACAGCAGTGAAGATTTTAACGGCTGCCATTAGTAGCCACGAGTGAATCAATCACTATTGTCAGTCTTTTTGGCTGATGCACCTGGGCTAATGAAAGAGCCACCTGTGCTTGTGGGAGGGGAACCCCGGGGGTCACAAACATTGTGGAACACATGCAATATCTGCATTATTTAATCTCTTTTTTAAAGCAGAGGATGTTATGTTTGTAAAATAAAAAAATAAAAATGCTAAATTAGACTGTGTAAACCAAACTGTCATCCTCCGGGACAGTAATCATTTTAAAACTACCCTGCATTAATCATCTCCCACATGCTTATTATTTAAAGGGTTAATCTTTTCAAGTTCTTCCTGGTCGTTGAAATTGGGAATGTATCCACATAAATGTGCTTCAGTCGCACGGTTGATAATGTAAATATAAAATAAACATGTGTTTCCATTAACAAGGTTAAGAGTTGTTGAAATAAACTTGGATTTGCTGGAGTCCTTATAATGTCTGCTGTTAACATTGGAGAACCCCATGTAAATGGAGCCCTTTATACCATATTTAACTCTTTACAGTATGAAAGACCACTTTAAGAAAAGTTCTGTTGTGTTTGATTACCCCTGTAGGGTATTAAAAGTATAATGATCAGATTATTAACATATATCTGAATTAATCTGAAATTTGTATTTTTTTCAGATAAGGCATATTCAGGACTGAGTGGGGCAGGAAAGAGGTGTCTGACCTCTCCGTTGTTCAGGCTTCCCCCTCGCGGTCCCAGGACGCTTCGGGTCCGTTGTTCAGGCTTCCAGAATAGCACGGGATAAGCCTGAAAATGGACCGGAAGGGCTATGGGACAGCCTAAACAATGGAGCGGACGGCGTTAAGAAGATAGATCCGTTATCCGAAATTATCCCTTATTCAAAATATTTCTGGTCCCACTTTTGATAAGGGATACTCAACTTTGATAAGGGATACTCAATATATATCTATATATTTATATGTTTATTAAAAAAATTCCTTATTTTTTTGGTTGACATCAATAAAACAATAAATGTCTAATAGGATATTTTCTTTGTCCTAAGAAGGCTAGGTAGTAGTTTAGACAGTTAAGTTACTCTGCTGATTTTCTTTATTCTTCTAGAATTAAGGTGCTAGTATGAAAAATGCCCCCTTTCAATGTCCTGTTGAAGATTTAACACTTCTTGAAAGTACTTTTATTTAAGGCATATCCTTTTTACCTTTACTAGAGACTGTCTGATTAAACATCTACAGGGGACATTTAAGGCTAAAATATCCACATTAACCTGTTAAGAAGCTTAACTAATCTCTTTTGTATGAACTTGCATGTCATGCCAGGCCCAGTGCTGTGAGACCATTTTCATAATATTAGTAATTTTATGCTTTTGAATTATTCACAGAGCTAAAGTAAATTATTAGTTATGCCATTGATGATTTTACATTAGTTTAACTGTCTCAATATTTTTACAGGAGATGTTCTCCTAATCTAAGTTCATGTTTCCTTGGAGAATGCAAAGTTAAGACTTGGCTAAATATATTGTTTTGGTTTTTTTACAAGAAACGTGACCTGTTTGCTAGAATTTTGAAAACAGTTGTGTTTTAGCCACCAATTTTATGTCTTGGTATAGTTGGCATTTTCAGTATTAGACCTGATCACCTTGGTGTTTAGGATTTGAAACTACCCTCAGTCATTTTCACGGTGGTCCCTCTACCATGTGCATTATGGGACATCGCACAATAGCCCACTGGGCAGTTTGCTTTGTGTCCAGAACACTTCTGTGGGTAGATTGTTCTGTATGTGATAGTATATATGGACTTGCAAGAGACTGAGTTGCAAAAAAACAAATCAATACAAATACATTAAGCATGGTTTTGTATGCCATCACTGGTCCTTTAGGTTTGCAAATGCATTGGATTCTGTGTTTGCAGACTGAAATATCACACACAGCAAGATCAGATGCATGTTGAGGAGAACACATGAGTCTCTAGGTAGGTTACAGAGAGAACACCGATTGTCTTAGACCACAACCCTTGCTGACCCATCTGAAAAAGGAACCAGGTCACCAAACCTACAGAAATTTGTGATCAGAACTGGACCAAGAAAATCCCTATGTTCATGGCAACTGTGGACAGTTATCAACTATTCTTCACAGCATTACAATTACCCATGTTGTTATGTTGTCTTATGGTATGTTTGTTAGGTATTAAAATAATAGCAAAATGTATGTAGTCTATACTTTTTGCAAGTCCAGTTGCACCCAGGCCCATGGACCAAAAATGCAACCCATTCTTACTATCTTGGACGGGTCCCGCCAAATTCCTTGTGCCAAGAATAAGACCTGTAATTTTGAGAAGGAAAGCGCGCCATCCGAGCATTACTTATTAGTGCCATTAATTTTAAGAAGATCAGTGTAACAAAGACAAATTGTTTTCATTAATTCAGGAGAAAAGAAGGTGACTTTTCTGATCTAAAATTGGCATTCAAAACATTTCCTTTAACTGTTCTACTCTTTAAATGGAGTTCATCTCGGGTAGGCAATAGGTTAAAGAAACCAACTAATTTATTTTGCCAATTATGGCTTCTTTACTTGGCTTTGCAGTAGCTTATCTGCCTCTTATTTTTATGTTCCTGCCTTTACTTTAATTAGCTTATTGGCTGATTGGAAAGCTTTTCCCTTAAGTTTTTTTCTCACTGTGTTTTTCAACATGGCGGGAGGTTGTTGGGCTATTATGTTTATTATATCTGCTGCACACTGTTTAGCTTTGTTGGTTTACTATGTCTCCTCTGTCTGTGTTACTTAAGTAGTTATGACTGTAATTGTACAGCATCTGTGTTGCATTATAATGATCCTGCAAACCAGTGCTTCATATTAACTCATTGTAAACCCTGAGAGACTATCAAGGAAAACACACAGCCCTCCTAGACAATAAATCTCAGTATCATTTCAATACCTTATTTAGTGACACCAAACTAATCCCGGTTTTAGCATAAGGTCCACATTTTTGTGTTTATAATTATAAGGGTTGCTAGGCACAGTATTGATTCTTAGCAATAGAAGAGCACATCTGCTTCTGCTTAGATGTTTTCCCAGTTTCCACAGTTAAGTCTTCTTCATCTACATTGCATATATATATATATATCGAGAAAAAAAGATCAGTAATTTATCTACATCATGGGCAGTCAACAGATTGCTGATTAACAACTTGCAAGATTCTTTGCATTCATGCCCAACGAAATGTGACTGACAATACTGGCCTGACAGCAACTGGAGCGCTACTTTATATATATATACTTTGAATTTGTAAATGTATTGGCTGAATGGGGTAATATATAGGTAAGTAATACCTACTAGGTGCCGTGGGTATGTTATATATGAAATGCAGCATACTTAGCATCTACAGCGGTAGCTAGAGTTAAAATCTAAAATCTTATGCTGGGGGGTGTATGTATACGTGTTTGTATTTATGTATATATGTGAGCATGAAGGTGTATGTACACGTGTGTGAGCATGGATGTGTAATTGTGTGTGTGAACATGGATGTGTAATTGTGTGTGCGAACATGGATGTGTAATTGCCTGTGTGAGCATGGATGTGTAGGCGTTTTGTGTTTGAGCATGTATTTGTAAGTGGGGTGAGAAGAAGTGTGTGTTAGTAAGTATAAGTAAGTGTGTGTAATTGTGCATGTGTGTTTACATATGTGTGGCAGAGTGTATGTTAGAAGGGGGCAAGGGGCAAAGAAGGCACAGACAAGTTGTTTGGGGTTAATGCTGGTACAGACAAGCTGTTTGAGGGCAGATATGGCACACATAAACGGTTTAGGGACACTGACAAGCTGGGGCAAAGATGGCAGTAAAAGGCTATCTAGGGATTAGGATTGCATTGATAATCTGCTTGGGGCAAAGACACTCACAAGCTGTTTGGGAAAAAGGTGGTGCTCACAAGCTAAGGTCAAATGTGGCACTGTGGGACATGTTGCTTAGTGAAGTTGGGGGGGCATTTTTTTCACCAGGGCACTGTGGTTTCTAGTTACGCCTCTGATTTCAGTGTTATATATACAGTTCATTTAATTTCTGTGGATGGAGGGGTTTTTTTTTTGTGTAGCTTGCAGGCAACAGGTAGCTGCCACTGAGTAGCCTTGGTTCTGCTACCACCCCTGCTAAAAGACCAGAAAACTCCCTGCCTTGGAGGGAAATAAAACAACTTCCCACCATAAAGCACGGCAGCTAAATAATACATTGAAAACAGAAAATATATTTTTGTAGAGGCTTCCAAAATTGTTCATTAATTATAAGAAACTTGCATTAAAGGAAAGGCTGTTTTTGAACAAATCTTTTACAAAACAATTGAGAGTTACATAATTTACTTTTCTGCCCTTTTATTTCATTTATTATCTATTTATCTATCTATCTTTCTATCTGACTTTGACTTCATGTGGTCGCCAGTTTATTCTTAAAATCAATGCCTTTGGATTTCAATGTATGTTAGTGCCTTACATGTGTATGCATTCCGTGTCTATCTGATCCGGAACAGCTCCATCACTGACTCACGCTGGGCTTTGTTTAATAACACTGAAGGATAAGATCTCATAAGGTCATTGCTGATCTTGTCCAAACTAAGCCTTTTTTTCAAGATGCCGTTTAGAAAATGGTTATCTTGACTGAACCACAGACTGGGGCTGCCTCCAAAGACTCTTCTCCACCGAGCACAAATCACAATTTGGGGAACACAAACTTGACATGAGCAGATTCTTTAGTTCTTTTGGCACATTGCTTGATTTCATGAACAGGCCTGGAAGGGATTGACATCTTGAGAATAAAACCTGTTTAACTCTGGTTATTGGAGATCAGCGTTACCATTACTTAATAATACATTACATCTCAGAATTCTCTCACAGCTGCGGGGCATAAAATAACTACTGGTAGCTCCGTCTGGAGAACATTTAGCGTAAACACAGCAATGGACTGCTCTGCTTTTTGATACTAATCTCTGTTGGCTTAATCCCTTGGGGAAGTAATATGTCACGATAATCTAGAGCCAACCCTCTAAACGGAATAAGACAACAATTAAAGATGGCCCTTCAGCTGTAAGTATGCAAACTGTGAATACAATTACATTTTTCCAAGGTGTTTTGTTTGAAAATCTAACTCTTAATGGAAAAGAAGAAGTCCATTTCCCGCTTGTCTGTCTGGCTACATAATTCTAGATTTGTCCAACATACCGTTCAGCCTCATGCTTTATGTTTAGCACATGCCTTTGGTAGCCCATAATGGCAGCAGAGTGTCTTTTTGATCTGTAGTAATTCTTTACATTATCTTTATTATGTCCATTGAGCACAGGTTGTTGTTCACTGAGTATATACTCACATAACATGAGATGCGGAACTTCTGCGAGTACAGATTCAATATGTGAAAACAAAGTGGGAAGCACATAGAAAACCTTTATTTCAGAAATCTTAGTCTGAAAGGTTAGCTGTATCTTTTCATGTCTGGCCATCAAAAACAATGTGACGCATACATTAAAGATTTTCCTTATTATAGATTGAGGGTAGATTGAGATCTGGACCAGGGTAGACCCGTATATAATGAACAATCGGAAACATAATGAGGGTATGTTTGATTTAGATGATCTTTAAACATATTATTTTGTAGTCCCGCATGTTGGCTATATTATAGGTTGCCAAGCTAAGATGTAGCTCAACGTTTCAGTGAAAACCTTGTGTTCTAGAAGTGCAATTCAGTAGCCTTGGAGAGAACAGAAAAAAATATCGCTCCTGGGCCAAATGCCACAAGTATAATAACACTGCCACTTTGAATTTTAATGAAAGATGGTGCTAACGCAAGAGAGTCATACTGTCAGCTCTGAGCAACCAAGAAGCGTTCTAATTTATATGCACGTTCGAAAGGGCACTTCCCTGCTCTCATGCAAAAAGGTGGCAGACCCTGGTCTATTTTCTTCCAATTAAATAGTCTTGCTGATGACAAATTCTGATATTCTTTCTTACATTAATTTCCGTTTAAGATTAAACGCTCTGCCTGCGTTACCTGCTATATTTATGGTGGGGCTGCTCTGGAGGTCTGCAGTGCAGAGAGGTGCTTTACCTCTTAATTACTTCTAATAAAGCCAATAGTGTAATAAACATTAGTGGATAGGCATGGGCATTAAACAGTAACATATTCATAATATCTTTTTGTAACATTTGGCCCTGTATTAAATGGTATATAAAGAGATGCTCGCTTACAGTCAGGTTTACTATCAGTGTTTGTGAATAAAAATGTTATTTATGACACATTTGTGAACTAGGCTGAAAATGTTCACTAATCTACAATGAGTACAAAATAAAAATATACCAAAACCTTGTGTATAGCATTAAGAGAACCTGCAACACACCCCCTCTTTCCTCAAAGATCCATCTCCAGGCTCGTAAACCAGTATGATATTTTTCCAGCCCTGGCCATGGTCAGTTCCGTTTAGGTGAGGAAACTTGCATGACTCCCATGACAGGAGGAGTAGCGATGGCTAAGCACCCACTGTTATTTACTCGCAGAAATACATTACTCGTACCGAAATAAATACTGTGCAAAATTAAATGGCACTCTTTGTGTCTGGACTTTCTTTGATTGAGTATTTGACTTAATTCTTTAGTTTTGCATTATATAGGTTAGATTTTCATAGTCCGCGATCAATGGTCATTAGGAAAATAATCTTTAATGCACACCATAGAACTAGGCTAGCATGTAGAGAGGATGTATCAATCTACAGGACGACGAGGTGGTATTAGGGAGAATGTCAGTGGTGTTACTGGGAAATGTCTAGAGGCACTATACATTGACTGCAGTGTGTTACCATTCTCTGGCAGAGTCTATCAATTTGTTTATTGTCAGCACATTTCTCTTTGAGCTTTGAACAGTTAACTCTTACTGTCCCAGATGAATGTGTGAGGTATTGCAATGGACAAAAGAGAATTTGAGTGAGCCATAGGGATAAATACCAGAAAAAGATGCAGCCTAATGCTTTTTTAACCTACTTGCAGATCATTCATAGCCATGCTGAGCTGTTCTAACTTCGGCTTGCTGTCCGTTTGTCGTACTGTAACATGCGCTACTTGATAGGTTTCATTTCAGAGCTCCCCCTAGGTAGACCCAAGCTCTCATTTAGCAGGCAGACCTGCTGAAAATGAATACCGGCTCTGTATTACTCTTTACAGCTCCCTGGAAAGGTTACCTCTATGGTGAGTAATTACTAAGATATTTACAGCTAGTTCACTAGTGAAACTGATAAACTATATATATATAACAAGCTCTTTTTTATTTAAAGGGACATATACTTTATTGCATATGATAACTGAGTGCAAATCTATTTAAATCTATTTAATGCCTTCTCTACATTTGCACTCATTCCACAAAACCCGGCTATTTACTATTTACAGTAGTGCGCATGATTTCAAGAAGATTGTTTTGTTATCAGAGCTTGTTCCCAAACACAGAGGAGACTGGGCGGTATGCTGCAGCTCTGAGGCTGCAGCATGTTCATCAGTTGAGTCCATTTTATTTTTGAATTAAAGTCCATTTTATTTTTGAATTAAAAGAATGCATAATGCAAAGTATGGTGAGCCAACAGCCAACCTTAGATTCCAGCTTTGCAAGATTTGACAACTTAAAGAAGTTGTCATGTACCGTTCATACTGCAAAATTGCTTCGCCATTAAGTCCTTAATGTGGTGACGAGCAATATAACAAACAGCTCAAAAACGTAACCAGAAGTAAAAGAATGACAGACAATAGTATGTGGTGATTTCCCTGAAGGCTTTGGAAGGGGCAAACTGGGTTAATGCATTATGAACTCTACATGGCAACTGGAAGAATGAAAAAACGATTCTAAAACAAGCCTTAACAGCATTCATCTAACTGACATTTCTTATATTTCACAAAAAAATGTAAAGGTAAATGGTAAATACACCAATTTTAACAACAAGCTTTGTTTCTTAGCTTGTATCCATTTAAATTATCCCAAGGAGCTGTACACCTTCATTTATCCGACATCTGAATGCATCACATCTTGTTAGCATCTAACAGAATAATTACAAGTCTGCTATTCTTATTTTAATTACTATACTTTTGTTTAGAAAATGTGCATATGATTTAAGGTTTTTGCATCTACAAAATACTTTTGCGTCAGTGTTTTTTTTTCTAAATTTTACTGTATAATTTGCACTTTGACCTTTCTAAAGCAGGGGGCCTTGACCCCCCCCACCCCTTCAACCTCTGCAGCAATGCTGGCAGCACTCATACATCTATTTCCCAAAGACAACCTCTGGATATGACTCTGAGCACCTGCACTCAACTTCTTTGGTCGACCAAGGCGAGGCCTGTTCTGAGTGGAACCTGTCCTGTGAAACCGCTGTATGGTCTTGCCCACCGTGCTGCAGCTCAGTTTCAGGGTCTTTACACTGTTATACAGGGTGTACTCTCACTACTTTACATTGTAGCAGAGCGTCATTTCTTCAGTGTTGTCACATGATAAGATAATAAAATATTTACAAAAATGCGAGGGGTTTACTCACTTTTGTGAGTTACTGTATGTACTAGGACTCTTCATAACTTCATAACCAGGATCAAGCCTTCCTGGATTGTTTTCCTGGATAGAAAGTGGAGCATGACACTTTCAATGAGATAAGCATGTTACTCGTGTGCAGAGCTCACCAATTAAACGTATGTGGCGGCTCAGTGTGGCCCATTTTTTGGTATAGGACATTCTGAGAGATGTTTTTTTTTTTAATCATAGGCAAGACCTACAAGCGGTTTGGGTGTATGTATGTCTGTGTATACATTTTCTTCCTCTTGTTCCCATTATTATACGTGCTTCCAGCTGCCAAGTGGTTAATGCCATTTCTTCCACTGCTCAGTCCCAATATTGTCTGGAAACTAATTAGAGTAATGCGGTCTTGGCAGTGTTATTGATCAAGCAGTGACTCCATGTTACCTCACCACTCTGCTCCCGCACTCTATCACTTGGGTGTCGCCAGACAGCATTTTGTGCTGTTGAAGGATCTCTCAATCTCACTTGATACTTTCTCATCGTGCTGACTTCTTAATGGAAGTGCTTATCTTTGCAATTGTTAGCGAGCACAGTAATTCTAATAAGCTCCCCAAGTAGGACTGTCTTATCATACTCTTGTGTGTCTCTTTCATAACACTCAGATAAGCTTGTCGTGTCAAGGTTTTAACAACACTGCAGGCGTATATAAAATTGACTTTATTGTAAACTTGGTCTGTAACTATAGTGGTTGTTTCATTAACAAAGGCATCCAGTTCACTTCCGTTTGCGCTGTCCTGACCTGAGCTCTCTGCCAACATTAGGGTGTGATGTCCGCGGCATCGCATGTATTCTGACACTGGATACAGTACAACATTGGAAGACCTTGTACGGTGCACAAATGAGTTGTGTTTAGAATTCTTATCTCATAGTCTAAGAAAACCTGTTAAAGTCCTGTCTGGTTGTTTAAACACTGATATAAACAGTTTTCAACATAATTTAAACCTATCAGTTACTGGCTGGCAGTGGAGCTTCAGCCAGGCCACCCACTGTGTTGTCCAAATGCATGTAGACAAACAGAAGTTTCCCAGTATATGCCAGTTTTGCTTTGAGGTGCATGTATAAAGTAAGACTATGAAGACGTATCTAAGAAAACGAAAAAATATACATAAATAAGTTCCAGCCCTAAATGAAATTGCTACAAATCACACAATTGCTACCACACTGACCTGGTATCCCTATCTGGAGCAGTACTGCCAAGTTCCCTGCGTCGCTGGTCCTCCTGGTGTTACAGGTGTTAAGGTATTTTCGTCCTTAAAGTACGCTACATGGTGACGCTCCTAACCCGGAACTTGAGTATCTGTCTGAACGACTTACTTTGAGGCTGTCCTAAAGCTGGACTTTTGAGCACTTTTTCTAACGGATTCACAATGTTTATTGTAAGAATATATGTGATTTATTGATTTATGTGTATATTTATTAAAATTGTACCTGTTTTTCTATATGGAGTGCTGTTTTTGATATCCTGGTGCTGTGTGGATCTCATACCTGGGCGTTGTTGGTAGTATATTGTGCTTACTTTCTAGTAAGTGGGACTGGAGTATCAAGAATAGAGTGTGATATATAAAAGATATATAAAAGATATAATCAGATTGCGCTATGTGTTTGTTTTTTCATATACTCAAATTTTTGGAAGAAATTTTCAATCCACAATGAGGATTTTTATTTTTTGGTCACATACTGGTGTTATATTTGTTTTCTGCTCGCCCACTTTATATATTATTTTGATCCATTTTTTTACAAACTCTCCTACAGACATAAGATTTGTATTTTTAGCTAGAGAGATAACGACACTTTTTACACGAAGAAACTAAAATGTACATTCTTTACCACACAATAATCAGATTGTTCTTTTTTAAGAATTGTGTCCCTTTAATCACACCTGAATTGATAGTAAAGGTCCCTTATTAAAATGACTATTTCCATAGCTTTCACATACATGCAATTTTAGATTGATTGGTCCTTATCTCTGTGGTGACCTTTAACTTAATATCTGCCATGGCTCAACCCTCACCACCTTTACGACCCATCTCAAGGAAATACACTTGAAAAATGGTTTCATTATATTTTCAGGTATGGACACACACCATAATAATAACCAAGGTACACAAAGAGCACATGCACTTGATATATGAACTTATCAGGTCCAGGTCACTCTAAATCCATTACCATCGCTTTGGTATGCATTTCTTAACCTTTACAACATATCAGTTATTTCGTTTCTATGGTGAAGTGGAATGGTTGTATAGAATGGGGCGGTACAAATAAGGCTAAACCAAACAATTCTCCTTGGAATGTAGAGTTATTATGTTTATATTGTATATATATATATAAATTATATTGTATAAGTGAAACAATAGAGTTATAATATGGTATCGCATATATAAATATATATATTATATATATGAAAATATAATTTAAAAATAAAATATATTGTATTTAAAGCAATACAATTATACTTATTAATTGTTTATATATAATAATAAGTTTACTTTGTTTTCATCAAGTCAGCTTGGACTGTGTGGGTTCTTAAAAAATATGTTAAACCACAAAATATCAGTATTGCATTAAAGTTTATTTGAGTCTTATAAAGATATTTTTTTTAGAACAGTTCACTTGATTAAATCTAGTATACTAGATATCTTGTTCAGCATTTAGTGAAATCAAAATTTTGAAGACCTGATGTAATAGTTTAATATACAGTATATTAGTATTATTCCTTCTAACCTACTTGAATAGCCTACTGTGACCATCTGTCAAGCGGCTATCAGTGTTAATGTATAATGGTAAGGCAAAGAACTCAAGACATTTATTGTTCGGTAGACAGATTAATGCAGAAGCTTCTGTAGTAATGAAGACTGGAACTGTTGGATAACCTGTTCTAGCCAGGGACACTGGTGTGGAAATAAGAAGCCTTCGACCCACAGTTATTGTCTTCATGCAGATGTTGCAGCGTTTTATATATTAAAAAAAAAATTACCGACTTCAGTTCTGAACTTTGCTTGCCAATTAGTTTGATTGATCAGCTTGGTATATGCTCTTACTGCATCACACATTGACATTTCATTTTAGATAAGAATCACTAGGTCAACCTAACCTGCCCTTTTGTAACTTCTTTATAACCAACCCTTTATGACCCTTGGCCTTTCCTTATGTGCAGGTTAGCACTGTGGCAATTCTTTGTATTTTTAATATTCCCCAAAAAATGTAAGTGATTTGATGTATTCTGTATAGCATAACTATGCAGGTTTTCTTACAAAAAATAATTTTATAGCATTTACAGCAGGTGTACTGGTGGCCCTGCTTTCCGGCCAAGATGATGTAGAGGTTCTGGCCGCAGAAGCACATTGGTACATTAGCAAAAGGGATTATTCGATGCAGCAGGCATTAACTGGTGGGATGTGATTTCACTATGCATTATAATGGGCTGTTGCTACCCAAGGAGCCAACCTGGCCCTGTATAATGCATAATTCAGTATGTGAGATGATTATTAAGAAATATCACTGATTTAACTTTAAATAAATTTGGCTGGAAATGTACAGTGATATCAGCGACTGGAAACCACAACACCCTTGCAAAGTCTTCTGTCAACTCCCACTTTAGTGAATAACCCCAAAGTATTGTATTCCCTATCTGCTGTGACAATTTATAATTTTTTTCTAACTCATCTATAAGACTTATTATTAGAAGAAAGAAGATGAACACCACCAGCAATGGCTATCATTTACAGAAATGCAAACTAATAGACACAAGTACGTCTTGGTACCTACAAGTAATGTTTGGCCGTATAGTGAAAAAAGATTTAATTTTGCTTAAAATTGCTTAAATGAGAGGTTAAGCAGTTGTATACTGTGATGAGCTCAGCAGAAGCCATGCAGTATCTGAGAAATCACTTTCATCAAGTTCTACTTCTGCTTCTTAACACCAGTTCTACTTTCTTAAAGGGATTATTTCTTCTACAGCATCAGCTTGCACAAGTGCTCAAAATGGGCATTTTGCTGGCTTACAAAGTAAGACAGTTATCATTCTTTTTGCAAAGTACTTCTTTGTCTTTCTCATAATTATGCAACCCTCCAGCCATAGGGCATGACCCCTTCTATATTTCTGAAATGTGCTTCCCTTAGTGCTTAATCACTTAAAGGGATGGTCATGTCGGTCATTTATTTCCCAGACGGTCTCTTCGTGACTGCTGGCAACACTGCTGGACCGTCTACATGAATTGCATACTCCCAATACACTGTCCCATATCAACATGGCTCAGGACTCAACACATCCATGCCATTAGCTCGCTATACTGCTAGGCAGGCTCATATTCCAGCAAGCCTTAGGTGTTTTGCAGAGCATTTGCGCTACAAGGCTGGTGATTTTTATTATTGTGAGCTGTGGTTAGAAAATTGTTTGACGTGATTGCTTCTTTATAAGCATTTCTGGATTTTAGGTGAATCTTGAAGTATTGATATTACTAGACTGCATATAACACATTAACTACACATACACAATAAACCTGTATTTCCCCAAGTTTACTACTTGCCACTGCAAGCTGTGCATTGCTTAATAAAAGTACATTTAATTGATTGGTAAATATAACCCAATAATAACCCTTTAACTTTACTTATTCCTAGCTGAGTTTCACTGTTGTTATTATTATTGTTGGTATGAATATATTTTATTAACAGAAATATAACTAGAACAAATGCACCATTTAAAACTCAAATATAAAATTCTAATTATTATGCATAGTTTATGATTATATTTATTATCAAAACAATAACCAAAGTGGCTAGGTACAGAAATGGTACGGTAAAATTATACTGATAATTTTATTATTATGATGTTTATAAAAAGTAATAAAGAGAGGGAATAACCCCAGTTAGAAATTTGCAAAATCAAGAAAATATCGAGCAGTACGGAAAAGGAGAATATAAATACAGAAATATAATTTTACTTATTAAAATGTTACTTAATGTGGCTTATATTGCTGTTCTTTTAGGCCAAAGCAGTTTAAACTAATAGACAGT
Source organism: Spea multiplicata (assembly GCA_009364415.1). Taxonomy (NCBI): domain Eukaryota; kingdom Metazoa; phylum Chordata; class Amphibia; order Anura; family Pelobatidae; genus Spea; species Spea multiplicata. The sequence goes on along the minus strand of VKOC01000009.1, from coordinate 10,358,585 downwards.
CAGCATAATAAAAAATCCATTTTATTCTGTAAAACAAGTTGCTCTTACAGAAAACAACCTGAAAATGACCCCACTTATTTTCAAAGATGTTGACGTTTCCAAGCATGTATAATTGTAGTCCCATACTCTTCATCAAGTTAAACCCAGACCATGCTCTAAAAAGATTAATAACTATTTAAAGGTTAAGGTGCATGATAGGTAGTCTGAAAGAAGTTGACTTCAATTTAATGACATCAAGATGTTCCATGGCACACTTTTATCTCATCCTTTCCTTTTTGCTGTCAGGACATGCCTGATGTTCTATGAGTTGTACCACTGAAGCTGACCTTTAGGCTTTTTGGCAGGGTGAAGGGTTCAGGTGGGAGAAGATGAAATAGCAGCAAAATTAGTTCATGCAACTTAAGCTTTGAACTAGGGTCTTCAGAAGCATTAACCTTGCATCTCACACACCAATTGGGTGTCTCATTGATATTTTAGGCCTTGATATATTAAAGGTGATAAGGTTACTACTACATGAGTGGTAGATACATGTGCTGATCAAAAGAGTAAATAGGTACAAAATCCAAGTGAAGATGACTGTCTTTAATCACATTGTGGCATGATTACCATACTCCGAGTGTTGCCTTGTACTTTGCGTTTTTCCTGCGTCATCATTCCCCACCACCCAGCGTTTGCAGAAATGCAACTCTTGCTACCAGTACACAGTGGACAGATCCTCACCACCAGCCAACTTCAAGTTAAGAGATTTTTAATGGACATAACTACCCGGAGCCCTCCCTTTTCAGGATGTAGGTGTGAGGGGAAGTGGGCAGGGAGTGGGACATTCCTTACATGCAAACAGTAAGGGTATACTTAGTTTTACACACATGGCTTCTCCATTTTGGGTTTATTTTTTATTGGCTTTTACAATGTGTTTTGTTCATCTTAGGGTGTATTTACCTTATGAATGTTATGCCTTGATATATAAAACCATAGAATTCAAAGAGGGTGTACATTTTTTTCACATGACTATATATACAGTGCTTCTTTTTCTTTCACTAAGCTATTTATATAAAAAAATTAATGTTGTCATTTTCAGATGTGCTTTATTTGATTGCTGTCATCTCAAATCTGAAATTTCTTAACCTTAACATATTTATAAAATTGCTTTTCAGAGGAAATGTACAATTATAAACAATAGTTTGTGCCAGAGGCTGTTGCACAGGCTGCTAAACAATGTAGTCAAGAAGATGTATTATAACTTCCTACTTGGGCTGAAACCAGTAATCTTGCAATCTACATGCAGTGATCTTGAGAAATAAAGAGAAATTTACATGAAATGACCTGGTAGGCTATGCTTTAAATGGAGGCAGATATAATACCAGAGCTTTAAAATTTAATTCTGAATATCTTAAAATTGGATGTTTAATAATAATAATAATAATGATTGCAGTAATAACAACAACTCTAGTGGCAGATCGTTTTCAGTGGCAGATTATGGCTTTATAACGTGTGACCATCTGAAAGACATTCTCGTGAACATACATTGTGTTGTGTTCATAGTTTTGATTTTGTTTACTTTTGTCACAGACTGAGTTCTTTCTAACAACCTACCATGTCCAGTGGTACAGTAATCACCTTACTGTTTAATGACTGACAGATACAACTTTGTGACCGTTGTGGTGTCATGACTACCACAGTTTGCCAATTCATCCGAATCTAATGGGGTGATAGGAGCGCACCAGAGGCCAGGGGTTTAATACTGATGTCAGAAATAACATCAAACGAATGGCTTTACAAGTCAACCTCCCAGCTAGCCTGAAGCCCTCAAGCCATAATGTCATGGATACCTCTGCTTTGGTCACGCTATCCGCATGTCTGCGGTGCTATCACTTACACACACAGCACAGCTTTACAGAGGCTGGCCTTACACTCAATGGAAGTTTTGTCAACAGAAAGAAAACAATAGTGAATAAGTGGCTTTCTGCCTAATAGTTACATGTGTATGTGATAATTGGCTGATGCTTATAACCATGGGTAAGGAATCAAAATGTGACATACCTTTTGTCTTTGTGTGCATCTGTTAAACATGTCGGTTAGACATACCATAAGTGTATTTTCTTTTCTTTGTTATAAAAGAATGAAACGGCTAACACACATCATGCTACACAGTGAGACACATTGCATACAGACTGACACTATAAGTGACTAATATAACTTTTTTAAGGAAATAAATGTAATTTAATGCAATTAAATGGAATGTAATAATCTGTGCTAGAATACAATACTCATTAAATCTAGAGGGATCCAGTGGCACTGTATACCAGCATCTGCGTACAGACGCTGCAATAGACAATGCATATGTAAAAAGAAAATGTACTGTGTATTTGAATAATCTAGCGGGACGGGACAGACAAGCTACGTGTCTCCTTTGGCACTTTGTCAATGAAACAATATTTTACACGTGCACTTGTCTTATTGTGGCATCTGTATAATCTGGTGTAGTTTAATCACTATAGACATAAGAAGCCTGTTTAGTCTACCCCTGAGACCCCTGTAATTACTATTGCTGTGGCAATCCTTATAGAATTACCTAGATTTCACTTCAAGGAAATGTCTAATAAAGGGTGCTAGTAGCTTTTAATTTACATTAAATTATAATCAGGTAGTAAACGAAAACTAAATTACGGCTTTAAATGTCTTAAGAGCCATGACAAATCTTAATAATTATTATTATTATCTTTTTTTTATATAACGCCAACAATCTACGCAGCGGTTAATACAATACATATATATTCAAGGGGTATGACAAGACGAGAATTGACAGACTAAGACAAACCGATACATTAGGTGGAGAGAGCATATTTTCGTGTATTGCAGGATTGAGTGACTCCTAACTGGTTAACAGCGGCAGAGACTTTCTCAGCTGCACTTCCAAAAAAAAAGGTGTAATCATGGCTATAAACCCTTCATACTGCTCTGCAGAGAACATTCTTATTTTCTTTATCACTCCGGCTTTTCTGGACAGTATATTTGCGCTGTGGACTTCATCCAGGAAACGAGAACTCTTTGTTCAAAGCCAACAAATACAGAATTAAGTACCTAGGCAGAGGAACTGTTTTGGCAAAGCAGTAATATTGCTGATGGGAGAATTTTTTTTAGAAGATGACTGAGCGTGGTCTAGGGAAGTGGAAGGAACTTGGGAGAAGATTGTATCAGGCTCTCAGCAGTATGGAGTAAGATTCTCTGGGGTCTGGTTTATTCTCCTCCCCCCCCCTCCCATTATACTGGGTATTTTTCCAATAGGTATCAAGTCAGATGTTGGAACTCATGATAAAGTAACAAGGGAGGTAATGCATATTGAGAACGGTTTGTCGGTTCCAAGGTCTCTGTAAAGGATACAGCAGGCAGCTGAAAAAATAAAATATTCTCTTTACAAGGAGTTTGGGGTAGCCGTATTAGTCCAGTGTATACGAATGCAAAAAAAACAGAATGTTGCAGAATCTTGTAATACCTTTTTTATTGGACTAACAGTATTTAAAATAATAGACGAGCTTTCGGGAGTCCTCCCTTTATCAAGTCAAAAGCATTTCTGACCAAGCAAGTGAAAAACACAGTTTAAAACAGTTTAAAACTGACCAGTACATGTTCTGATACAGGGTTAAAACAGGGGTTAAAATAACAAGATAGAGAATTTGCAGACAAAAAACTAAGAGGGTGGTAAATAGTAAATAGTGGCATATACTGCACAGATAAGGGTAGAGGGGAGCAGGGGTGAGCATGTAGGAGAGAGAGGGTGAAAAAAAGGCACAGGTTATAGGAAGTTTTGATAATGAGCTAAGAAGCTCAAATCCACATTAAGTCCTCTGTTTTTACAATCATAAAAATGTATCATTTTGGCTTCAAATGTCTTTCTTTCTTGGGTGTTTTTGAAATTACCTCTCAGTGTTTTGATTTTGAGGTCATGTATGGAGTGGCCGGTTTGGGTAAAGTGGTGCCCAACTGGGGTGCAAAAGTTTTCTTCATCATGATGGTTGATGGAGTATCTGTGTAGATTCATCCTTTTATTAAGTTGCTGGCAGGTTTCACCGATGTAACACCCTATAGTACATTTGGTGCATTGAATCATGTATACAACATTCTGTGAAGTGCATGAGTATGATCCTTTAATATTGTATGTCTTGTTGTTGTGGGTGGCTGTGTTGCTGGTACAGATGTGTTGGCAGAGTTTGCATCGAGCTTTGTTGCATGGTTTGCTCCCATTATCTGTGTGTGTTGTTTCAGTATGTAGTTTGCTACTCACCAGCTTTTGTTTGAGATTCGCTGGTTGTCTGAAGGCCAAGATGGGGGGTTCAGGGAAAATTTCTTTTAACACCTCATCCTCTGCTAGCATTGGTTGCAGATCCTTGATGATTTTTCGGATTTCTTCTAGGGCAGGATTGTATGTGGCTACCAAAGGTATGCGTGAGGATGTTTGTTTGTCTCTGTATTGCAACAGGTGTTGGCGTGGTGTTTGTAGCGCAGAGTTAATTTTCTTATTGATTATCCTGGGTTTGTATCCCTTTTGTTTGAATGTCTCGGACAGTGTTTTAAGATGCATGTCTCTGTCATCAGTGTTGGAGCAGATGCGGTGGTACCTGGTGGCTTGGCTATGGATGATGCCTTGCTTTGTGTGGGATGGATGGAAGCTGGATTTGTGCAGGTAGTTGGATCGGTCTGTGGGTTTTCTGTACAGGGATGTATGTAGTGTGTCCTTGTTTATTGTGACAGTTGTATCCAAGAAGTTTATACTTTCTGTGGAGAAGTCCATTTTGAGTTTGATAGATGGGTGAAATGTATTGAATGCGTTATGGAACTTTCTGAGGTTTTCTTTTCCGTCCGTCCAGACAATGAAAATATCATCAATGTAGCGATAATATTTGTAGGGTTTGTGAGGTTGTGTTTCCAAGAATCGTTGTTCCAGGTCAGCCATGAATAGATTGGCATATTGTGGTGCCATTCTCGTCCCCATGGCAGTGCCCATGGTTTGCAGATATATATTGTTGTTAAAACTGAAGTAGTTGTGTGTGAGGATGAATTCTATGAGTTTGGTAATGGTTTGAGGACTGTATTTCTGGTTATGAGTATGTTTTGAGAGGAACAGAGAGCAGGCTTCAATTCCATCTTCGTGTGGGATGTTGGTATATAGAGATTCCACATCCATGGTTACAAGTATGGAATTGGCAGGTAAGTTTGTAATTTGACTGAGTTTGTTAAGGAAGTCAGTGGTCTTTACAAGGAGAGATATGTTTTCAGAGCTCTGGCTAATGATATGCACTCGCATTGTCGTTTGTAATAGCACTAAAGCTGAAATCATTCATATAAACCCTTGAGAGAAAAAAAGATGCGAAATGATAATTTATCCCATGGGCCACAATGGTTTCCCATGGGAGATACAGCAGCTACATTACTTTATATCACTTATTTTCACAGCAATAAAAGATGATTCCCTTTTAAAAACATTTTATTTAACTTATATCAACTTCTGAAAAGAAGGACAGTTTAGTCTTAAAGTTAAACAGTCTCTTTTTACTAGCAGTGAATTGTCAATTGTTGCATTGCAATAATACGTCTAGCCTGTGTATAGGCAATCTAGGTGTATAAAGTGCCTAATTGCTTATTTTTATAAACGCCAACACACTCCCACTTTGTTGTGCTGGTGCCAATGATCTGTAAATAACACTAAGTAGACTGTCCAGAGTCTTCTTTCTAAAGCTGTGTCTAGAAAGGTTAAAGGACATCTTAATGGACAACAGGGGGTCAACAGCTGTAATTAATGGCAGGAGCCATTGATAATTAGATTCCTTGTTTAGGAGATAAGTCACAATTTCTTTTCACATTCAAGATGAAATGCTTATTCTCTACATTCTAAAGTAGCTTTTAATGAAAGAAAAAAGAAAACCAATATCACTTATTTCCTTATGATTGGTTTTCTGAAAATTATTAAAATGATTTTTTTTGTTCTCTACCCCCAAATAAATTATTATATAACTTAATCACCTGTCAAAACAAAGTACTTTCTAGTTTAATTTTGCCTTTTTGGAACTATTGTTAAAAAAAGATCTGCTTGGACGGTAGAATTCTTCTGGACAGTACGTGTTTGTGGTTTTAAGTAGCAATTGTGTTATAAAATCAATTAATATTTGCTCAACTATTCTCCCATTTATTCTTAATGAGAATTCATAGCACAATAAGCAACCTGTGAAATGTCGTATGCTTGAGAATTCCATTGGTTTCTATGATCATAAAACCATTTTTCAAACTTTAGTTGGAGTAACTAAACATAGGCCCCACTGAAAGCCAAAAGCCCTTGAACTATAACTAGAAGGAATATTTCATTTATACTTGGATATCTAGCTGAGTTCAAGTGAACTCTGCAGCTCCGTAGGTGTTTGTGATTCAATGTATGCAATCTGTATGCAATCTGTGAACCAGCTCTGTTTATTAGATTCTTTGCACTCCTAAATCTGTGGATGCCGTGGATAAAGTTCATGAATATAACAAAAAAAAGGTTTTCTCATCTCCCGTGAGCACAATTTATTAGAGCCTTGGTTTGCTAAGGCAAAAGCAGGTTCAAAAAGGCCTCCTATACAAATTCAGTAAAGTACTCCCATCTGCTTTAGTACAGACATCTGCCCTACACAGAAAGTGCCTCATCGAATACAAAGATTTCCTCTTTTTGTCCCAGATGTAAAAAACAAAACAAGGTATCTGTCTACTACAGAAAACCCCACAACTGCAGAAAAAGACAAACCAAATTCGATGAACTAACAACCCACATTACGCTTCCAGCCCAATTACTTAAGGGTATTGCAAACCTGGCAGCCACGGGTCAGTTATTTTAGTAAATGAGACACTTCTGTTGCTAGTTATTTTTCTAGTTATAGCCCACCAAGTTTATTTTAAGCACATTTTATGGTCCGGTAGGCAGCCTCAAATGACACCCATTTGGATTCCTGTTGGCACATGGGATGCATAAATGTTGGTTCCTGTTTTGATCTTCCAAGATGAAACACTAGCATGTAAACCAATAAATAACAGAGGAGCTGGTAAAACCAAATATTGCACTGACATCCACACCAAGTCCCAACAGACCTCCCAGTTTCAGTACTGACAAAAAACGTTCCTCCAGACTAACCTGAAACATTATATTACATTATAGACCACACCAGGAATGTGACCTTTTATGTTGATATGGTATCATGCGTGTGCTTTGAACATGTTTAGGGGGCATCTGAATGACTATATAATTCACAAATTACAGACCTATGAAACATTGCCACAAAGCCACCGGCAGAATCGCTACCCTTTATCCAGTGCAGTATGACTGTGATGTCTTTTGAATAATTATATACTTCATCAAACCAACTTGCAGACCCATGGCTTGCCTCTATTATATTTTGTTACAAATTTAAAGATAAAGTGTCACCTAAAACAGAGAACCCTTTAAGCAGATCTTTCATGTTGCTGCCCTCCCATGGACTGGTCCACTTAATTTGTCGCTATTCTTTACTTGAGATGCGGCAAACAGCCACAGTGCTTTCTGAGAACGGAAGATCTATTGTAATATCTATACCAAGGCCGGCTCTTTTATTTGTACCTTTAGACAAGATTATATAGTCTGCATTGAACATGTTGTGGAAACATGTCTCCCAAATGTATGTGATGCATTTGAACCGATGAGTTGAATGGTGATGACCCCTGGGGTAATATTTATTAATGTCTCTTCTGCTTTGGCCCAATTAACTGCCACCATTAAAAGCATATTACAATCACTTCTCTGCTTGGTAGATCTGAGTGGAAATGGACGCAACTGGCATCGATTAGGAAAATGATACGATGGAACATTACAATCATTTTTTAGTGAGGTGTGTTTGGAAAGAATAAAACCAGTTCAAGGTTGAGGTGATCCGTAGTTTAATGATCACCATTTTAAGCATTATTATGAATAATTATACATAAGTAGAATTTGACTGGGGAAATTGGAGAAATTCCAGAAGAATCAAGTTGCAAATAGAGACTGCACAGAGCAGAAAGAAAGCAGTGGCTGGGACTGATTTAAGGGAATTGCCACTTCAACAGATGATTTATCTTACATGAAGCATGAAAGGTATATATATGTGTGTGTGAGTAAAATCAGTGAAGAATGGAATATCTGTATAATGTACATGTGCTTTCCGTCTAAAGTATACATGAGTTAAATTCCTTGTTTCTGAGCAGTCTGTGACAGTAGAATTAAAATTCATGAGAAACCTTTAACTAGACGCATGGTGTAAGCATTATGTGAGCCCCACCAATACTGCATGGGTGGCCACTGTTAGTTCTACCCGACGTGGAAACACGATTGTATGTAATGATATGTGTATCATACTGGAATGCTGGATCGACATTTCAAATAACATGTTGGTTAGTGTGTGGTAGGCACTGATCCTACTGTATATACCATGCCACGTAGCAGATTATCAGGGATGTCTTCTCCGGGTTGCATGAGTATGTGTCTCGGCTTAGTAGCTTTGAAGCCCCAACCCAAAGAACAGAAAGGAGACCCATGATAATATCACGATTCATTGCAGACTAATTTAATGTCCGAGTGTTGAGAATGTATGTACAATGACAAGTGGGTTAGAGAGGCACTAAATTTGGTGCACAATGTACTGATTTCAAGCTGGTATAGGGGACATTATTGCTGTGACCAGTAGTAGATGTCATTTTCTCTCTGCTACTGGACAAAGTGTGTACGCTGCACATACATACACATACAGCATATACATACAGATCGGCTGTTCAACGTTCAAATAATTATTGTGTTGATGAATCAATGCAATCGATGCATTTGTATATTATGCATAACTTTAAAGTTTAAGGAAAATAGCTCATCATCTTTGTCATACTTGCCAGATATCTATGTGCTTCCCTATCCATGATATACCTTAAACCTAGTGACAATGTACATGCCCAAAGCTATCTATCTATCTATCTATCTATCTATCTATCTATCTATCTATCTATCTATCTATCTATCTATCTATCTCTCTCTCTCTATCTATCTATCTATCTATCTATCTATCCCTCTATCTATCTATCTATCTTGAGTACAAATGTGTGGGTAAGTATATTTTATATTCAAAAAGTCATTTTAGGTCTTGCTCAGTCTGCCTATATGTTTTATTTTGTATGTTTTGGTATAAGATTCTATAAATGTTTTGGTTTCACTAGTTATGAATATTCTAACCACCAGATTTTGGCGCTGCTTCTCATAAATGACTAATTTAGTGTTCCACTGTGTTAAATAATAGCATATTGGCATATTTTAAACAATATATTCCATACGTTCATTTTTCAGCATATGCTTTTACTTGACAGCTATGAAGGATTAATATACAGACCGTATGTTTCTTTCTCTACGCACATTAAAGTGTGGCTGCACTTAACACGCTTAACAATGGATAATACCTCGTGGCTAACCTTTTATGTGACTAACACACAAAACACCTAACATTTTAATGTTTGCGTGTTAGTTAAGCGTTTTAAATAATGTTTTGGAAATGGGCATTTTGTAAGCAAAACATATGGAGAAACACAGACATGAACCGCAAACACAGACCCAGGAAGGATCCTTTGCAGTGATCACGTTTTTGCACAAAGAAGGTACGAGGTGGAGGATTAGGAAATGTCAAAGTGGATATATATCTCGAAATAAATGATCATTCCAGACTCCATAGCGCGGCACAGTGAGGAAAGTAAAAATGTCTGTGGTATATGGAAACACAAACACATGATGTGGAGACCTTCTTATATACATTTTTTCTTTACTTATATGTTATTTTTTCCCCTGTGATTGATTTTTCCCTGCGGTAGATGTGGCTCGCATGGATCCGTATCCCCCTACCCTTCTGGAACCTGCAGAAAAAATACTTTTGAAATTTGTGGAATAAACTAATGGAGATTGGTCATCTAAATCAACTTCACAGGGAGACTCCAAGTGAGGAGTCAGTGGTGTATTTAATGTGCAGGGCCTGTGCTACCATGTGTGGCCTAGACTAGGCATCGCTTTGGGGTGCTGAGCTAGTGAAGGACCGTGCCACCAGATTCCGTCCTGCTTGCAAGCAAGGGCTCCTAGAACCCTGGGGCTGGATTTCTTAATATACTAGTATTGACACGGTGAAGTATTAAGTTGGGTAGCACCGTATAGTGCGAGATGAACAAATCTTCAGTTTATGTTTATAAGAGCCTATTTTAGACGTAAGTGAAATGTTTACAGTTAGGCACAAAGGGCTGCATTTATTCCAGACATATTCTAATTAGATATGTGACTTTCGTCATTGTGTGTAGGTGCATTAAAATTACGTTAACGCACAGCTTCCTCATTGACTGTGTGAAGCCCTGTGTGTGTCAGAGGTACTTCCATTGTATTCATGCTATTGTATCGAAAGGTGATGTATTTTATGGCAGCAACCAAGGTGACAGGTGTTTAACCACAATGTGGAGTTTGCACCTAGTGCTTCCATGAAAAAACAGACTGTGATTGACTGATGAAACAAAGGAGCGACAAACTGTAGGAAACCAATTTGCCCATTATGTCCACAAAATATTTTCCATAGAAAATATATTTGTAATTTTATAGATTTTTTCCATAAATCTATTTATTTACTTTACAGAAAATTCAATGACAAAGAAGTATAAAAATCAGTAAAAATGGCACAACCTGTTGCAACTGTCCGAGGTAGATGTAAGAATTTCCAGTTGTAGTTAGGAGGCAGGAAGTGTGATCCAAATTTCTATGACATCACGTCTGTGAATGGAATCCACACAGTGGAGGCACTACTGTTCACATCTATTGAAAATCCATTATTCTTTTACTGTAATGAAAACACAGTAGTGTTTATACGGGTTTCAGCTTTTGTGTATATTTTTGTCCAAGATTTTGGCTTTTATTTTGACTTTTAGTGCTTTTGCCATTAACGTTAATGTCCTGGCAGCTGATTTATTTTGGCTTTATTTGTAAAGGGGAGGGTGAATCTGGACAGATTTTGTTTATATGCTACCTCAGATTTTATCCCCATGGGGTAAAATATTATTAAAATTAAGTTCAATACAAACTTTCAGAGAAGCAATATCATAAACAGAAATTTAAATTGATTTTACAACATTTAGCAACTTGACTAGCGTTCAAAGGGATATTGTTATTTTTAAAACACTTTATATTGTTTTCTAACAGGTTGCTTGCATTTTGATTTTTTTATTCTACTAAGAAATCAAATAGAAATCATATCTTACTGTAAAAAAAAAAACCAAAACAAAAAAACATTTTGCATAAGTGCTATTATTACTGTACAGTGCCCGGTGCATTAAACTGTAGAACACAGTTATCCAATATCTAAATAGAAGGGATGGAATAATTTTTTTTACAACAGTAAATGCTCCACTGCGTGCTGTGCAACATGTGAATGGTTTTTAATGATAGTGTTCCTGTACATTTACAGGGATTGACCAATATGACTGACAGACTGGAATTAAAACAAATCTATTTTCAAACCTACATTTATGGCAAAACAGGCATTTTAGTGTTAAGACAAATATCTAAATATGAAAACATGCATTTATACGATAGGCAAAAAATACCATCTAGACTTCAATGTGAAACCACGGTTACTCAATACAGGTATTTACCACATCATGCTAGTTTTATATCCCAAAGTTAACATTTTAACTACATGCCAGTTAAATCAATCCTAAAAAGTCATTGCATCACATTTACAGTGCTCCTCTCCGATGCGGAACAAACAGTGCCACCAATCATTACATTTAAACAACATGATTAGAACAAAAACAGTGAATGATTTTTTATTTCAAAGGGGGCATTTCATTAACAGTTCGTACAATTGGCTACAACAGCGCGGAATATATTGCTACTTTATAAAGTGGATCTAGCTAATTTTATAAGGAGGAGATAACTTTTTTAGATCTCCGTCTGTACCAACGTTCCTTTTGAAGATCTCACAGCGTTTGCCCCACTAGCACACAGACTGCATGGGATTAATGGAGATTCCTTTTGTGTAATTTAAGATATTTTCCTTGCATTCTTAAGCATGTCCAGAATGTCTGTGTATGTTCCCTAAGGGAATAGGTGAGAAGAGTTCCCCGTCTATCCAAGAGCTTCACAGCTGCTTCTCTTCACTATGCACTGTGTATGTGAGCCTTGGTTAATTGCTGTCAGAGATAACCAGTATCACATCAAGGTGATATTTCACACCAGTCTTGGTGAAGAGGATAGAAGGTGAAATTGACATGTTCTATCTGTCCAGCCTAGAACATCTACTAAGCTGTAGTGGTGTAATAAACATTCAGTTTTTATGATGCTCTCCATCACATACTGTAAACCGAGCATTCCTATCGACAGAACGAATTTCCCTGGTGGATCAAATCTCTTAGAAAAGGTTCAAAGACAGGGCTAATTCATCATTACTAAAAGTTTTCCAATGCAGGAGAGACTGGAGCCTGGTGCTAAGGGTAGTTGTGATCAACACTCCGGTGGTATGAGAATGGGAATTTAGAGGAGTTGTTCATAGCCAGGCTTTAGGACTGGCCGAATGTTTAGGGGATTGGCTTCATATGTGAAAAATGCGTGATTGTATGTTATAAAGAGATGCCCCATTTGTATGTTTTGTGTCAAACACAGCTTTAGGGAGGAAAGCGATCCCAAGAAAAAAAAAGGAGTAACCAATAAAGTGTTACTCAATCAGAGGAGAGTCGTACCAGACTCGGAAATCCTACCTCTTTTGGCAGTCATAACAGAGTCTGATTTCATAACAGCGGAACACACACTTTAAATGGTTAGGTTAGAATGATATACACAGGTATCAAATAAATGTATTTTCATTTTTTAAACAAATATCCATTTGACAGAATAAGTACATTATTGTGAGTATAGTAGTGGGCGGCCGTATTGCAAACCAAATATTCCCAGTACTGGAACTCTGGCTATTTCTAAATAGCCACAACCTTTCCAGTAATAATTTAATTATATAATTATATTTTTTAGGGAAAACTTATCAGGAGCCACAAAAGCAGGCCCTTTTTCCGAGTTGTGTTTATGTAACTAATCCTTCGGAGGAATTAATAAAATAACGGATCTGTTTAGGTTTATTTACTTAACATACCAGAGAGTGCAAATCATGTTTTGTCTAAGTGGAACACCACACTTAAAGCAGATGCATTCAGTGGCGCATTCTCGTCTAGGCCTGGGCCAGCAGTTCCAGGGGGTGTCAACATAAATCAGGCTTCCCGATTCGCCACTTAGGGATCAGAGATCTCCCATGCAACTGGCCCAATACACTTCTCCCATGTAACTGGCCCAATACACTTCTCCCATGTAACTGGCCCAATACACTTTTTCCAATGTAACTGGCCCAAATACACTATAGAGAACTGTGCCTATATGGCGCAACCTCGACAGTGACCTTACTCCACGGCTTCCATACATTCTGCTGTGATATGACATGCTCAGCATGGTAGATGGCAGCTATGGAGATAAGTGGTAGGGGGACTGGGACACTGCTATGGGACAGCACCCAGACAAGATACATCTCTTCCTACGTTTTATGGTTCAATACACTAAAGAAACCAATGTAATCAAATTTACATTTTTAAGTAAGCATTATGTATATTAGAAATTCACCTTATGCATATACAGTCAGAGCACTTTTCCTTTTCAATTAATTATCTCCAAGAAAACAACAAACACACTCTATATAGTTTTTATCAATTATTTTATCTGAAGGCCCCTTTCATGCTGTATGGCACAAAGCAAGTCTATGGATCTAGGCTTCCCCTTCCCCTCGAAACATTGTATAGCTTTACATCTCCATAAATTAACATTAAAATAATGTATATAGTCTTCTTGTGTATACATCAAGATGATGCAACAAATACGGTATGTTTCCTCAATTTTCTGGGTAGACCAACACCCTTATAAATAAATATGTTCCGTGTGATACCTTACCTTCCTAAAGCTATAACAATGTTGCTTTATAACTTTTATTCCATGTGTCCTTTCATATGAACGGTATCTGCTAAATATATGTGTGTGCGTGTATGGATGGAAACCATATCATGTAAAATAACAAAGCCCAGATGAATGGTATGTGGGTGGCAGAATTACACAATTTGACACAACTGCATCTTTGTCTAATTACCCACCCACAGAAGGAATGAAGCTGACGTGCCTAGTTCTTATGGAATATCAACAGTAGAAATTAGTGGGATGGGCGCTGCACAGGAGGTGATAGGAGGACAATTATGCTTAAATAAACGGACACACTGGGCCATTAAGTATTTTGCTGCAATCTTGCGTAGCTGTGTAGGCGTGGGAGCAGAAAGCTTATATTGTTAGCCGCTCAGAGACCCCCTCAATGTAAAATTATAGATTTCACAGCAAATGATAACTTGATAACTTAGAGGACTGGAAATATATGTGTTTATAGTTTGTCTTTGCAAAGATCATTTCAAATGAGGGATTAGTTTGAGACACTAAAGAAAACAAGTGTTGTGTTGTTGCAAGGTACGCCAAGCAAGGAAGTAAAAAAATGGTTGTAATTTGGATTGGGAAACCAACAAGAATATTTGAACTAATTAAGCAGAATAATTAGTAGAGGTCAATGCAGTATGGGAGTTCTATAGGGCATTAATACTTATTTTTCAAGGGTCAGCCTGGTGATTGATTAATGTAAATCAGGCAGTATTGCAAAAATGGGACATTAAAAAGGTTCCTTTAAAAGGTGAGCTAAGAAAATTGGTCCATCCAGGACATAAAACCATGGTCAAGAACGGAGCTGCCAGAAAACAGGCGGAACAGGTAGCCACACAGTCCTTATCTGCCATCAAATTCTCCATTTTTTTTTTAATTTAAATATTTATTTATTAATTGTTTGCATATAAAAAAGAGAAAAAGACAGAATAAAGAATACAGAGGAATAAAAAACAGGATGAAATTCATTACACATTACACATTGTATATAGAAATATTTACACAATTCATTAAATGTTATGTCTTTAATTTATCTCAAAAAAAATAAAAATTCTCCATTTCTAATGTTTTTAAATGTAAAGAATATCCTGCTAGACTCTTATCTACCATGCGTATATAATGGATGATTTTACCGCTGCGCTTTGCAAATCAATGGGCACTTCAATCATAATTCCCATTGATTTAAAAGGCTGGAATGGCTATGTTAATTACAGCTCTTAAACAAGTTTCTTAAGATTAATTAAATTTCAAGCCTTATAGTAATAATGCCTGCAATGGGAACCCTGCTGAAATAAGTAAACAATTGAAAAAGTGAATGTACTTGCATAAGTGCTTAAGGTTTTGGATACAAGGATTTTAAACACAGTTATCGGGTTTCTGTCCCATCTGTACGTCTGAACTCGCTTTCC
This sequence comes from Spea multiplicata, assembly GCA_009364415.1. Taxonomy (NCBI): domain Eukaryota; kingdom Metazoa; phylum Chordata; class Amphibia; order Anura; family Pelobatidae; genus Spea; species Spea multiplicata. The sequence continues at coordinate 10,343,132 of VKOC01000009.1, read as the reverse complement.
TTACGGTGTGTTTAGAGTGATTGGGTAAACATGCGGTATCCTGAAACTCTAAAGCGCTGCATCGCCAGTGCAAATAAAGAAAACATCCTTGTAGTTAGTTCACACCTCATCAAATCTCTACTAGTAGATAATGGCTATTTACCTACAGTGTAGTACTTGGTCACATTGGTCACAGGACCCTTATCAGTAGGATGTTATCACAATACATGCATGAAACACTCATCTACTACAAGAAAAAGTGCATAACCTGCTTGACTCAGGTGTGTTCACAGGTTTTTAGAATAGTTCAGCCAGTTTCTTGTTATAGTTGATGATGAAAGAGATTTGATTTACTCTAAATTAAGGGAAATATCTGGAAGCAAGTCAACTACTCAACTAAAATTGTACAATGACACATACTGTATGTACAACAAGGTTGTAGGGACTCCACTTATCTCATGAACATTAACAATTAATGCTAAAAATGCTATGTGTTACAGTCCACAATAGATCATATATATATAGGGCTTTCCTAATAACTACTAAAATGTATCACTTGCTCACTCAAAATCAGTGAAATTTACAATGTTAAAATATTTAGTGATCATGCGAATAAACTCGGTATATTTAACACCCTGCTGGCTCTGTCGTCTCGCTTCCTTTCTGTTGTCACATGGGATGTGAACAGTCTTTAGGCTCTGGTGTCTGAGAATCACACAATACTATTAAACATTGTTACGTATATTGGGTATAATTAGGCAACTTATGGCCAGACCATAGGATGAATTGCAAAAGGTCCCTCAAATAGTTGACCGATTCATGTAACCATGACAAAGTGAGCAAATGGTTTTCTTTAAATTCTTAAGCTCATAGGTAGGAACATTACTTATAGTATTGTGTGCAATGTGAATAAAGTCGTGGCTGATGAAGGGAGCCAAAGTTCATGCCAAACCCCTAGAAGGAATATGGAGTTTTCAGATATCCACACTTCTATCCCCATTATCATTCCTGCTTATGTCAGAGGCTGCTAATAATCTTCACAAGTGGATGCCATCTCTTCGCGCTCCACACAATTCTAGTTAATGATTCCTGAAGATTCCTTTGTTTACAGAGAAACCCGTACTTTCACTTCTTTGATCTTTATCCCCAAACAACACACTTACTTTTTGTAGTATGTGCATCAAAAAGGTGTCAGATCCTCTTATCACGACTGCAGAGCGAGTTTCTCCCTGATTTGCATACAAAGTAATCCAGGCACAGTGAATATTGTTTTAACAATCTCTTTGCACGATCTGTATGATGTGTATACTATGTAAAAGCATAGCTGTTTTTATATTAAAGTGCAGTGGCTGTGTAAATCGTAATGTATGCAAAGCTGGATTGGTCAATATAGATAATGTGTCCTGCATCCTTTATGACCAGGGCTATCCTAAGTGGCAAATATGAGATTTATAGTTTAATATTCTAACATAAATTTACCCCATATGGGGATTAGCAAGGTATCAAGGTATCACAGATCTGCAATCATTTTGATGCAAAGGACACTCTGATAAAATTATACCAAGAAAACATTTGAAAATCATAGCAAAGAGGGATGTCAGGGGAGAGAGACACAGGATATCATTTTTTAGACATATAGGCACATATGGCTTTAATGGTCAAAAGACCCTTAATGGCACCTGGGTCCTGAGCAGCAGTCCCCTTTGGTCTGTTTGAAAGTGTTGCTTCATAACCATGAGGTTTACTCTCTCTAAAGTACCACTCTGGCTATGATCAAGTGGGTAGCTGTGAGAGAGGGGTGTGACTTTAGAGCCCCCTAAAGCACCAGGCTCTCTTCACGTGTTTATGTGGTGTGTGAGGGCACATTCATTTACTTGGAATTCTAAGAGCACTTGAATTACCTGGCCCCTTTCCACTTAAATATGACTTAGCCTATGGCTGGTGGTGGGGAACGATAAGATTATTTATAACAGCAGGCATGGGCTGGGGCCAGAACCTTAACACATATCCTCTTCCGAGGAGACCCTAGAAGATCTGGCTCTCCCTTGACTTTGGTCAGAGAGGGAAGGAAGGGGGCTGCATATCCCCTTAGGGTAAAAGGAGCCCCAGAAGGAGAAGACTGGGAACCTGGTTACCCTGTGGCCTCAGAAAGTAAAAAAAAATCCCTGAAGCACTACTGGCTCAGCGATGGTGCAACCAATCAGCCTGTCAGGGGACACGGCTTGGTCAGGAGACATCTAGCAGCCGCTAATATATATGTAGTACCCCATGCACTGCTATAAGTTACTCTTCATCAGCGCGCTTCCATCAGCTCCCAAATCCATCTGCAGCTCCTCCTGGCCCTTCCTTCCCTGAATCCAATGTTTCAAGCAAGTCAGTGCACTGCTCTCTTACCTTCACATCATCGCAGCAGCTGATACAAGCACGGCAGTGTTTGTTAAGCATCAGTGGAGGGGTGTAGTATTTAGATAGAAGGGCAACTGAATGTTTTGCTTATGTACCCCAAAAACCTTACACTGTCTAATGAATCCCAATATAAATAAAGATGTATATTTCTCATACAAATGCACTGATCCTTTTAGCAGCAGATCTCTAATATTCTATACAAGTGTCAGGGAGTATCTGTTTTAAGGCATGTGGCATTTCAGCTACAGTTATTTTAATGCTTAAGGGAACAAAGAATGTGATTTAACCTTGCATTGCATTAGGAAATTTACACTAAATAAATGAAATATTGCCATGGATGTGAAAATGGCAAATCTCTCTACGGCAACTCAACTTTATTATTACTATTTATTGATTAGTACAACTGGTAAACAGAACACATTTGGATTTATGAAAACAAAAAGTAAAGAGAGCAGCAATCTAGAAGACATTTTGGGTATATTACAAAAGTATCAATGGAAAATACATTAAAATAACAGTTTATGCCGGTAGCCAAATGGTGATCAAAAATGGTCAGGGGTAAAGCCTGTGCCCCTCATTTATTTACAATCTAGCAATACAAAAGTTGCCTTATTTTCATGTAGGATACAGCACATATATGCCAGCACATTTGTCTGGATATTATTATGTGTAAAATGTGTAGAGAGGTCATAGGCCGCTAATTATAATCAGTACAACAAACCTGGCAAAGGGTGTTCAGTTTTAATTGGCAACATTAAACCTCTTACTAAACTGAAAGAGTTGTACATGGTGTTATACTGATCTCCCAAGCATCCAACAAATGTAGTAATTATTCCCACATATTTATATGTCACATATCAAATGACCACAGTTACTATTTTGATTACTACTTACATACATTGTCTAGTATTTCCTTCAGTCTCCATAATTGGTGCATTTACTCTTTTCTGTACTTCTATACCGGAAGCAAATTATTTCATCATTAAGTCTCAATACTAAGCTTAGTCTTACCATAGAACAGTCATAAAACTGACCATTACTCTTGCCATATTTATATTCTGTATTTAAAGGTATATTTTTTTTTACCTGGAACAATCAGTATAGCATATTTTTTCTTTCCAAGACAATAGCGTTTGTTGCTATTGTGTTGTCTTCTCATTCATTCATATCCTGTTGTTGAATAATCACACCAGGGCTTTATCATGCGAGATAAGGAAGACATTAACCACTACAATAACTGATGAAGGTCTGCATAGAAAAACTGTAACAACTATTCTACTGACAAAAAAGGAAAAACAACATAGTGTCATTTATAGAGGTGGGCTACCCAATTAATGATATAAATATAATGTGATGGTAACAAACCAAATCCATTGTTACTCTATTGGATTCCCCTCTGTAGCCCACACAGTATCTGTGCGCCCTGTCGCTGAAGTCAAATGTTAAAACAGTTCCACATTAAGTATCCACCTAGCCCTCTCTTCTTCACCAGTCTCATAGTGTGGAAATACATTGTAAAGTCAAAGTTTCAATTGAAAAGAGCTTAACAATTTTAGAACAAATTAACAATGTACTATATATAGTTTTGAGTAACGTAAACATTTTGGTATAGTATATTTTGCTTTAATTGCGAAATGAGCAAAAATATTACAATTGCAAATGCGCTGTCAAAAATGTAATTAAGATATTCAACACCACTATAATACGGTATGCACATTTGCCGGCTCCCTAATGTTACAACAATGTGCTAACTACAAACAAAATGACAAAAATATCCCCCGGAACCTTAAAAAAAAAGCTTACAAGTATTCCCACCTAACTAAAGACATGTTTCAATGACACATGAGTACCGGCCTGGTTAAACTCTACACAAAAACAATTCCCCAAAGGAGGCCTTCAGCTAATCCAGCTCTCTCGCTCAGCATGTGTCCCTGCGTTAGAGGAGCCGATAGGATTTTGTTGGCTTACTTTATCTCATAATGAGTTTCACATTGTTGATCCAAAAGCAGGAAAAGTAAAAAGTGAATGCTTGTTGGCTGGCTCTGTACTGTATCGAGTGTGTTTGACACGGGTAGACATCTGTCTGATTATAAGAGCTACAAGTAAAACAAGTGTAACTATCTTGTCAGTCCAGTGTTTGAAGGGACGCACCAGCCATCGTTTGCACTTTAATGCATATGATAGCTGTGTCCCCCCTGGAACATTTACTACCTAGCTATACACAATTTATCTCTTGTGGAAACTCATTTTAAGGCGATTGACAGAGATTTTTATTCCTTCGAGGCTTGCTAATATGTATCCTCACATTTCAAATCTTTGCTGGCATTGTGGTACTTCTTCAGGGATTTACCTTACATATTTGGTGGAGTTGCACCAAGGATAAAAAACTATGGAATAAGGTTTATGAGTTACTAAAAAAAAAAAGCAGATGTAGCTCTAGTCCATATATATATATAATATATATGTATATATATATGTATATATATATATATATATATATATATATTATATATATATATATATAAACATATATACTCCCATTGCATTATACACTAGTTGGAATAGAGGGACTTAACAGTATCTGTAGATGAGAGTAAATGTCCACTAATCATTGCAGGTTGCTACCTTTTTTTCCTATTGATTTGAAACTGTTTGTATCAAAGTAATATATCAATACGGTTTCAAAACATACAACACTAAAGGAAAAAAAATAACAAATATTATTGTGGAGCAACCAGTGTAGCAATCATCGTATCATTGTGGCATCATGGAAGGTTCCTGGTGATCAAACCATTGCGTATGTATTAAAAAAATAACTTTTTACTCATACCTCCCCTAATCTTCACCAAGTAGGAAAAAAGGGAAAATGGCTAAAAAAAATCAGCTTACCTATGTAGTAAGAGTCAAAGGCAGCTAGAATCTCCTGCTCAAAGGGCAGAGTTGGTCTGCATAGTTTTCTTGACGTCATCTCACAGATGTAACCATGCATTTTTTCAGGTACTGCTATGTTAGTGTATAACCTACCAACATATCAACCACTTGGTCTCTGTAAATATAAGAAAAAACTAAAAATGTAAACAAATATTCTGATAGTAAATCAACAGGGAAGAAGAAAACACTATTGAAGACATGTCAGCATGTAATGGTCGGGCCACAGACCTGATAGTAAATGTATATGAGTTGAGCAGATTCTCTAAAATAAGGTATGTTACTAGTTAAAATGCATATTTTGTAAAGACATGGGTGGCAAAGGTTGGAAAATAAACCGTGCAACCTTTTTGGCCGTTTATTTTTTTTCCACATTTGCTTAATAGAGCAAAATGTAACCACAAGGCACTGTAATCATTAATTTACCAGAGTAGCACACATTTTCAGTAAAGAAAAGAAAAGAAAAAAAAAGGCTCCAGTTGGATTTTCTGTTAATTGTATGCTAAAAAAAGGCAGTATCCCTGGGTTATTTTCAGTCTATTTCTCTCAGCTTCAATAGCAATAAAACATAAAGAAATGACTTCCACAGGAGTGATGAGTGGATTGACTGTATAAAGAGTAGGTGTGAGAATAAAGATACCAGTTGTCTCGGTACATGTGTCATTTGGAAGCCATTTTTTTCTTTCTCTGAGGTAAGGTTTGTCTCTTCCTTCAACACATAGTCTGGTCCGTCTCATTAAGGACTAGGAGCGCCTGTCTTATATAACCCTCTGTTTTCCACTCCACAGGTCCCAGGGGGTCCGTTAGCGTCCCAGACACACATAGGCTGCGCTCTCCGTCCAGTACCTTGCACAGGAAACACTTTGCACTTAATGATTTCAATGGGTCATTTATTAAGCCATTTTAACATAGAAAATGTACGCCTCTTGACTATCTTTTTACATTTTTTTTAAATAAACATATCATGAGCATACGTCTTCTATAATGGCGGACAAATTTAAAAGGATCATGTGGCCGGGTATTCTAATAATAATTCAATTACGTGTGTGTTCTTTATAAAATTAGATTAGACCAGTAAGCTGGTGGCCGGCAGACATATGCATTCGGAGTTATATACACACGAAGCAGAGGAAAGAACCGCACCGAGTAAGGCTGAGAAGATAAGAATGTCAAACACAGTCATGAATGCATTTATGTTTACTTGAATTGACAGATATGTGAAACAGTCTTATGCCGACTGTGTTTATACGTAGATATCCCAGGCCAGGTGGATCTCTTATGTTTAAGGGAGTTGGTAATGTAGTATAATGTAGTATACAGGAATACCGAGTATGTTTGTGCTTTGCCATCTGTCGGTGTTTGTGTATCACATTGATCTCTTTAAGGAATGTCTCCTTTGGTTTTAACGCTTGCAATTAACTAGGGTTTACTTTGACAACCAATGTGGCGTCTCTTATCATTTTGCAAGAGAAAGGCGATAATTTCACCTGATTTATGGAACATCGCTCAACGTCAGAGGAGATGTATAAATTCTGACCGAAACTTAAAAGTTTCAGCAGGGCCATTTGATTTGTTGCCATGGTGTTAACACTACATTTGAATTTTTACTCCAGAATCACTTTCTATCTACACCCCCATCGACATTAGAATCTACCCAGCTTTATATTTTGAATAGGCATAACAGAGGGTAGGTGCCACTATTTATTGAAGCCCCCGTTCTTACTCTGAACCGTTTCCCTACCTCCCAGTTGCCAGCGATAAAACGTCGGCTCTTCTGCACACTTCCTGAAACAATCTATTTGCCCAGGAGAAAAAAATGTAACAATATATAACCCCGAATCACAAATTACAGAATCAACCCCAGCTTGTCATAATATCATATATACATTTATGGCGTTGTTAGTCAAACTGAAGTAAGCACGGCCCAGACTGCTTATTAACGTGCTGTGTGTAAGGTGACAGGAAATCCCTTTTACGTTCATTGACGGGTAAAACCACTTATACCTGAGTGCTAGAGGGTGATGCTTTCCCACTACCTCCGACAGCGCTCAGACAGTAAACATACATATGGAACAGAGTCCAGTAGATTCATGGCTTCCTGTCATATACAGGTCATTTCGTTCTCTCTGCGAGATCAAGCAGACAATAAACTGAAATAAAATTAATAACACTGTGTGCGAGGTGATCTTATTCAGAGACATCTAGGAAGGGAGGCTGGCGCTGAATATTTTTATTGGAATTTTTTTATTATCGTTTTCCGGACAGAGCTGCTTTTAAATTTCCTTCTCATGGATCTCCTTTATAAGGCCTGTTTTTTTCTTTTTATACCACATACGTTACATGTTAATGGAGTATTTAACACCTGGTTCTGACATACTTCAGTGCGAAGGCGTGTAGTAAATGGCCCGTAGTTTATGTTCCAACAACGTCGTTTTATTGGGATTATATGGCTGCTCCTTTGAGGCGTCCCCATGTTTTCTGCCATTCAGTGGTACTTGTTGTGACTGTTGTCTATTACTTGTCTGGCAATTAAGATGCGCAGTAGCCTCTAAGGAAGTGGAACACAGTAATTGTAATTCTTCAGCCCACACATACGTTTTTGTTTTTTTTATTCTATTTTCTGATCTTTTTGTAGAAGAATGGATCTCAACTGGAGTCAAAATCTTAAGAAAATCCCCAAGTGTCATTTTTAAACATTCTGAACTTGCTATCTATGAAATCATATATCCTTTATAGGTCCAGTACTTGGATGCATCCAAGGCTTTTTTGCTACCTTTACATCATTTCACATTAGCTGATTCAGAGAAGAGATTGCAATTTTGCTATAACGCGAGACCTCAAGATCAATCAGCTAGAGATGTATGGAGTAAAATGTGATGTTTTATTACTAAAACTACATTTCTCACAAAATCCCACTCTATGTATGTTCCATGGTAGCAGGCATCTTAATTTCCTATTTTCAGGATCTGAAATCCCCCAGCCATTATGTCTGATGGAAGCTGGCGGGTGATTGCTGCCATTGCTAAGGTTTGGGAACATAAGGGAGGAAGACGTGAGGAAGGGAAATTAATTAATATGCTGGCTCTGCCACCTTTAGCCATTTAGCTTTCTGCCTCTCTCATATATAACAAAAGATATAGAATGTAGCACTTAAACTGCTCTCTGGAATAGACATTATTCTCTTATTTACAGGTATTAGGTTTCTACTAAATACTTTTTTAAAATATACTTTTTATTACAAAGTGCACTACAAGTGCTCTCGCTCTTGCTATGGATACATTAGTATGTGTGTAATTGAATATTTTTCTGTCCACTTAAATTCAAAAGTAAAATGTATATAATATAATATTTATTATATTGAAGTGTTTTTTTTCTATGGTGTTCTCCTGATTCCAATTCTGAGATGGTAACGTATTTTCTTGTCATTTGCAGACGAGGACCTTTGGAACCTGTTGAGTACATGTCTGGACCCCGCACAGTATATAAAGATAGAGAACCTCCATTATACTATGATGTTGCTCGCACCTCTAAAAGTTTATACCCACTGGTACACAGAGAAGACAACAATCAATTTCCTCCGTATCAACTACCACCAACCAAGGGTCCCATCAGACAAGATGTTCCGCCTTTCCCACCTCATGGGCAGAGTTTACCAGACTACGGCCACAAAGGAAGGTCTGCACCAGACAGATACCAGTATCGACCGCAAGATCCGAGACAGAAGAGCCCTATGACTGCAGCTGTATAGCCTAATCTGACTGCCAGTCAGTACAATACATAAAGGCTGAAGAATAACTACTGCATAGCCTGGTTTATTAACAACATATGCCAAAACAGTTTGACGGAGCCTTATGAAAAGGTGTTACCACAGTCTTTGTGAAAGCAATAATTATTCAAAGTCCTTAATGACTGTCTGCAAAAATCCCTTATTTGATAACAGTCTAACTGCATATGTATTAGTATTTTTAATCATTCCCATAGGTGAAAGAAACATGGTGGCAGTTTTTCAAATCTATGGCTAACGTGGCTGACCTTTGAATCTCTGTCTGTAGTTGGACAGCACATTCCATTATCACGGACCCAATGAGTCACTTAGGAACATTACTTTTAAAAAAAGTTTGTGAGTCCAACCACGGCCACACTTTTTATGATGTATTTAAGTGTCTCCTCAAGGGTAAAACATAATAATGAAAGTCGGGCTGTAATTACAAGGTGTATCAGTTTAACAGTAAACCACTTTGTGCCACAAGCGCACCTCTGACCACTCTGATGGCTACTTTGGCCATTAGTAAATAGTGAGATAAACCACATGCCATAAATAATAGTATACACATTGGAGGAGCTCCAATAATTCAAATTTCACCATGATTTCACGTTTAACTTATCCTAGAATGAAAAGCACATTTTATTCTCTTTTTTTGTAGCCACTATTTATAGTAATTGTGCCTGTGTGAGACTGTAATAAAAGCTGGCCTGTAGGTTTTTGGGTTAGATGTCAATGTAACTGAAAATTCATAATGTAGGACAAGAGTAATAACTAACCTCAGTTCCACATGTTCTTGTTTTAAAACTGGACCAGTCTGACTGTGTAAAATCCCATTTTAAGAGAGTGAAGGTACATAGGTGAGTAATCCCCCGATGTTTTATATTCTTTCGTAAAGAATTCAGCCTATATATGAACAGCATGTAAACATCACACATGGTGCGATTTGCAGTTAAAACTACTCAAAGCATATTAAAAAGTTTCAGGCGAACAGATCTCCTTTAACTCCCACAAATTGTTGACGGCACTTAAAGACAAATTAGAGATAAAATACATATTTTATTTTCCAGCTGAAAGACATCCAAAAAAATCCCAATTGCCATTTTTTTCCCTGAACAGTGTGAGGGAAACAAAATGTCTTAACAATAATTGCCTTGAGCAGTTCCTGAGCATTGTAAGACTCAACAGGAAAGCTGCCACCCCTTAGCTACTGAAATAAAAGTCCATTCAAAATGCTGCGTCCAGCAAGGGAAAATTTGGTGGTATTCCTATTTTACATGTGTTAGTATTAGAAGCACATTATGGTTTTCTTTTTACTAACAAAGGTGTTTACAGAGGGTCGAAGCATAATGTATATGTTATGTGGTGCGATTGCAGTACCAGAAGTGATGTATACCTTGGACAAAGAGACTCGCTCGTAATCATGGAGCTGCCGGTGCTTATTTGACCAGGACCACTGGAACAGGTTAATTTCTGGCAAGGAAAAAAATGAATTACCAAAACAAGAATAAAACCTGAAGGATACAAGTAAAGTTCATGTTCAAAGTGAATTCAAGCCTGCAGAATGTATTGATCCCATACTAAGTGTGCAATCAATATTTTCTGTCGCCAAATGCTTTTTAGTGTGAAAAATGTATCGCAGCAACAGAACATTGCAAACCTCTAGCTGTACCTTTTCCCCCCTTTTGTTTTCCAGCTAAAGTTTTTGTTTTTTAGTGGCTCACGTGCGATGTTAAACAGCATGACTATTAAAAAAGTGGCCTGGGGAGAATTGTTTTTTCCTTCCCTGGATGGTCATCTTTGTGGGCTGGTGGAGGAATAGCCCACAGCACAGGAAAGCTCATGTGGAAGAATTTGACTAAGAGTCAGAAGCAGTAGAGGAATGCCAAGAAAAACAGCATGAGCTATGTCAGTTTTTATTACAATGAGAAAACGAAATTTGCCATTCTAGTTCTATTCAGTGGTTTTATTTAGCTGCATACATTTATCAACATTAAATGGACAATACGGCAGACGCTCAGATTCTATCATTACAAAAGAGGTATAAAATTTTGATTTTCTTCCTGTAGCATGAAGGGACGATAAGCAGCTGTATAGCAAATGTACACATTACTTGCCATGCGTATTCAAACGGCTGTACCTTTTGTGTTTGTTAGAATTGTGCCTTATTTGGAGATGGATTATTGCTCCATACACTTCAATGGACTTCTGGTGGTTACCACCATATCTTCAGTGGGGGGGGGCACTACAGAGTTGGTTTAAGTTCCCTACCTGTGAATAACTGGATGAAAAAGTTTCTGTTGTGCAACTGATAGTAGGTATAAGGGTAGTTGTTGACGACTTTTTCTTTAATGTACTTTCACTGTAATGAATGTGGGGTTTTTAAAATATTTATGCCTGGTTAAGCAGCCTGCATCAGATATACCTGTCGCATTTGGTTCACCTGACATTTTCAATATAAATGGCCACGTTACACCATATCGACCTACATTGTGCCACATCCAATAACCAGGCATATCTTGCCTTTGAGTTTGGGATTATTGCTATTTGCCAGGGCTCTCAACATATAGTCCCAAAGCATCTAAATGAGTTGGGGTTATATAGCAATTACTTGTTTTGGATAGGTGTTTTGTTCCATCATTTGTTTTGTTCAATCATTTTGTATATGGCACCTTTGTAAAAATGTCTGAAACCACACAACTTCATTGACTCATTGAGTATTTGAGAGATTGATTCTCTAAATCGTGTAAACAAATATAATTGAAGTCAAACATTTAGTGATAATGTGTGATCCCCTTTATTGAAGAGAATGGCTTTCAAAATGGAAAGAACTTTGAGGAATTGCTCAAGTCGGCATTAGATCAGGCGGTGGCTTTTGCTCAACTGTTTGGCATTTATGGGAACTCTAGACATTATCCTGCGCTTGGGGTGAAGCAGGACATAGTCACACGGTCAATCCAATTTTATAAACGCAAGAGTCTCCTTTTTGTGTGTTTAAACCCAGTCCCATTTATAATCAACTGGACTGTAAATAGATAATATGTTGCTTTTTGTAATATTAAATCTATTGATAATGAAATGCCTCATAAACGGTTATATGAGACAGAGTAGGCCTGGAGAGGTGTGTAGTGTATGATCCCATATCCTCCAAAACATAGCACGTGGATGAAGTAGGAGACAGGGCTGGGCCATTAAAGATGGAAAGTTAACTGTGTTTGTTAACTTACAACCTGTTGAGACAGAGTGCCAGTATGTGACATCCAACAGGTCACAAGGTAGCCACATGGGAGCCTTGGCTGAGGGCTTCCTACGACACGGACAGGGCATTTATGAGCTCCTCATATCTCGCCAACCCATATCACTGCCCACATGGAGAAGGGACAGAATGGTGAAAATAAAAAATACTTTTTTAACTGAAGTTTTCAGCAGACAAAAACATTCTACTTACACATTCCAGACTTTAGCCAAGGAAAACTTTAGTGGTTCTATCAAACTATTTGTTCTTCTTTCAAGCCCATTATTCTGGCATGAGTCTCAATTGTTTGGAAGATAGCCTCTTGCTGGAACAGTCTAACACGCAGCATTGTCTGATATGTTTCTGTGATTGTGTTGCTCTCAGGAAACATGGATTATTCCTTCAAACATATTAACATATTCCTTACTATTATCATCAGTGAACAGACTAGGAATCTCTTTGTACACCTGGTCATTGAATATGAAGAGACTTTAAGAGAATTAATCAGCTACTGGCAACAAGATCCCCATATTTTGGGAATTACTCCAGCTAAACAAAAAAAATCCCAGCCATAGCCAATATGCTGGTTCATAGTACTGTCTGACTTTCTTCGTGAAATCCCAACAACACCACTCTGTTTGACTTCTGAATTTAACCAAACAAAGCTTATATGCCGCAGATCCTGCCACAGAACTGTAAGGTTGTAGAATATCTCACACGATTACAAGTGGATCAATAATTACTTAAAAATAAGTCATTTTAAATGGTCCACATATATTTTTTGTGACTAATGATTGATTGTAAGGCCCCTGTATCCACTGGCTTGGAGCTTTACCAACATGTAAAGAATGTAGATGTGAACCAGAAGGATTCAGCTGTATAAAACATGTGTTGTCTGGCATGTGTAGGAAGGGGTCTGTTTTGGGTGCTCCTTGCTGTGATCAGACTGTGAGCTGGAAGCAATTCTCATTTTAGTCCGTTGGATTTACTTTAAGTTCACATTGGCACAGTTTATCCTTCTGCGCTTCATCAAAGTGTAACTTTCTTTGTCCAGCTTCTTCTCCATTACAGAGTTGCTCTGAACTGCAATTACTTTTCTGCTACTGTCTGATTAATGGCTGCTCTTTGTCATGGCTGCTATAATAACACTGTGACTGGATGATATCAAATGTAATGTTGGTGGATACACTGAATCTCCTCCCAGCAGGCGTGATAAATGGTATAAAATGAGGACACAATAGGGAGAAAGCAGGATTCCACTTTTTTCTTACCTGGCTAGGATGCTAACAGATACTTTGGTTTCTAAAGCCTTTTCAGAGATCAAGCACAGGTGCAACCCATCAGATTATTTTAGTTTATTTCATTAGGGACAAAGTATTTTTCTCCAAATGATTTGGCTGTGGATATGGTAATAATTTAATACACAGAGACTCTTTATTTGGAAGTCTGAAATCAGGACCCATATTAAAAGATGTGTATTTACAGTTTCAGAAACAAATACAATATCCTAATGACGTGATGAATTACTTCATAATATTCCAGAATTTCTGTATTTACATAGTAGCTGCAAATGTTTTCTGTACAGAATGATTGATCGGATGCTGACTGAACAGTATCATCCCATTAAGGGTAAAAATCTCTCTGCAAACCACTCTCCGTTATTAAGCCTCAATCTATACGTCCTATTGAACAAATAAGATACAATGTTCCATACTTTGGCACTGTCTCTTAAATGCTGTTTGTAGAACCCATAATGCTAATTAATAGGGTCAGTGTCAACTACCATACATATGATAAGATGACACTTCGATAAGTAGATTTCTTAAGAACAATTTATGGGAACCCGTTATTCAAGAACCATTTCATTTATTATGCAATTTGTTGGACCTGCATATCTTAAGTCTTTCCAGGCTGGATCCAAGATGAAATCAGGATGGATGCACATTGTATACCTGGATCTCCTCCTTGCCTTGTTACAGTGGTCAAATGGTTTAATAGCAACCTGATTACCCACACATTGTTTTTACTGGAAACATGGACCCCTGAGAATATGTTATGTCACTCACGATGAAAGGCTAGAAGTTTAACATCATTGTGCCTTCAGCCAATGGAACATTTGCGTTGTACCCTTTTTATGGATATACATTAATTGATATGGGCATTGATCATTTAAAGAGACCAACAGTCCGGCCCGGGTGTTGGTAATGTTGGCATCTAGGCAACATTAGTAGTTTATCTAAACTGTATAATCTGTCTAATGGAGTGGGAATTAGGAGTTAACAATATGAATATTGAATGGAGACTCTGTGCCTATTTTTCTGTACCTACTCCCATGGTCCATTGTCACCTTATACCATGTAACAAGGCTGCATATTAGTGTATTCAGATTCCCTATAGTGTACATAAGGCACGGAATTATTTCTGCATGTAGCAGGCAGACAAGGTAGCACTATTCATGGATTAGGAGAGCTATTCTCAGCTCAGCTTAGTCGGTACGGTTGGGTATTACTTGAAGTGACATAGCATGCTGTCTGATTGTGCTCGTGTAAAGGGAAGGTTCTACCACCTGCCCAGAAGCAGTTAAGTCTTCCAAGAATTCACAGAATTACCTCTGATTACTCCACTGGACTCATTGCTGAGAGCATTTTAACCCAAATTGCACCAATTAGAGGGCTGTTTACTGCTATACTGTAAGAATTCAATATGCTGTTTGAGAGCTATTTAGTCTAGCTTACATTTTATTTTCTTTTTATACATAATACACAAGTATTGTTTTATATAAATATATAAATACTGTAAAGAAAAATTGAAAATCATATTGAACCAGCAGAACAAAGATTTTTTTTATGCTAGTACTAGTGTTATATATTTCTGTTAAATGTACACCTGTTTCTATTTTGCATTCAAATAAAAGCACTGAAATGATAAAAACTGTGATTCTGTGATTTGCTTTTGTACACCATTACAAGAATTTATTGTAAACACAATAAGAACAAGCTGCAGGATTTAAAAAAACATTGCATTGATAAGGTTTATATACAAACTCACAGTTGCATTTATTGAGTACGTTAATGGTTAAACTTATATACCTCTGGACATACAGAATGGGTCCAGAGTATGTATGTAAAACGAACATAATCACCAAAAACGAACAAACTACCAATAATGGTAGAGGTACGTGCACTGTACATATATAAACACCAAAACCTATTGCAAGGAGAGCACGTATGGAAAAAAGGTATATACAAAGTAGATCTTTATTAAACAATATGATTTAAATACATATAAAAAATATATATCATAAAAAAGCATCTCGGCACCAAGACACATATAGGAAGGTACATATACACAGAGGCACAAGACTACAGGACCTAGGATGGAAATACAGCAATATACATCGGTGCTCAAAAGTTACTAACCAAACCTAGAAGAAAGGCTGAAAACAGGGCCCCCTGACGAAGCTCATTGCAGCAAAACGTACGTTGGGGTTGGTACGTTTGGACTTGGCACCATTCATTACCAGGCCTTTTGCCTCGGGAAAATATATTGGCTTTCTATATTTATATATATTTTATATGTATTTAAAACATATTGTTTAATACAAAGATTTACTTTGTATTATGTAAAACCGGAAACATGTAACGCTCAAAAGACTCACGAGTTTTGAAGCAAGGATTATGGGTAGCAAAATGAAAATATCACCACGCATTATACATTTTAAAATAAGAGACATATTGAGGGTGAAATTACTTTTTTTTGTATCACTGCAAAGTATGTCTCTATCACATAAATATTCTATTACAACAGTCGTAGTAATATTACTAGATATATTTCTGGCCAAATCCCCATTTACTGTAAGGGTGTTCATATAATGGATGGATGGCATCATAGTCTCTCTAATTAGCTGTTTACATTAAGACAGCCAAAGAGAGTAGAAACTTGACACTGTGTGATGCTGCTACGATTAATTTAGACTGGGACTCACTATCATATTGTCATCATAAGCCACCACCACGTGGCAAGTGCGCTAGGTACCCATCTCACGTTGGGTCTCCTTCTCACATGGAGCTACCCTACTGTGTGGAGGTGGGCCTCTGGTCCACGACTTTGAGTCCTCCCTATGAAGGACAGTTCGCTCTGCCCTCAACGTCGCTGCCTTTGGGGGCTCTTAAACGCCACGACCCAATTTGATGAATTATGGTGAAGTGTGATGTCACCCAGTACTAGGAAGTGCAGACCCTCAAACATTACTGAATGTTTTTTAAATGCACATAGCGGTGTTTACATCCACATCAGGGGAGACCAAACAGGAGACTGTTAAAAATAAATTCACTGCTCCCCTCCCAAATACTCCACTGTCTACCATGGCAAAAAAAGAAACAACAAAAAGCCTTTATCTAACAACAAAAAGACTAAAAAGAATAAAACTATGAATAATGTTTAAGCACTTTAATAAACAAATGTACAGTTAGTAGTTAAGTAACCTGCCAAAATATGCAAACAGCGGGGAAGGGCAGACACCCTGTGGTTATCCCAACTTCTGCCCATAAGCTTTTTTCGTGATAGATCATGAGAAAGCAGGGGGATGCATTTTCAGACGCACTCCCTAAATGGATTCATTAGTCAACTGTAGAACCGACTAGCCAAACTGAGCTATTAACCCTCTGTATCCCGCAGCATTTCCAAATCACATGGAAAAATCAGCAAGGCCTCTGAGGATTTCACTAATGGAAGGAGCACACAGTGTGTTTCAGATAAATCTCTTTAGTGATTTTCAGGGAGCTTCTTTTATCATCATTATCTCCTCTTGATCATTATATCACTGGCTCCAGCCTAGCTCTACTAATAAGGGCTGCTTAATGGCTGAAAACTGTATGTGAAAAATAAGGTATAAAATGTGTCATTTATACAAATGAGTATATTGTATACTTTTCATCTGTTTTCCATATCATCGCTTCCCGTCTTACACCATCCGTCCCCAGAGCCCCATCCACAATGTGGATCCTTGCAAATATAACAATATAAGTATGTCTAAATATTAGTTTTGCTCTTTTCTTAGCCCACAATTTGTGTTTGTATATATGACACATGCATTAGTAAGGCCAAAGGTATATTGCACACTATTTAACCAAAAGAGGATATTATAAATGACCATAACTTATTTGTGATGCATATTTTTGATATATTTTCATCTTATACCGATATAATTAAATAGATAGATTAATAGATAACAGCTAGATAGTTTATGTCCCGGTATATCATAAATTAGAAACATTGGATTCTGATTGAAAGGTAGTTCGTCTCGGTATCTTAGCAGGCTGTAGCAGACCGGACAGGGTTAATCGGCTCTCATAAGACTTCTCCGGTGAAATCCCCACCAGGCATCACAGCAGGGCTATCCAGCTACAAAATAGTTACAAAAAAAAAAAAGAGAAGAGAGCAAAGCTTAAATGACAAGTGTAAAACAAAAGCACATTTGAATACAGCTCTCAGGCTCACTGCTGAAGTGGCTCTCTGCATGACAAAGGTTGATTACCACTATTGTGGTAAAGTGTTTTAGGATACAATTGAAAGGAAACAGCCATATAAAATTGCATTGTATGCAATATCCAGATCCATCAAGTCTCAGCCAGAAAATATGTGATCTGGATTAAAAATGATATGCAGGATGTCTGCTAAATATTCCTATACATATACAGTATGCGTGTCTTTCTTCAGATAGAGCATCCCCAGTACCATCGTTTGGGAAGAAGGACGCTAACACAACTCGCACAATAAGGGTAACCTCTATATAAAAGCATAAGCTATAGTTGATTCTAATAAATATCTTTACCTTTCCTACAAGCTGACATAATAATGATTCTGCTTTAAATTAGAACTAATTACTAAATATTAGTAGGGCGCATTGACAGAATCAATGACATCTAACTTAATATAAGGCCCTACCATGGATTTCATGTAACCTCATGCTTATAGATAGTTTACACTCTGTTAATGAGTCCTTAGAAAAGTTAGTAAGATTGTGGCCTAATGTCACATCAATGAATCTTCCTTGTACCATCACAACACGTAACCGCTGTACAAGTCTGGATGCAAGGTGTGATGGCTTCCTGTTCTCACGTCTCCCACCCATTGTCTATCGTGAAGCTGTTGGATGATGGGGGTGTGGGATGAGCAGAAGGAAAAATTCAGCACAGAGAATTTATTGGACAGTTTTGCCACCTTTTTCCAAAGAGATGATCTATGGAGGCTATGCTGACTGGCTGCATTAGAAGGAGTGCGGGGATATAATGTCATTAATTAGGATTAACCCAAACAATGGCTCCGTGATCAGAGAACATCTGAAAGACTAAGTGTATGGTTTGATGTAATACTGTTACTACTCTCTCAAAGTTCTACAAGATGAGTTAAAGCTTTCCTAAACTGCTAAACTTTTTGTACTTGCTTTCCAGGGTTTTTTTCTCTTCCGATTAAATGTTATAGCAGATGCAATGTCACAAAGTAAAAAACCTTTCATAACGAAAATGTGGAAATGGTAACCTGACATTTCCAAAGCTGTGTTCATTGTATATGCTCATTCAGTATGATACCAACTGCTTTCTCATTGTTTAAATGCAGCGCTGCTTGACATTTTGTTCAGTATCTAGAATTAATGTTTTTTGTGGCATTGCCGAATGTCTGCAAGTATGTGCATGTATTAAAGCAGACTTTTTGCATACCTCCCAAGTGGCCCTCTTTAGGATCCACAGTCCCGGTTCTGGACCATTATATTCCTGCCCTCTAACCCATACACAAACGCAAACACTCTTTTGTTGTGCCTCTTTTTTAGGAAGCAATGTATGCTGGAATTATATCCTGGATCCTCTAGTTATTTCAGCTAGCATCGATTCACAGCTACATGATTGGCCACTTTGGGTAGTGAGTGGTGTTCTATCCTTGCATTTACCAGACACTTCTCTTGTTTCAATGGCTGCATTCATTTATTAATCCCCACGCTTCATGTAAAGCCAGCAGCTGTGTTGTGATCACTGTGGCATGACTGTAGAACTACCTGTGCTTTGATTTTGTGTCTCATGTCGCGTTGTCTAAGGTTCATTATCTTTTGAGTTTGTTGTTCCATCCTTGTCTATTTTGTGGCTTTGTTGACGTCCCTCTTGGGTCTGGCCTTATGTTTGGTCTGTGTTATCTAATGTATCCTATTTCTACGTACCTTGCTTGGGTTTCAGCACTGTGCTTCATGTCCCCGTTTTACACTAATGCTTGTAGTCCCTTGTGACATTGTACCTTGTAATCCAGCACATGCCATTTTCCATGACTGTTTCTTTGGATATATTTTGATTTTATCCTTGCTATCTCAAGTCCCATTTAACCCAACATTATTAACTAGCAAGCACAGTAGAGTCATCATCTGTCATTCTTGGTGCTATGGATTCCAACCAGTTTCTTACAGAAGGCTAGAACATGATACAAAACAAAAGAACCCTCTAGACAGAACAAAATATCAATCTTTGTAAGAAAAAAAAAGATTATTTCTTCATTTTCTCTTCGCCTTTCTGTTATTCAAGATATTAATATTGAGTTATGGAAATATTTTTCAATACCTTTTTATGTAAAGGCAAAGCTATTGGCAGAAAACACCAAACACCAATGTCATCTTTGACCCTCTTAAATATACAGTTAATTATCTAAAGAGAAAAATAAGAAATAAAAGAAATAAAAAACAAAGTTAATTGCCTTGCAGCGTGCCTACCCTCGGAGTGAGCAGAACTGGTTGCTGAGAGTACATGCAGCTGCAATGGCCAACGGTAAAGATCCAATAGTAGGTATTAGTGCATATGGACGCTGTTTGAGGTGATAAACAAGCAGTTTGTCATTTTTGTCAAAAAAGGTAAAAAAGGAAATCATTCCATTCTACAAACAGGAGAGCTAAAGGCAGATGTAGAATTGGTCGCGCAATTTTAAATAAGATGAGATAGGTATATATAAAATATATATATATATATATATATATATATATATGCCTAACAACTGTAAGAACTAGAAGGTGAAGGTGTTGGTAAATGGGAAATGAATAATGAAAACTAGTCTGGCTGAAAAGCAGATTCACTTTGATTGGATGAATTATCAGTATTTGTGAACCGGGGACCAGGATTCACACCTGAGTACCAGGCCTGTAGGATAGGAAGCCCAACTCTACCCATCACAGGGAACAAGTGATGGACCTGGTATGATAATAACAAGTTCACAAAATTGGTGAAGTGGCAATGATGGCTTATTGGCAATTGGTTGGAGTGGTACTGGTGATATGGGATGAGTTTTCCAGAGGATTTCTTTACTTTTAAGAGAGCAAACCTGCATGCCATGCTCACTCTACCCACCAAAGAACCTCTGAGAATGCGAGGATGGGAGATGCGAGGGAGACAAGGTGTTAATAATGCTATTGTTACTGAACTCAAGGCACATATTTACATTAATAAATATGTGTGTAAATCATTAAATATTCCTAAAAGCAACATCAAAAAGTATGCAAACTCTCTGTAGTTTATGATGGGCTATCTAAATGGTAGTAGTGACAACCATGTGTCAGATCTAGACTACATTTATGGCCATTAAGTGGCCACATAGGACAGACAACACTTAATATTTTGTCCTGTGGCAAGAGCCCACTTAGGGGTGTCTGAAAGAATTTTAAGGTTTATTAAAGGCAACTATATGTTCATCTTGGTGTGCCAGGGCACAAAAAGAAAATCATTATTGGATACTTGCATAAACCCGTCTGGAGAGCAAATTTCATATTGATATCCTCTTGGATATCATTATTCAATTTAGCTTAGAACAGTTAAGGTTATCTTCTGACCTGTCGTCTGTCAGCTTTTGGGTGAAAGGAGCCAATGTCTCCCGTGAAACCCAAAGTATGAGTAAATGTGTCTAAAACTGGTTATTCCTTATTAGGTGTAATGTCTCAGAGTGAAAGAAATGATTTGAATAATCATCATAACATAGCATGAACCTGGAACCCATGGAGCCCAGGTAAGTAAAAGGCACACAAGGAACTCTCTCCCGCCTGATCGGCCAGGGAAAAGCACAGGGAGTAGGAGAACCAGGGTAAGAGTAGAAATGGCGCCCTTCTCCACCCTAAGACCCAAAGAAAAACCAGAATATGATTCATGGAGCCTTTAGGACAAACCCGGCTTTAGAGGAAATACCGGTATAACCCAACAAAACTTTTAGCCTAGGGGCAAGCACAAAAAGGCCCTACATCTTAAAAGCCAAAAGCACATTTGGCCAACAGATGACCAAATCATTTACATTTATTGCACTGCATAAATGTACATATGTTATCATTCTAATAAAATAATAATATTAACCCTCCCTTACTAGCCTTTTCCATGATCCTAGCCTTTAGCAGCCAGTGCAACCTAAAAGGTATACGATCATGTTTAGCTTAATGAATAGCCAATACAAGAATATTATGTGTGTACAGATGTGTAGAGAATAATGCAAATAGGCACGCTTTTTTTACAGTGTCTATGCATAGTAATAACACTAAAAGTTTGTTCCAAAAGTTGTATGACTTCCTGAGTGCAAATACCCAGCTATGTATGATTGGTGTGTATGATGTCTTAAATGAAAAGTGACATTTTTACGAGTGACTGGGCCTGTGTTATATTCATTATACCCCTCTACAAGCTTTATTAACCCAGGCATTTGGAATCGTGCTTGTCAAGGTTATTAATATTTGTCACACCATGGGGAGCAGCTGTAAACACAGGATAGGTTCAAGACAAGAAGATAAAATGGTTATTAAATATCCATGGAGCTAGGATGTCCCCTACCCGACAGGATATCACGATGTATCCTAATTAACTGCATTACTGGCAAATAAAAATGGACAATTTAGGGGCTATAATATTTTTTTAAATGTGGACCCCCTTGTGTAGACAGTTAACTCTTAAGAGTAACAAACGGTGTTAAAACGAAATAACTGGAAATCTAATGGATAAGCCTATCCTATAGTGAAATAGTTAAAACCTGGGTATTATTACATGTAGATATTCTCAGTGTGAAAGTATTGCTTGTTTGTAAGAATGTGTTATTAAACGTTTCAAAGGTCTTACATGAAAGTTACTTATGGCAATCCACTCACATTGTTTCCTTTCATTGCATGAGCAGCAGAGCATATTCATTTATTTGAGACAGGCAAAAAGGGACACTGTTGTGACTTTGTAACCTATTGATGGCTACTTATTAACTAAGTAACTAAGTAATGCATTTTGAAGAAGGAACACATATTTTATGTGTACAATTTCATTTACAAACCCATGTACTGTTTCTATACAGATTAATGAGGGTTATACCATTGAAGAACAGTGTGAATGGACATTCTGAGATCCTAAAAATGGGGTCATCAAGGAGAATAAAATAGACAGTAGGGTTTAAGTCCTGAACCGTACCCCCTAAGTAGGCAGAATAGCATGGATAATATGTGGAAGCCCAGTCTTCTGCTATGAGAATAACCTACTGACCTGAAGGCCTACCAGTGAGCTGTGGTTCTCAGTCATTATGGGTTTTTTTTTGTCAAGACTCAAATGAGCAAAAATTAGAAACTCTCCAAAATGGTGGCTTACTACAATGCAAGCTATTAAGTATCCCTGAAAACTACATTGGTCGCTGTTCCACAAAACAGATGATAATAAAAGTTAACTTTCATTGGCTGCTAACATTCTAACATTCGTGTAGAAAAAAAAAAGTAAAAATTATTGGGACCAGAAAATGTCTAATTACTGGAAGATAATCCTAACACTAGTGTAAAAATAATATGGAAATTGATTTTTGTTTCCTTCAACCATAATAGGTCATCCTCATCACAAAAGCAAAATGCTAAGTAGTTCAAAAGCAATAAACAATTGGGAGACGAAGTGAAATAAGAATCAGCCGCCATTTCATTTTCTTGAATGTCCTGTCTGATTATTGCTTTTGGACCTTTTCCTTGTTCTTGTTTGGAATTAATTGGAATAACAGACCCATGGATGTACCACATAGCTCTTAACGGCACTTTAACCTATATTTAATTTAGTTCTTTTATAGGTATATTGTATATGTAATGCGTATATGGTATCAGCATTAACTGCTGTCTCTTATAC
>VKOC01000009.1:10306690-10319577 GCA_009364415.1 Spea multiplicata | reverse complement strand
TCAGTGATGTTGGCATAAATGCCTGTAAATAAGGGCTTGAGTGCCAACATCTGCAAAAGGAGGTGTTTAGCAGCTGGGAATGGTGATCTTAACATAAACAATGAGCCAGGCACATGAGGGTACAATAATGTAACAAAATGTAAAAACTGTGGATGACAGTTCCTAAAAGCTGCTTTTGTGTCAGTACCACCTTCCTCTGTATATTCACTTTGTTGACAGACAGGCTTGCTTTTTATCCTGCTGGGTGATCTATAAAGTTCCAGACCGCTCATCAACTACCAACCAGCTGTGCCACGGTTTATGGTATTATATGAGTCTGATGCAAAAATCGTTCTGCAGCCCAGTTAGTAGCTGATCGAAATGAAAGTGAAGTTTCTGTCTCTTTAGGTATTGACGTTTCTTTATTACTCGTATATTTTCATTGTACGGTAGTGTAATAAATAGAATGGAAAGTGGTAGGATTGAGTGATTATTTGCAGCCAGTCTATCACCTCTTCTTGTTAAAAAAGCTCCCTCTCACTGTAACATACAATTATCATATTTGACAGGAACATAGCATTGCATTTGAATCTTCCTGCTAACCTTGTTCACATTTGTCTCATGGTATGAGATTAAATTCGCAACACCGCTCACAATAGCTTTCTCAGGCTTTACTCCGCTCGTCTTCTTTCTCCTGCTTCATTCACCCCCTGTAGATTGTCTCATCAACGTTGCCGTCTTCATTTCTCTTACCCCTTTGAGTGCTGAGGCATTGCATTCCATCCCATTGTTTTGCAAATCCAATGCTCTGGCTCTCCAAGGGTTAAATTTGGGAGGATGTGATTGGGAAAAGCGGCCGACTATGTCACAGCTGACGCTGTACTTTGTCATTCCTTTTGATTAAAAGGCGCAAAGTTGTAACTTCACCAGTCTAGGTGAAAATTGAAATCAGAATAGCTTTTGTTTGGGGCTAAAAAATTATTGGAAGAGAAGGGAAAGAGGAGCTGGGTTGAGCAAAGTGTGGAGCAGTATAAATAATTATATGGCCATCATCTGTACATAACATAAAAGCAGGCAGATGAGTTAATTTTTTGACAAAGACATTCCAAGGGCCAGTGACCTTAGTCTTTTCTTCAGTCACCTGGAAAATGTTAGCAATATAGACTTTTTTTAGGTTGAAATTGTTAATCCTTTTTTTACACCAGTCATGTCATGTAACAATATAGGAGGTATTAGAAAATAAGACTTCTTTCTCATTTCGCTCTTCTTCCACCTGCCAATAATGAAACCATTCATTAGTATGCTTCTTGCACATGCTCAAGTAGCCGAGCTCCCGTTAAAATCATTGGGCGTAGCAGTGGCCAATCACATGTATGTTATCTGAACATTGATGTCCACTATGGCTATGTTGGTCCCCAAAGTGGGATGAAGTTCCCATTACTTAACATGGGCAACAAGTGACACGCATCTAGGTATTCAGGCAAAATTAAAACAGATAACAAAATATATCTCTGTGTTAATAATTTCTTTTATACACATTGTTATGATTTTATCCAAATGATATTTTACCTTTTGCATCCAAAGTCATCTACTATATATCATTAAACAATAAGTCAAAGAGGAAACCCTGGGGGTAGAGAATAAGTGCCCATGTCAACAAGTACTATGTTGTCCTTACGAGCGGCTGGCTTTACAATGTAGAAAACCAATATTTCCTCCTAAGCCATCTGGATCTGCCCCAAATTTGCATGTTAAAATACCGGTATGTACCCCCTCATTCATGGGCAGCCTATGTTTTAGCAAAGCGGTTTCCTATGTTGTTTTTAATGGCATCATTAGCACTAGCTCAAATGCAGGCCAATACCACATAGTGGCTTGTCAGATGTAAGGAATGGAATTTGACTACATGA
The DNA here is from genome assembly GCA_009364415.1 of Spea multiplicata. NCBI lineage: Eukaryota > Metazoa > Chordata > Amphibia > Anura > Pelobatidae > Spea > Spea multiplicata. The sequence continues at coordinate 10,317,688 of VKOC01000009.1, read as the reverse complement.
AAAATTGTATCGCAATCACTGTTTCTATAGTAACCCCATCTCTAAGAAAGGCTGGCTAGAGATGCCCTTTTTTATTTTCTTTTGGAGAAAGCAATCAAAAAGTAGATATTTCAAGGGAGGGTTATCTTTCTTTGAAACCTTTCTATTTTATTGCCTGATAGAAAGAATCTGGTGGATTTTGTGCAGTCTCTGAGCCATGGTACGATTAGCATGTGAAGCGTAGATCAGGAAACCTTTTTGTGTTGTTTTTTTTCTTTTCAAGATAAGCTTAGATGATTATTATTATCATTATTATTATTATTTGTTCTTTGTTTTTCTTTTTTGTTTTTTAACCACAGCTGGATGTGCATCTGACCTCACATAATAGTCTGAATCCCACAATAAATCAGACCAAGTAAAATGAAAGTGGCTTTTCACATTCTAAAACAATATAACTTTAGATTCCCTGTTCATTAACCTTGTGAGTGCCATATGGTTTAGCCATACACTTATTCCTTTGCAGTGAATTTAATGCTCTTATGCAACACTGAGTGCATAAGCTTATATATCTCTTATTATACGTTATTCAGGTCTGGTAATTTTGGGAGACTTTTAGGGTCTATTTATCATACCCTGGGTGGTAGAAAGTGGGGAGAACCCGTGTGAGGAATAGGTGTGACCAAATGCTGCTTCTGTGCCCAGATCTTGATGAAAACAACCCAGAGTCCACAGGAAAGTTTCCAGGTATACTATCTAATAAACACTGGTTCGGTCTGAGAATAAGCCTAAGATTGTCATTTTCACATTATCTCATCATTACAGCTTTAAAGCATTAAGGGGTTTAAGTTCCTTTTAAAATTAATACACTTTAAATAAATGAACCTTACTGGGACCATCACTGACAATGTAGCTGAGGAACATATCGGCCTCATTAATAATTAGAATCCTGCCCTCACTCATCTGCATTTGAACACACAAAATGGGCATCACACAAGGCAATCGTTTTCATCTGTGGCTCTGTGACAGACACCGTGGCACGGGAAGTCCAATAGGGGACATCCCTACTGCTTCTCTTCTTCTAATCAAGCTAATCGGTGAATAAGTGACAGCTATGTATGGACCCCTAAGGATGCTTGGGCACCATGTAATTGCCCCTTCCGCCCTGTGGTAAAGATGGGCCTGACCAAGACTTATCAGGGGCTCTTAAACAAAAAGTTCACCAGGCTCTTTCAAAGCCGTCAATAACTAACTTCCACAGAAGTCTGGCTAGCAGATGTTTGGGGATACTCCTATCTGGGTGATTTTTTAATCTGGGTTTTCCTGTTCTGTATTGCAGTTTTTGAGTTAAATAATTATTGACTTAAATATTTTCAGATTTATTTATAATGTATAGGTCTGTACTAAAAATCATCAGAAACATTTCTCAAATAAAAGAATAGATTTAAATAATTATTACAGCCATGTCCAATTTCAAAACTTGAGACAGTTTATCCTAATTCCGACATTTGCTATTAATTAAAGTACTGTGAAACACACCTTATTTGTATGTTAATAAGAATAAGTATATGCAGCCTGAAATTAGTTTGTAATCTGCATAAAAATGTATAATGATATGTGATTATTGCATAGATAACATATTACATATCTGATTATCAGTGTAATTAACTTAATTATAAAAGAATGTTTCTTATATAAACAGTAAATGTCATATGAAACAACATTAGCTTGTATAAAATATAAATTGACCTACATAAAATGATGTTATTTGGTGAAAGCTGAATAATTAACACACATTCGTAGTAAAAAAAAAAAAAAAGGAAGAGAAGTAGAAAGTAGTCTGATCTCTTTTTCATGAAACTTATACCTCAAAGAGCAATAGTGAAACAAATCGATGAATCGTACGTAAAAAATTTTGTAAACTTTTGGCTAAATTAAAGAAGATGTTTGTGTCTCCAAATTCAGCCAGGGATCTCATACTGTGTCAGAAAATGCTCCTCCATAGATGTGGGGAAGCCATAGAAAACAGAGGCTGAGCTAATTCCCCAAATGTAGACACGGGTTTTTGCAAATGCCACGAGAACCATCAGCCACGTTCGGTTATTCCGAATTGCCTTGAGCTCCATCCTGTAATACATTGCAAAGGGACGTATCTTGTTGAAGTCTGTACGATCCTACTTTATGAATGGCAGTGTATACAATTCACATAATTACACTAAAAGTCCTTATTTTAAAAGTCCAGATGTCTCACTTTTTGGGACTAATGACAGCAATTTTCCTGAAAAAGGGGTGGTTGTTTTGTGGACAGAGCATGATGTCAAACACACACTCCGTTGTCCCAGCCAAGACCCTAAAAATTAGCCAAATATGATTCCTGCAGATATTAAGAGCCAGGCAGGCAATGTTTGGAGAAAATCTGATATCTTAGATTACATAATTATTGTAAAAATATTCAACACTACCTCAAATTTGATACGCAGCACCCATATTGCTAAAGATCCGTTCTGGAGCAAACATCCATTTGGTTTCTTCCTCTTCCATTTTGAGCATAGCCCTACAAATGTTAAAGGGGTAACAGATGAGCCCATATTCACAAGCGTTCTATTAACAAAGCCCTCTTCCTGCAGTATAGCTGTTTAATCCTCATTAGGATAAAGCACTCCAAGAAATCATTGTTTCAGGTTTTCGGCGGTTATACGGTGGAGAGAAAATCTCATTGGCTGTATAGTATGTGACATCATAACCATACTTTGAACTGACTAATACAGAGCTTTGAGAATAATACTTTCCAGAAGCAATCCTTCAGTACTACTGAAGAGACCTTTCAAGAGCTTTATACTTTGTAATTTCATCTGTACCGAAGTGTAAACAGGTGCTGCACACAATATATTTTATTATCAGTTATTTGTTCGGTTCCACTTGCCGAATGCTGGAAATATAATAAAATATTTTAGCACAGATGTTACTTGTGAGAAATATGCTTTAAGGTCTGACTAATCTTAAAGTAGATTAAAGACAAATTAATTTGGATTAGCAGAACAGGCTTTACGACAGAACTCTTTGTTTTAACAGTAGCTAAATTATCAAGAAGAAGGGATAAGGGACTATATTCCGATATTCATTAGTCCATGAGGTAAATATCAAATGCGCACAATGTAAGCAATTTAATGTCAAGATAAATCAATGTCTTTTAGCAAAACCTGTTAAATTTATATCTAGATTTAGCTATGCAGCATTCACTTACATAGTGTTGGGATTTGTTCAATAAAGAAATAATTTAAAGGGATGTTTGCATCGAGACCATGTTTGCATCCCTGCCCTAGGGCATCATTATTAAAAGTGATATAATGATTGGATAGGGACATTAATGTTTCTGTGACTTCCTGTATTCACGTTTTGTATTGTGTTCATATTTACAGTTATTTTCAGTGTGAATACTGCTGAGTTTATTCTGGAAGCTTTCTGTATAGACAACAGTCCTTCCAGTTTCCTAACGGTAATTCAGAAAGCATTTTAAATCACTGACAATACTTTGGAAGCTTCAGAGGTCCTGACCTTAAGTCTTCTCCAGTGAACTCCTACTCTTTCCTTTTTATATCCAATGCATTTCCTTTATGGCATCTAGGACCTCGACAGTCTTTTTTTCTTCTGATAGTCTAACTATTTGGAACTTTTCATGTAGTAATTTCGTTTCCCTGGCTTTAAACCTGAAATGTAAGCAAACCAAGATGAGTTTATTTGTGGCCCTGCTAGACTTGGAGTGTTTTCCTTGGAGAGCAGCCCTTAACCCGTAGTGCCCTCGTGATTTCTGCTCTACATCACATGGGTGGGCCATTTATAGCTTTTTTTAAGTGAACCAAGCTTTTTGGTTGATTTTTCTAGAATATCTTTTCAGCTGTGTTATAATTTCTAATGTGGAATCGGTCAAAATTGCTAGGAAACTGCCATCCTTTAAAAATAAAATAATAAAAAATAAAACGAAATTCTGCTTTAGGACAACTACACTGCAACCTGACTAAAACGGTGGGATTTTTAGTCCAGCAATTACAATTTTAAACTGTATTTCCTTTTTCCTTATTTTTCCTAACCCAACTGAGTGTGGTAAATGATATATATATAGAAGGAAGACAATATTGCTATAATAATATATACTGCTCTTGATTTCCTGGCCAGCTGATTTTTAAGTTATTTAAAGGAAATATTGTGAATAGTATGAACAGGAGGGGGGGGGATCAAAAAAGATAAATATTGTCAGTACACCTGGGTTCAGTGTAACAGGACATCTGCTGTTTCACTTCGCGTTTAATGACAAGTTAAATCTTAGAATATATTAACGTTAAAACATATTTTGTGGCTGACCAAATGTATCAACTCATTTTAGAACTACAGTAGACTTCATATGTGCCTGCTTTACTAACAATTGTGAATCATTTTAAAGATAAGGATGAGCAATTCAGTTTAACCGTCCCATATAAAAAAACCCAAAAGGATCGATCCAGCACTTGAAAAAAACTTCCAGCTTTATTTAAATTACTAAATGATTAAAAAGCATAATTCACACCTAAGTGCATAGGAAACCCCAAATCTGACGCGTTTCAAGCGGCACCCCGCTCTTTATCACAGAACATAGGTGTCTAAAGTCTTATTTCTCAGATTATCATATAAAAGAAGGCTTACAGGGTTCAGAAATTAAGTCAAGCAGCTAAAGAGATGCTGAATGATATTAAAGAAGAGGGACATAGGACAGTTAAACAGATTTTAGCATTACTTTCTCATTGATCATTTTTAGAACAAATTGGCCCAAATACATTACTCTCTCATTTAATAATACACCAACGGCAATAGTCCTCTGAAACCAAAGTTTCTAGCTAAAGCATTAAACTGAGTCTAATACCGGAAATAAAAAGCAGATGTCCCGACCTATCATCATATTGCACATCGTGGTACCCGAGCTGCAAACTACGCTTCATCTAATGCCTCGTGCTTTTTTTTTTTACATGCTTTTTTCTTCTATAGTACTTACAGTTTCAAAGAAATAAATGAAATACCCGTCTTTGTTGTAAAGCCGCAACGGTACGGCTTTTATGCCTGCATGTAAAAAGCTATTAACGTTGTCTTCAATTAGTATCAACCCTGTAAAAGGTGCATTTAGTACTTTTTTCTTTAATGCACCTTCTGTATACCTTGCTAAATAAGACTGTCACTTTAATCTGGTGAAGGGGAGGCGACTAAAAGGCCTTTTAGCATATTTCCTTACAAAAAGCTGCTGGTCGTAGCCGTACGAAGAACATTTCTTAATGCAAGGGACACTGAATTGCCTCAGTGAGACTCCTGCTTTTACTGGGAGAAAAAAAAAGCCTAATAGCGTCCTTTTAACTAGGCACTCAAAGCTTCAGCTCTGCTTCTCCAGGTGAAACCAGGAACAGAGCTAAAAGTGGCCTAAAAGCATCTGTAGTCGTGCTGTTTGCCCTCCCTGCGTGAGGCTTTTCAAAGTGCTTTATGCATTCGCCAGCGAAGGTTACCCCTTGGAAAACAAACCGGACTGTGAATCTAGTGTTCTAGCTGTGTGTTAATAGTTGAAGTGCTTTCACCCTGACACCCCTTTCCTAGCAGTGAGCAGTTACAAAGTGTCGGCAGCATCTCGGGAAATAGAATCGAATCTTTGTGTTGTAGAATGAAGCTACGCTGCCGGTTGAACTGTGGTTACATATCCTGGCACCGAGCTCGGAGAGGAGTGTCACATATAAAGAAAAAGAACATATTCACGTCAAAGACAAAATATAATGGAATCAAATCTTTTTTTTGTTTGTAGGAGTTTTGCATTTGATTCATTTGGTTCTGAAGTCCACTGCCCCCTTTGTCAACGCTAAAGGAATCTAAGTATTGCTGCAGACTGGATGACTCCTTCAGTTCCCTGTGAAAGCTTATCTCAAAATTAAATGTTAGTCCAAATCTAAACAGTATCGCAAGGCTAGATACTCTGGTATTTGTTTGTTTTATCTGATCTAACACAGCCTCTTCAGATTGAGTATGTAAAACCAGAGAGCGCATTTATTAACATTAGACATCTGACCCTGAGTCTCCAGTCGTTCTAATCTACCGGTACTTTGGCTTCAGTACGACTAACTGTTTTATTGGTGCACAAGATTTTATTATTAGTGAAATCCAGAATCCGTAAAGGAACAGTCTGTATTTTTTCTTATTAATATAGAAGAAAGAACCTGGTGCTGTGTAGAATTTGTCTTTGAGAAACATTCTGCAGAGCTGCTGAGCAGAGCACCCACACCTGTCCAGCAGGCTAATATGCTGATGGCAAAACAGGGCATCGCTTGGCTCAATCCTGAAATGATCCACAAGGCATTTCTTGCTGAAACTAAGTGCAAAAATAGTGTACTTTATTAGTCTATGATGGCCCAGTTTAGTATTCCGTACAACCCCACCAACAATTAATGCATATTTAAGTACTTTCTAAGTGTGGAGGTTGTCATTAGAACCCCTGGAACTCTTGTGCAAGTCAGTGGTGGAGTTGGCATGCGGGTAGTATAGCATGAATGTGTTTTAACAACCAAATTTACGAGCAAAAACCTTTAGCTCATAATTCAGGGTATGTACTTACAACAGAATTACTAAACGTTGAATTGCATTAAACCCCTAATGAATTAGGGAATTGCGGGACACCTGAGTTAGCAGGGTCCAGCACCTGTCCGCTTTAGATTATTTACCAATGGATGGATATAAGGTCGCTGTCCAAGGGCCAATCTCTGCACCCTAAGGCAGAGGCAGGTATCTGTTGTTCATTAACAGCTGGAAACATTATTGGCTCCATTATCTATCACTGACAGTCTCTGTGTATTTATTTTTTGTTAGTTTTTATTTGGCCATTAAAGTTACACCCAATGATATCTGCCAGTGGTAACAAAGATTAACCTGTCCAGTTAATTCTCCTTTGTTGCCTAAAGATGACAGTACTGTCTAGTGTCCACTCGTAATCACTGTTAATTGTAAATCTGGCGCACCTCCCATTGTCAACATTTATGAAGCCCTTGAACAAACCTCTTTGGGTAAGTCATTTTCCATTATAGCATCACATAGTAGACATTCTGTTGAAGAAGATTGTGTGTTTAAATTGGGTTTAATAGTCAATTAATGGACTATAGATAAGATTTTGTATCACCTAAGGTGATAAGCAGTCCGGTTTCTAAACATTTTGTAATGAACAAGCTGTGATTTTGGGTGTATGTTTTCACTTCATACTTTAGGTGTACTATTTATCTATATAGATTTAGAAATATTTTCTGGCCATAGAGCATGTCTTCGGTCATCTGTTAATCATAGCTTATAGGTTGTTCCACTTAACCAGAAACTAACTCAGCGCTTCAGTGTGTTAAGAGAATAATACCTAACTGTGTTTATTTTGTTTATGAAAACACTGAAACACTACTTTCCTAAGCAAAATTAACTTTGCCTGTCCCTGAAAAAACTAAGCACAGCTCTCTACTGGTCTCCCCCTCTACTGCCTTTCAGCACTCCAATCCATCTTCAACACTGCAGCTAGACTAATCTGTCTCTGTCATCGTTCTTTATCTGTTGCTTCACGATGTCCAGGGCCCGAGTGCGAATGAAAAGCTGGAAATATTTGGACACCAGCCCTATATATCTTATCTCGTGGTTGAGCTCTTGTACCCACACGCACCCCTTATACATACCTGAGTCACACTATTTGCCATCCAAATAACTATAAATCATTTTTTATCACATTATTTTTATTAAAATCCCAGAAACCAAAAGTGTTAAAAAGCCCAAATATATAACAGAAATTAGACATAATGGAATAAAAACATTTGCTTCTGCAAAAACTTTTAGATGAAAACGTTCCAGTTCTGGAATAAAACGTGTGTATGTAAAAGGTCCTCCCTGAAAAATGGAAGGACTGTGAAACCAAAGAGAACTGCCCCCTGTAGAGCATAAATGCACACACCAGGCCAGGCTGTACCACACCGACACCCAAACACACACCATGGTACGAGCTAAGCCACGGCGACACCCAAACACACACCCTGGACGGGATAAGCCAGAACGAAGCATAAAAAAAGTATTTTCCATACTGCTTTGTCGTTAACACCCCCTTTTGTTTTTTGTCCCCTTGTGTATTGATGCCCCAGCCAACCTTCCTCTTTATTTTGATTAAAGTCCCCCCCTCACAACCTTGTTTATTGCCTAATGTGTATTTGTGCCCACACCCTTGTGTATTGATTTATGTAATGCCCACAGCCAACCCCCCTTTCTTGTGTATTGATGCCCTCACCCCTTTAGCATTTGTTAATGTGATGCCTCAGCCAGCCTCTTGTGTATTGATGTCCCCACTGCCATGTGTATTGCCCCCAGACATGCCCCACCCTGTTTGTATTAATTTATGTAATGCCCCAGCCACCCAACAACCTCTACAGATCCCCCTGACTTAACCAACTCATTCCCATAAGAGTAGTTGTCTCCTCCGGTTTCACTTCCCCCTCAACCACCAACTAGGTTGTAAGCGCACAAGAGCAGGGCCCTCTTCTCCTTTTGTACCAGTTTGTACACCAGTAAATGAGTAAATAATACTTTCCCTAATTAGACAGCAGCACCCAAATAAGCGTTCATTCAACACTTAGTAATCTATACTACAAATGGGGCGCACATCCATATGGGGAAAAATACATTTTGGACAAAATAGTTTGACTCTGTATGTAATAGCGGCTTAGCAGTAGCACAAATAGGTAATGAACTCGCATTTCCAATGAAATAAAAAAGGCTTGTCATAAGAAAAAGTCTTTAATTCTTCATAACTAGAAAAAAATAAAAACACAGCAACAATGGCACAGTATAACTTAATATAATAGATATGCTAAAGTATTTCAACTACAACAAATAAAATGTGCAAAAGCGTGTAAAAAATTCTCAGCACAAAACCAGGCACAGGAACAGTCCACCGCCCAGCGGTAGGAACTTCCCATGTTTCTCAACATTATCTGTTCTACTGCTAAGCCTCTATTCCATACGGAGTCACTATTTTCAGTCCAAAATATTTTTCCCCATTTGGAAGAGTGTTATCATTTTCATCATTTTCATTTATTTTACTGACTGTTGTTACAACACCATGGAATCTGCTGACGCTATATAAATGATTGTAATGTAGTGTTCATTCATTAAAGTTTGCAGATTAGTTTTAGTCTCACCTCATCAACTTCACAATGCATTTTTTATGGCCAACTCCATCAAACTTCTCCTGAGGTCGCCCTGTATAATGCATAGTTAGGACAGTGAATTGAAACTTCAAAGTTCACTGGGTTGGGACCTTCATAATGCAAAGTAAGGGAGATTAAACAAATTCCCACTCTATAAAACACAACCTTTGTATCCATAACCCCATTTTTTACGTGATTAGCACCTTTAGAATTCATGCTTCCAAAACTAGCCAAATGCTATTTGTGTCATCAGTGAGCTGTAACCTTATTACATCCTCCTCCAGCTGAATCTATTAAATGACTGCATAATAAATTGCCCTCTCTAAAACTTGGTTCACTAGGCAGTCACCTAGCGTGTCCTTATGATCATGCCATCAGTAGGTCCCAAAGTCACATAAATAGTCCTGTAAAGCCCCAACCCTAACCATAACACCTAAAACAAAAAGTGTCTGCAATTCAAAATCTTGGGAGAGGAGATGGTTGGAAGCAATAGTTCTCACTGTTTCTTCCCACACACAGAGAATTCTGCTTGGACCATCAGAACACTAATTATCTATTTTCCTCTAAGACACCCATAAAAACACAACACTGTCCTGTGTATAGTGATTTTTCTTTCCAGTAAGATGTGTTTAAAAAACTCCTAGTATACGTCTTATAAAATCTTCCGATTTTTTTTTAAATACAATTAAGTAAGAATGATTATAATTAGTTTAGTAGTTGGCGTTGAGATATGAATTGCTAGTAAATGCCATGTGTAGAGCAATCAAATACACATAATGTTTGCAAATAGGTCCTTACAGAACAATACAAAACGATACACTGCTGCTAACAGAACATTGTGGTTGTGCAGTTGTATAATTGATTCTAATAACCAGTTCCTAAATCACTGGATAATTCATTAAATGCCCATATCTTATAATTAAAAGAAGCTAAAGTTATTAAATTAAATTAAATTCTGCCTAAAGGCTATGGGCTCCTGCAGGACACTGGTCCGTTGTCCTTCACCTTTAAGTTCTCTTTAATGCCGAGTTCAATTTAATTTCAGGGCCTGCTGTTTGTGTGTCGTGTTGATTGTTTTGTTTTTTGTGCACAAAGAAATCAATTCCGGTAGTTGTAATATATGTCACGATTTATGGTACTGGTAGAAAAGTTAAACCTGCATGGTACCTTCTCTCAGTCTCTGATTTTGGACCTTCACCTTTATGTGCTCTTAATTTCATCAAGTTCACGCTGTTGAGGAAAAAAACTGAAATTGCTACATTGATCTGACAGCAACGCCATCACTGAGCTGAGTAATGTCTTAGCTCTAAGAACTCTTAATAACAAGAAGTCATTTCTACGTACCATGAATCCTAGTGTCGTTTTCTACTTTACAAATGACTTAGAAATATGGTTGTTTCTTTCCTGGCACGTTCATTTGAGGCCGGAGTGACATCTTTAGATTGATATGATGAGACTTCTTAATATGTTCATCCTTATTAATTTTTATGAATTCCAGGTGGCAACCAGAGGACCTGAAAGCTCCCGTGACTTCCGCTTTGAAGGAATGGAAAGGCAGTATGCATCCCTACCAAGGTACGGAATTTGTAGTGTGTGTGATTCCACTAAATGACAAGGTCACCAAAACTGGTACACCAAGAACCCTGAGGCAGGACCTGTTCATAAGAGCAGACCTAAATGTCACTTAGAAATCTGAAATGTATTGTGTGTCAACCACTATTCTAAACTTGTATTGGCGCAAATTGACTATTTGCCACGCACCAATCACCCGGCTCCAATAGAAATGAGGAGGTTATGC
>VKOC01000009.1:10290962-10306590 GCA_009364415.1 Spea multiplicata | reverse complement strand
ATCTGTGATAAAGAGCGGGGTGCCGCTTGAAACGCGTCAGATTTGGGGTTTCCTATGCACTTAGGTGTGAATTATGCTTTTTAATCATTTAGTAATTTAAATAAAGCTGGAAGTTTTTTTCAAGTGCTGGATCGATCCTTTTGGGTTTTTTTATATGGGACGGTTAAACTGAATTGCTCATCCTTATCTTTAAAATGATTCACAATTGTTAGTAAAGCAGGCACATATGAAGTCTACTGTAGTTCTAAAATGAGTTGATACATTTGGTCAGCCACAAAATATGTTTTAACGTTAATATATTCTAAGATTTAACTTGTCATTAAACGCGAAGTGAAACAGCAGATGTCCTGTTACACTGAACCCAGGTGTACTGACAATATTTATCTTTTTTGATCCCCCCCCCTCCTGTTCATACTATTCACAATATTTCCTTTAAATAACTTAAAAATCAGCTGGCCAGGAAATCAAGAGCAGTATATATTATTATAGCAATATTGTCTTCCTTCTATATATATATCATTTACCACACTCAGTTGGGTTAGGAAAAATAAGGAAAAAGGAAATACAGTTTAAAATTGTAATTGCTGGACTAAAAATCCCACCGTTTTAGTCAGGTTGCAGTGTAGTTGTCCTAAAGCAGAATTTCGTTTTATTTTTTATTATTTTATTTTTAAAGGATGGCAGTTTCCTAGCAATTTTGACCGATTCCACATTAGAAATTATAACACAGCTGAAAAGATATTCTAGAAAAATCAACCAAAAAAGCTTTGTTCACTTAAAAAAAGCTATAAATGGCCCCACCCATGTGATGTAGAGCAGAAATCACGAGGCACTACGGGTTAAGGGCTGCCCTCCAGGAAAACACTCCAAGTCAAATTCTCTGACAAACAAGTAGCTATGTGCTGTGTCTTACTTATTTGTTAACAAACAGATGTTAAAGTCCTTTAGCAATCCTTAGGGCTTTTTCACAGTCACTCCAACTTCCTGAAGAAGATCCATTATCCAATCTCACACATCTGCATCTTCTAGCAGGGCCACAAATAAACTCATCTTGGTTTGCTTACATTTCAGGTTTAAAGCCAGGGAAACGAAATTACTACATGAAAAGTTCCAAATAGTTAGACTATCAGAAGAAAAAAAGACTGTCGAGGTCCTAGATGCCATAAAGGAAATGCATTGGATATAAAAAGGAAAGAGTAGGAGTTCACTGGAGAAGACTTAAGGTCAGGACCTCTGAAGCTTCCAAAGTATTGTCAGTGATTTAAAATGCTTTCTGAATTACCGTTAGGAAACTGGAAGGACTGTTGTCTATACAGAAAGCTTCCAGAATAAACTCAGCAGTATTCACACTGAAAATAACTGTAAATATGAACACAATACAAAACGTGAATACAGGAAGTCACAGAAACATTAATGTCCCTATCCAATCATTATATCACTTTTAATAATGATGCCCTAGGGCAGGGATGCAAACATGGTCTCGATGCAAACATCCCTTTAAATTATTTCTTTATTGAACAAATCCCAACACTATGTAAGTGAATGCTGCATAGCTAAATCTAGATATAAATTTAACAGGTTTTGCTAAAAGACATTGATTTATCTTGACATTAAATTGCTTACATTGTGCGCATTTGATATTTACCTCATGGACTAATGAATATCGTAATATAGTCCCTTATCCCTTCTTCTTGATAATTTAGCTACTGTTAAAACAAAGAGTTCTGTCGTAAAGCCTGTTCTGCTAATCCAAATTAATTTGTCTTTAATCTGCTTTAAGATTAGTCAGACCTTAAAGCATATTTCTCACAAGTAACATCTGTGCTAAAATATTTTATTATATTTCCAGCATTCGGCAAGTGGAACCGAACAAATAACTGATAATAAAATATATTGTGTGCAGCACCTGTTTACACTTCGGTACAGATGAAATTACAAAGTATAAAGCTCTTGAAAGGTCTCTTCAGTAGTACTGAAGGATTGCTTCTGGAAAGTATTATTCTCAAAGCTCTGTATTAGTCAGTTCAAAGTATGGTTATGATGTCACATACTATACAGCCAATGAGATTTTCTCTCCACCGTATAACCGCCGAAAACCTGAAACAATGATTTCTTGGAGTGCTTTATCCTAATGAGGATTAAACAACAGCTATACTGCAGGAAGAGGGCTTTGTTAATAGAACGCTTGTGAATATGGGCTCATCTGTTACCCCTTTAACATTTGTAGGGCTATGCTCAAAATGGAAGAGGAAGAAACCAAATGGATGTTTGCTCCAGAACGGATCTTTAGCAATATGGGTGCTGCGTATCAAATTTGAGGTAGTGTTGAATATTTTTACAATAATTATGTAAACTAAGATATCAGATTTTCTCCAGACATTGCCTGCCTCGCTCTTAATATCTGCAGGAATCATATTTGGCTAATTTTTAGGGTCATGGCTGGGACAACGGAGTGTGTGTGTTTGACATCATGCTCTGTCCACAAAACAACCACCCCTTTTTGGGCAAAATGCTGTCATTAGTCCCAAAAGGTGAGACATTTGCTCAGTTGTCTGGACATTTAAAATAAGGACTTTTAGTGTAATTATGTGAATTGTATACACTGCCATTCAAAAAGTAAGCTAGTTTGGACTTCAACAAGATACGTCCCTTTGCAATGTGTTACAGGATGGAGCTCAAGCTCGAGCCAATTTGGAATAGCCGAACATGTGACTTCCTGCTATGGCCGATGGTTCTCATGGCATTTGCAAAAACCTGTGTCTACATTTGGGGAATTAGCTCAGCCTCTGTTTTCTTCCCCACATCTATGGAGGAGCATTTTCTGATACAGTATGAGATCCCCAGCTGAATTTGGAGACACAAACATTTTCTTTAATTTAGCCAAAAGTTTACAAAATATTTTTTTACATACGATTCATCCGTTTTGTTTCACTATTCCTCTTGAGGGATAAGTTTCATGAAAAAAGAGATCAGACTACTTTCTACTTCTCTTGCCTTTTTTTTTTTTTTTTTACTACGAATGTGTGTTAATTATTCAGCTTTCACCAAATAACATCATTTTATGTAGGTCAATTTATATTTTATACCAGCTAATGTTGTTTCATATGACATTTACTGTTTATATAAGAAACATTCTTTTATAATTAAGTTAATTACACTGATAATCAGATATGTAATATGTTATCTATGCAATAATCACATATTATACATTTTTATGCAGATTACAAACTAATTTCAGGCTGCATATACTTATTCTTATTAACATACAAATAGAGTGTGTTTCACAGTACTTTAATTAATAGCAAACGTCTGAATTAGGATAAACTGTCTCAAGTTTTGAAATTGGACATGGCTACAACAATTATTTAAATCTGTTCTTTTATTTGAGAAGTTTTCTGATAATTCTTTAGTACAGACCTATACATTACAAATAAATCTAAAAATATTTAAGTCAATAATTACTTAACTCAACAACTACAATACAGAACAGGAAAACCCAGATTAAAAAATCACCCAGATAGGAGTATCCCCAAACATCTGCTAGCCAGACTTCTGTGGAAGTTAGTTATTGATGGCTTTGAAAGAGCCTGGTGAACTTTCGTCAGATTGTTTAAGAGCCCCTGATAAGTCTTGGTCAGGCCCATCTTTACCACAGGGCGGAAGGGGCAATTACATGGTGCCCAAGCATCCTTAGGGGTCCATACATAGCTGTCACTTATTCACCGATTAGCTTGATTAGAAGAAGAGAAGCAGTAGGGATGTCCCCTATTGGACTTCCCGTGCCACGGTGTCTGTCACAGTGCCACAGATGAAAACGATTGCCTTGTGTGATGCCCATTTTGCATGTACAAATGCAGATGAGTGAGGGCAGGATTCTAATTATTAATGAGGCCGATATGTTCCTCAGCTACATTGTCAGTGATGGTGCCAGTAAGTTTTGTTTATTTAAAATGTATTAATTTTAAAAGGAACTTAAACCCCCTTAATGCTTTAAAGCTGTAATGATGAGATAATGTGAAAATGATAATCTTAGGCTTATTCTCAGACCAAACCAGTGTTTATTAGATAGTATACCTGGAAACTTTCCTGTGGACTCTGGGTTGTTTTCATCAAGATCTGGGCACAGAAGCAGCATTTGGTCACACCTATTCCTCACACGGGTTTTCCCCACTTTCTACCACCCAGGGTATGATAAATAGACCCTAAAAGTCTCCCAAAATTACCAGACCTGAATAACGTATAATAAGAGATATATAAGCTTATGCACTCAGTGTTGCATAAGAGCATTAAATTCACTGCAAAGGAATAAGTGTATGGCTAAACCATATGGCACTCACAAGGTTAATGAACAGGGAATCTAAAGTTATATTGTTTTAGAATGTGAAAAGCCACTTTCATTTTACTTGGTCTGATTTATTGTGGGATTCAGACTATTATGTGAGGTCAGATGCACATCCAGCTGTGGTTAACAAAAAGAAAAAAAAAACAAAAAAGAAAAACAAAGAACAAATAATAATAATGATAATAATAATCATCTAAGCTTATCTTGAAAAGAAAAAAAACAACACAAAAAGGTTTCCTGATCTACGCTTCACATGCTAATCGTACCATGGCTCAGAGACTGCACAAAATCCACCAGATTCTTTCTATCAGGCAATAAAATAGAAAGGTTTCAAAGAAAGATAACCCTCCCTTGAAATATCTACTTTTTGATTGCTTTCTCCAAAAGAAAATAAAAAAGGGCATCTCTAGCCAGCCTTTCTTAGAGATGGGGTTACTATAGAAACAGTGATTGCGATACAATTTTTCATGTAGTCAAATTCCATTCCTTACATCTGACAAGCCACTATGTGGTATTGGCCTGCATTTGAGCTAGTGCTAATGATGCCATTAAAAACAACATAGGAAACCGCTTTGCTAAAACATAGGCTGCCCATGAATGAGGGGGTACATACCGGTATTTTAACATGCAAATTTGGGGCAGATCCAGATGGCTTAGGAGGAAATATTGGTTTTCTACATTGTAAAGCCAGCCGCTCGTAAGGACAACATAGTACTTGTTGACATGGGCACTTATTCTCTACCCCCAGGGTTTCCTCTTTGACTTATTGTTTAATGATATATAGTAGATGACTTTGGATGCAAAAGGTAAAATATCATTTGGATAAAATCATAACAATGTGTATAAAAGAAATTATTAACACAGAGATATATTTTGTTATCTGTTTTAATTTTGCCTGAATACCTAGATGCGTGTCACTTGTTGCCCATGTTAAGTAATGGGAACTTCATCCCACTTTGGGGACCAACATAGCCATAGTGGACATCAATGTTCAGATAACATACATGTGATTGGCCACTGCTACGCCCAATGATTTTAACGGGAGCTCGGCTACTTGAGCATGTGCAAGAAGCATACTAATGAATGGTTTCATTATTGGCAGGTGGAAGAAGAGCGAAATGAGAAAGAAGTCTTATTTTCTAATACCTCCTATATTGTTACATGACATGACTGGTGTAAAAAAAGGATTAACAATTTCAACCTAAAAAAAGTCTATATTGCTAACATTTTCCAGGTGACTGAAGAAAAGACTAAGGTCACTGGCCCTTGGAATGTCTTTGTCAAAAAATTAACTCATCTGCCTGCTTTTATGTTATGTACAGATGATGGCCATATAATTATTTATACTGCTCCACACTTTGCTCAACCCAGCTCCTCTTTCCCTTCTCTTCCAATAATTTTTTAGCCCCAAACAAAAGCTATTCTGATTTCAATTTTCACCTAGACTGGTGAAGTTACAACTTTGCGCCTTTTAATCAAAAGGAATGACAAAGTACAGCGTCAGCTGTGACATAGTCGGCCGCTTTTCCCAATCACATCCTCCCAAATTTAACCCTTGGAGAGCCAGAGCATTGGATTTGCAAAACAATGGGATGGAATGCAATGCCTCAGCACTCAAAGGGGTAAGAGAAATGAAGACGGCAACGTTGATGAGACAATCTACAGGGGGTGAATGAAGCAGGAGAAAGAAGACGAGCGGAGTAAAGCCTGAGAAAGCTATTGTGAGCGGTGTTGCGAATTTAATCTCATACCATGAGACAAATGTGAACAAGGTTAGCAGGAAGATTCAAATGCAATGCTATGTTCCTGTCAAATATGATAATTGTATGTTACAGTGAGAGGGAGCTTTTTTAACAAGAAGAGGTGATAGACTGGCTGCAAATAATCACTCAATCCTACCACTTTCCATTCTATTTATTACACTACCGTACAATGAAAATATACGAGTAATAAAGAAACGTCAATACCTAAAGAGACAGAAACTTCACTTTCATTTCGATCAGCTACTAACTGGGCTGCAGAACGATTTTTGCATCAGACTCATATAATACCATAAACCGTGGCACAGCTGGTTGGTAGTTGATGAGCGGTCTGGAACTTTATAGATCACCCAGCAGGATAAAAAGCAAGCCTGTCTGTCAACAAAGTGAATATACAGAGGAAGGTGGTACTGACACAAAAGCAGCTTTTAGGAACTGTCATCCACAGTTTTTACATTTTGTTACATTATTGTACCCTCATGTGCCTGGCTCATTGTTTATGTTAAGATCACCATTCCCAGCTGCTAAACACCTCCTTTTGCAGATGTTGGCACTCAAGCCCTTATTTACAGGCATTTATGCCAACATCACTGAGAAAGTTCTGCTGGTATGATTCTAATGTTCATATCTGCTCCAGTCCATGGCTGGAATTATTAAAAAAATCCCTCCAGCCACAGGCCAGGACATACGGTATTTAAGTGATGCAGGCGACAAAACGAAGGGTACAAGTGAATTCTGGTGCACGTATCCACATGCAAATCAGTGCTGTGAATAGTGTGGTCTTAGAAACACAAATGCACATCATGAGTACCCTGGATGACCAAACCAAGGGGCTCCAGAGAACATAACACAGGCTTCATAAAGACAACTTGGCCTTAAGACCAGAGGACCAAGCTAGAAAGTTCTGCTAGTGGTACTGCTAAACCTATCCTCAAGTGGGAAAAATGGACTGAGATTTGCTCCTTACTGTTCAGGCTAATTCACTGAACTTTGATATTCAGCGGCGGCTGATGGGTAAACTCAGTTGGCTTCGCTAATTGCTGTTTAAAATGGTAGTTGCTGGGCCTTTAAGCTTGTTCCCCAGAATATAGGGGATAACTAACAAAGAGCAATCATAATGTTACCCCAGTGTATTAAAAAGGTGTATTCCATATTTGATTTGTGCATATTTCAATAATGTTCTTGAGTTGCCAATGGGTCCACCCAAGTCATCACCTTATCGATTAGAAACCCTAGAACCACCCCTGTGAACAGACCGAGTTGCATAAGAAAGACGTAAAGATCAGGAAAATAGAGGGTTTAAAATTCAGCAGTCTTGTAAACCCAATAAAGTACTGCACTGTAGATGAATGATTCCACAGACGTTTTTATTATTATAATCATGACTTATTAATAAAGCGCCATTTGACTGCAGCGCCGTACAGTAGGGAAGGTATAAATAATTGTGACGTATTGAAATAGACAGGACACAATGGTATGGGGAGACATACTTAATGTATTTTCCTAGAATTCTATAATGCTACTTTGACTACAATATTTATATATTCATAAGACATTGGGAATAATATACACTCATTAATAATACACAGGAAAAAAGAACTAAATCTGCAGGAGCTGTTATATAAAGATAATGTTATTTTATAGATGTGTATTACACACCCACTCTCTAAGTATTCAAAAAAAAACTACGTTATGAGATTTTACTGTAATTACATTGTTAATATAAGGCAAGGTTTATTGGCTGCATAAATTATGTTGACATTATAATAATTTAATTATGTCAATATATGCCATTTTTGCAATAAACATAGGATATTATAGTATACATGTGACGTATGCACAGTGACCCAGATGAAATAAACTTCACAAATATGTTTGTGAGAAGAGGTGAGTCCAGTGCACGGTAGATTGTATGTAGCTTGTGCCTAGTTATGGATTTTAAGAGACCACATGCATGGATCCTTCAAACAAGGATGGCTTCTCGCTGGTATACATTATATAAGTTATGTGGCATGAGGCAAATAGGTTCTCTAGCATAAAGTACATATTAGAGAGGGTTTACAGGCCAGAGTTAGAGATGCAGTCTTCAAAGCTCAGTATTACTGTTTTGAGTAATCCATATAATTGTTAAATAAAAAATAAAGCTATTTTGGTTAAATAAAAGTAAATGTAATGAGTATCTTCCAGCGGTATTTTGTCACCAGTACTAGCTTTGTTGAGCCCCATCACCATATGGCCTCAGAGTCTATGTACTCTCAGATATAATCAATTGAATTAAAAAAAACACATAGATGTTCTTTATTATTCCCTTTACCATAATGATTATCAATACTTATTATTAAACAAACAGCTGAAAGGTAGTACAAAATAAATACCTTGTGCCTTTTAATCAATGTTTGTTTGAAAAAAAAAATCACTGCTTCATTATAAGAAACAGAAAATGTATGCTCAACGGTCAAGAAAAACATAAAACATTGCTCATGGCAAATGGAAATTTCATAGGCATGCGTTCAAACCGCTGACTGCCATACAGTATTGGGATGATTTGCCGAGTTCACCACCTGGTGCTGAGTCACTCAAATAAAAGAGTAACCACGAATTGCTGGAATGAGCAACATGTTGGTTCACAATGCACTGTACAAACTCTGATCCCTGCTGGGTTGGCATATAATCTCTTCAACACCTGCTGGGAGGCTATTTCATGCTTCTACCACCATTTATGTAATTAACATAGCACTTCCACATTGCCTAAGAGAAAATAGTTTCTTTCTAGTTTATTTCTTTTTTCTTTTCTTTAGGGATATCTATCTATTTCTCTAGGTATTAGTGGCTATAAATGATATACTGTATATATACCGTATTAGCCCAAATATAGGCCGCACTTTTCCCCCTACTTTGTCTTTAAAGTGGGGGCGGCGCCTATAATCGGGGTTTAGAGCAATTTGTATCGCCCGATGCCCGGGACATGCGGTTCTGGGAGCGTGTTTTTTTTATATATATATGTGTGTGCGTATAAACATACACATATATTTGTGCTTGAAAAGAAACATATTAATGTAAAATATTATGCTTGTAGGGCTGCCCTGGACCCAGGCTTAATTTACAGGCACCCTCGAAAGCCATTATATAGTCTCCACTCATGGACAGTTGGGCTGGTGGGCCGCGGACTTGCCTCAGGCCCACAATATTTAAAGATAGTCCTATATGTTTGTATGCCAAATACATAGCCCCCTTCCAAAGATCACTAAGGCCCCCAAGAAGGTTTTCGATCTACTTATAAGTATTGCCACAATATATAATGTTTCAACAAATATGACTTTATACTGAAGATTCTTAGTAAGGCTGGTGCACTGCATTTCTGACAGTTCATTTTTATTGTTGACAAGCAGAATAATTGAAATGGACAATGATATTATTTTTCTATGTTTATTAAGTTATACAGCCACTTGCTGCAGTCACACCTCAGGAATTTTATTGTTGCTATTGTTTTCTAACAGTCAAGATATATTGTGTATTTGTACACATATCCCCTCCTATGCACACAGCTCCCAATTTACACATTAATCACAGTGTACACGCTATTCAACCCAGTACCCAAGCCCAATGAAAGCACCACTCACATCCAAACACTTACTTAGAAAACCATTCACATACTCACAGTCATACAAACCCCACTCATCCTTCGCACTGTACTGATAGGAAAGGAAAATAAAGATTGTATTAGTGTTTTAAAAAAAGTACAGGAGTTCTCTAGGGAAGCAGTAACATGTCTGGAACAGGTGAGATGACATGATTTGTCGGCACTCACAATTTATTTCATCATAATATGAAATAATATAAGAATAATATGTATTTTTTACTTTTACCATATTCTAGGTGTAAATATATGTATATTAAGCATACAAACAGCACAAATAAAATTAGGTATTTCTTACACTGCTGCTGACTCCCAGGGTTTTCGGAGTTAAAACACAAATGTTTTAGGGTACACATGTGACTTGACTGTAGGCTATAGCAACAAAGAAGAATATGACCATTTTTCAAAACCAGAAATTGTTCTTTCTTCCTAAAGCCCCAATAAAAAGTGGATGCCTTGATTTTATATCACTAATCAATTTTCCCTCTGATTTGGATGCTTTTTAATAAAGCTGCATTGATTTCACTGAATGAAATTGCTCCTGGCAAAAAAGGAACACACACGCTGATTGCTAAATATGCAGCAATTATCATATTCAGCGGCACACTTTAATATATATTTATAGATGGATCTATCTATAATTTGGTTTAATTAAGTTGCATTGATTTTAATGACAGAAGCAGTCTTGAAAAAGGGGAAAGTGTTATATGATCACATCGATGCTTTCTCTTCTGGCTGGTACACCGCAAATGACTTCAATGGCTCTTTGTACTTTTTTGAAGCGACCCTTTTCATTTCCAAACAGACTAAGCTGTACGTGATGACAAATGTAACTATAATCCCCTGAAACTAAAATCTTAAAAAAGATTGTGGTTTTTGTTACAAGCAAGCTGAAGTTTCTTTCATAAATATGGTGTATGTATCTTATCGAAGCTCTACTTCATGCGTGTTAATACCCATAGCTTGGACTGATTGCATGTAAATAAGTGTAAATATTACATTTAAAAGTTTACCGTATAGAAGCTGAGAACAGAGGCAGTCTGTGGCAGAGCTAGCATTATATGATCAATTTGCAGGGCTTAAGTTATTAATAAGCAATATAACAGCAGGCTAGATAACATAATGGAGAGAAATAATAAATGCAGATTAATTATCATTATTGCCGTTATTATTCCTGAGAAAACAAAGTGAAGATACAATTCCCCATATGATACACATTAGTATTTGGGTATTTAGGAATCTGTGACGGTGTGGTTAGGGCAGGGAGTGCAAGTTCTGCTCCCCTGTCCTGGAGACCCCAGGCAAGCAGCACTTCACCTCCATATCAGGTCTGACTTTTAATAGATATATAAAGTATTGGGGAAACATTTTAGGCAGGTTTGATAAATGCTGTATAGTAAGAACGTTTTCAAAAATAGACATGTTTTTATCATTTAACAAAATGCAAAGTGAGTGAACGCAAGAAAATATAAAATAATTTGGCCTCCCTTTGCCTTCAAAACAGTTTTTAACAGCTAGGTTGCTTCAAGCATCTTGGAGAACTACAGTTCTTTTTGTGGATTTAGGCTGCCTCTGCCGCATCTCTCTCTTCAGACAGACTCTGTGATGTTGAGATCAGGGCTTGTTATCATCACTTGTTCTCTTTGTGCTTCTTTAAAAGGGCTTGGACAGGACATCTCTGTCTGCCTTGAAATTTCTGCCTGGGTGATACCTTGCTGGTGCAGTATAACTACCTGGAGTCTTTGTTGCGGTGCTCAGTCTTGCCATGGTGTATGACTTTTGACATTAAACTGTCTTCGGCAACCTCACCTTGTTAGGGAGCTTGGCTGTTCCTGGGCTAGTTTTATTTTTTTTACACCTTCCTAATTTTTTTGTACAGTACTCTATATTATTAAATATGTACACACTATGATCTAGGTTAATTTAGTGTATGGAACCACAAAATGTAGGATAACTCACAGATTCACTATGTATGCATGGACAAAGCTACTATGAGCCAGTATTGAAATTGGGTCTGGGCCGTCTCTTAAAAAGGATAATCTCAAAATCAATATGTTATGGTGAAGTCCAATAAAGATACCATTAGCAGGTAATCTAGGTACGTACATGACACTAAGGTAGGATCACAACATAAAAATATGGGGTAACCTTGGTAA
This sequence comes from Spea multiplicata, assembly GCA_009364415.1. Classification (NCBI taxonomy): domain Eukaryota; kingdom Metazoa; phylum Chordata; class Amphibia; order Anura; family Pelobatidae; genus Spea; species Spea multiplicata. The sequence continues at coordinate 10,294,695 of VKOC01000009.1, read as the reverse complement.
TAATACTGTGCATAGATCAATACACTGCAGAAGCTATGCATTAGTATTAATAACATTTCAACATACAGAGAAATCCTGTTGATGTTTCAGCCCACAAAGAACAGATACAAAAATCGGTATTAAGTAACACAATGATGATCAACAGATCTACCATTCTTCACCCAATTTGGATTGGGTTTACTCTTTTAGCATAAGAGATAAAGCCCAGAAATTGCCAAGAAATTTGGAAACCGACATAAAGCAGGCAAACTTCATAATTTCTAATATCAAACCCGATCATATGCTGAAGTCAAATCAAACTACTGCTATGATGCACAAACATCTTATTAACCTTCCAATATAAACAAGGCTTTTTCAATGTTCTATTTTGAGACCTCAGAAGTAGATAAATATCACCAACGATTCAAAGGGCATGAAATGACTTTCTTAGTATTTAACTTATATAGACCTTGAAAACCTGCTTGTTTTGATTGAACTGGATATTCTCTCTGCTGTGATCAACCATCAAACTTGAATTTGCATTTTTTTTTGTAAAGTATATAATCCATATATATAACTTTTCAAGACCGAATAAAAAATGGCTTGGCAGGTGAGATTTGTTTTGCTTTTTAAACCATCATTACATACATTTGTTATACCTAATGAACTAAATATTGTTTATTTATTTGAAAGAAATAGTTGACCCCCCATACATCAATTTGCAGTGGCACAAGGCTTGTGATCTATCAAGGAACAGCCAAACTGCAGTGACATAACTGTCACCTCTGTGTTTGTTTGGGATTTTGCACGGCATCAAATTTCACATATCTGGGACATCTTTTTCTCTCTGTCCACCATAAGACTCTTAGGAGCAGCAAGTTCTAAAGACAGGGGTGCACAGAAATCATGTCACACGTGGTAAATCATTTACTGTCCATTGGTCTCCAGGAATACAGGGTCAGCTGCTTGCAGTACTCATAGTAATCTTTTAGCACTAAAGGATGCACAAAAGGTCTCCTAAAAGATTGAACTTTGGAAGGGTCAGATCAGATCCTGGATAGAAGGCCTTTGAGTGGCACCAGGTGCTGCTCAAAGGGGGTTGAGGGTTCAGATCAAGATCTATTTCCAGAAGAACATAAGCACATATACATATTAGTCATGGCAAAAGTGGAGCACTTGTGCCAAATGTGACTGTTCCCCGTGTAGCAAACAAAAATCATGTAATTTAGTTTATACATAAAAAGGCTTGTAGAAAAAAAACTGCTAATCCCTAATTCATGACATGCATAAAAAACATAAAAAAATACATCTAAAATGCTTTATTGTGTTTAAAGTGTTAGTTGGGACAGTGCATTTTTACATAATCATTTTATTTTTATACACATATCACTCCACCCACTGAAATCTATGATATCTGTGTACATTTGAATGATACATAGCCTCAGTTCAGTAACATTTATTATTAGCATAAACATTTTTCAAAGGTGTTGAGGATAGAAAATGAGTTTGTATGAAATTGTGAGAAATATTCTTTAGACTAAAAACAGAAATTGTTGGGTGATCCAGCATTGTCTTATGCACAATGCTTCCTTTGGGACAGCACATGAAGAGTAGAGGTGTTCAAGTAACTGTGCTGTGCCATGAGCTAGGCCACCCATCTCTATTACAACTCCACGCTTGATCATATTGCTGGGATGCTTCAAATATTCAAATCTGGTGAGACTCAAACTGTGCAAATCTCATGCAAACTCATGTGCTTCACGTTTCCTTGGGCTCCTTTTTTAAATAATATTGGGAAATGTGAAATATCCCCTAATAATGGGTTACCTGAGTTATCATTAACTAAACCGAAGGGTTGGTGGATAGACAACCATTTATCATACACACATGAAAATAAATCATATTTTTAAAGGGAATGTTGTCAATTAAATTTACATTTAAATAGTGCCCATGTAAAAAAAACAACATATAATATGAACTAGATATCCACTTACGGTAGCTCAAAAAAGCCCTAAAATAACAGGAAATATTAAAATACTAAAAAAAGCAAACATACTGTCTAGATTAAAGATCCCTGGAATGCATGCATGCTAGTAGTGTTATTATCTAAGTTAAAGCCAGTGAACCCAGCACTTTAAGGGTTAGAATAATACATTCCCAATTAATCACTTTTTTGGCACTTGAGATGGGAGGGGACACAGGAATTAGATAGAAACTAGAATTTTAATTTGTAAATCTCCTGTTAACCTGCAGTGATACATGTAATCTGTAATTGATTTAATTGTCTTTTGTGGCCGGCGAGAACCTGTAATTTATACCGGCATCGGTGGAGCCTTAAATTTTAAAAGAAATAAAACCAACTGCGAGTCCTTAAAGTTACAGTCACAAATGGTGGGTTTCTTGGATATACTATAAATACAAATAACATCCCCGGCAAAAAAGCCTTAAAATGAAGCTTATCAACACAGAAGAAGTTGAAAATCACTTACACATGGACATGTGCTGAATGTATATAATATATATAATATGTATATAATATATATGTCTGTGAAAACCATGGAGGCAGCTATCCTAACTTTTTATGGTATAAACATTTACTCCTTCCCATTAATTTATCCTCCCCATTTAATTTGCTTCTTCAATCAGCTTTTGTAAGGATGGAGTGAAGACAAAAAAATGTAAAATTATTACACTGCTTGGAGGAAAAAAAAACACAAAAAGCACAAATTATAAATAGCTTTGATAAAAACAAGTTCAGTCACACTTAAGGCTGACTTTAGGGCTTGTCTTGGTTTACACAAAACTAACTAACTTACAATACAATGTGCTTTAGGAATCTCTATCTATAGCGAAAGTTGTATTGTATGTTTTGTATTTTTTTTTTAGAGTTATCACTGTGGGAATTGCAGCCATGTAAGCTTATTCATTAAACTGTTAAAGTACCCGCAAGGGCATTCTCACAAAGAAGCTCACCGACATCAATAGAAACCTTTTAAAACAGAATCTAATTAACTCAATCGCCTTTTTTAAAATCAAAGTTTTTTTTAAGTGTTTCTTTCTTTAGATCAATAGGATAATTCTTATCTGAACACCATGTTTCTCTCCTATTGTCTCTTTGCTTTTGTTAAATAGTTACATCTTAATTTGGTTTTTCAAGAATACCGGGGGCTGTTTAACAAAATGCATATAAGAATTTCTTTCATCTGCTCTTTTTAGTATCATACTTTGATTTTTTTTTAGCGATAAATATATTTTTAGCAATAAATATTTTATGCCTTTGGTAAATCCTCAAACCTTCTCTACCAGTTGCCGTCATAGCTTCTATTATAACTACATTACTTAAACTACATGTAGCTTGTGGATTTTATCAATTAGTACAACTGAAGTTCAGTTTAAAGTTTTGTGTGTTGAAAGATGAAATCTGTGGCAGGATCTGGTGTAGCCAGTGCTATCAAATCAGTTTCCTGTATTTAAGTTCTCTGGAAGATCAGTTTAATGGTGCTGTTCCTCCTAAGATATCCTCAGATAAGTAAAAATGCATGTCTGAAAGTGTAGAGCCATGCTCATGCGAGTGAAAGAGCAAAGCTTTACAGACTCCAATACATAGTGATGGGGGTGAGTGTGATTGAGTGAGGTGTTTTGTATGGTAGGTATGAGGTGTTTTCTGTGATAGGTGCAGGGCCGGCCCTACAATAGGGCAGACTGGGGCAATCGCCCCAGGCGGCACTTTAGAAGGGGCGGCACTTTGCCGCCC
>VKOC01000009.1:10248037-10278555 GCA_009364415.1 Spea multiplicata | reverse complement strand
AGTGCATTATTGTAATCTGGTACACAAATGCAAAGTGTATCCAGCAGCCTTTCATGATGATGATTTTATATTTTATATGTCCTCGGGATAAGGGTGAAATATTGTCAGTGGTTACCTCCAAAAATGGGGAAATATATTAGCATTTGTATTAAAGCAGTAGTTTCAGTAGAAAGCAATATCCACAATAAATGATGTGCTTGCTTTCCTTGTCAAATTTATATGGCTGCCTTGCTTAATCGTGCAATGCTTGTCCTGCGTTTGGCCCAGTGCTCTTCCGATCCGCTTTGCTCCTTCAGGAATATCCTTTTTAATCAGACAAAAGAACCCTTGTACAAAATGGAACTTGTGACTGGAGCAGCACCGATAACTCATCTCAGAAAGCTTCTTGTTAAGAAATAATCTCTGTTACCTGTCACCCACTGAACTGCTTAATTAGTGATTATTTTCTTTCTTTCCTATCTTTTCTTCATCCGGCAGCACTGACATAATTTAACACATCAGACTAAATTAAGGTAAAATATATATAGGCATGATTTTCAAACACATAACATTCTTACAACACAGCAAGGTCGATTAAACCTTTTTCCATCTCTCACATTTTTTTCTCCAAAGCATATAAAAATATTTTTACGGCATATTCTATAAATTACTTAAATGGACAGATGGTAACAAATACCCAGTTTTTGAAGAGCGGAGCTACAATTCCATGACTTTCCTCCTAGCCATTCAATTTATCGAGTTATGTTCATTATTTGGTAGAGAACAGCTGTAGTGCTTTTGCATTGTTCCCTGTCAATATCTTAGTGGAATCATTAAGAGGACAATACAGCAGCCCAGTTTAAAAGCCCTCCTCAGATGTTCAGTTCTATAAATTCTGCCATAAATAGAACACTCCTTCAGGTGTAAAAGCTGTGACCCATCGGCAACAAAGAACCTTATTGCATTTTACCCATAAATTCATTTGTAATGATCAGTGTTATATCATTTGTTATATATGACAATGGGAGAATGAACTTGACAATGAGTATGTGTTGCTTTATAGCAGTCATAAAACAAATTTCTTGTTTCACAATCTCTACTCCATTCATGAATTCATTCAGATGGTTCAAGCTTTACTCTTCACTATCCTTTTTTCTGGACCGCTGTTTAAACCTTTGTGACCACCTCCTCTTAGCTACCAGTATGTTGATTTTGTGTTTTAGCCTTTAAGTGGATTGTTTAACCAATTCACTTTTTACCCCAGTTTTTATTTACCATTGAATGTTAACCGATTAACTCCTGATTCAGTATACACCCATTTATTATTTAGAAACAAACATAATTACTTTATAAATGCTTTATCTTTTATTGTTAGTGCTAACCATTCAGAACATTCAAACATCAGGATGGTACAATGGGTCTGTCTGGCAGCCAAGCATATAGTTTTAATGTTTAAGACATATGGGTTTATATGCTAAATATAGGGTTGTCCAGAGAGTTGTTGTTTTGACTCTCAATTCTTTACAATTCATTATGAATGGCTAACATGCATTATGCATAAAAAAATTGAGGTCATATATATGTGATCTTATCACTAGGAATGGTCTTATACATTATTGTAATCATAGTCTCCCAATTGTTGCTTTTGCTGCCAGTATGTTATGGGTGAGGTCCCTGTATGTTATTTACCAACTCATACAGTAGCACAGCTCAGCAACCATAACATAATGTGCCGTCCCTTTTGTTTTGCAAGATTTTTACCACTGAATCATAATTAAAATGGTGTATTCATATTCGCTGATCGCCCAACTGCAATGTGTGCAGTTCCACATATGGCCACATGAGGCATCTGTGAAAAGATGATGCAAAAGTAGTTAGGTATCTGGTTTGTGTATGATTGTAATGGTTTGGTATTGGAAAGGGCATTTGGTGGAAAGTGTTCAGTGGTCTAAAGTTGCATGCTAAATATATTATGTTACAAAGGTTTTAAATACATATTTGCTCCTCTTGACCAGCAGATCTGGGAGCTGCCATTGTTGTCCGCTATTGTGGGTGGCTTTCCTTGCTCAAACACCACATGAAACTGATTCATTATGGCAATGCTAATGAAATCTGTTATGCCATAGACTTTAGTCAGTTAGTGTTTGGTGATTAAGGCAAAGCTGTTCGATTTTTGTCCCACAATATGACAAGGAATCTCAGGGCATTTTTATAGTAGATTGGACAAAGATAGCACAACTACAACACATATGAAAACATTTTATTATATAGAAAAGAAAACTGCACAACATTTTAGAACTATATTTTTAACTGATATGAATAATAAAACAATTTTGTTGCAATACCCCCTTGCTTTACAAAGGAGTAAATAAAAATGTTGTGTCCTTGTTACCTTCTCTATTTTTGATGCACTGCCACACGACATTTCACAATTATCATTACAGTTCTGTGTTTCCCCAAAGAAAAGTCAAAGCAGCACCGCAAATGTGAGTAAGATAGGCTAGCTTGCAGGACTTAAATACTGTGAAGAGAGAAGCGTTATTGAAATTGACAGGGTGAAAGGGCAGGAACTTATATGTGCTTAAAGAAATTAGTAATTGTAAGGTGCACATTAACCCATGGTCCCCATCCACTTGTATAACTGCAAATAGTTATTGTCCAGGTGTGTCTGCATAAGTTAAATGTAATAAGTTGGGTCAATAAGTTAAAAGGGTGTCAAGCTCTGCTGCATTTATTGAGTTTGCATTGTTAATGAACATGGCCCTGTGCAACAGTACATGATACTATTGTCATTATCAATGAGTATATGCTCCCCATCATGTTGTACCGCTAATATAGCAATGAACAGGTCTTAGAACTCCTCATGTGGGATCTAGTTTGCACTTGATAACCATTTGCAGCTACAAGCCTGCAAACAAATTATTGTTGTTATTATTGTTAATATCATTGTTTTATTTATATAGTATCAGCAATTTATGCAGTGCTTCTTACACTACATACGTTTAAGGGTACTGACAAAACTAGAATAGACAAAGACAAAACAATACATTAGGTAAAGAGGGACCTGCCCAGTGTGTGCTTTTATTTATTGATGGAAACAATAAAAAAAAAGAAATATCCGAAAACACTGCTTAGGACAGGAAAAAGGAGTTAAACGTGCATGTCTGATAAGACAGTATAAAGACAGCACTTGCAAATAAGTGTTCCTAAATTAATGTCTTTAATCCTGCGAGTAAGGATTCTATGTCAGAAACTTCTTTCCTTTTGGGATGAAATTGGACAAATATATTAAGAAGTGTTTATCCTAAAGCAAGTAAAACAGCCATGTCTCGAAGTGGCTACAGCACTTTCTCCTCTTTCATCATTGTATCTGCACCTTCCGCCCTTCTGCTCCTACAAGGGTTCTTAAACCTGCTTGGTTCTTGGGCAATTTCAGCCGGCATACCAACCACTGGATGGTAGTTACCTGGGTTCCATTGTTTTGCACTGCTGCACAATTGCTCCTTGGAAAAGCAGAACTGAACTATTTACTACATGTTCTTGGGTGTCAGGTAGTTTGTTCCCTGAAAACAGGAATTTTGGACAATGACATATGCCAAATCATTAAGCAGAATTTAAATTGAAGTACTGTATAGACATACAAGACATACCATTACCCAGTAAACAGCTTACAAGAAAATAAGCGGTCAACTATTAAGTAGTTTGTATCAATTCTTTTGTCAAAACGCCATCTGGAGATTTATGCTTTTTAGCTGTAGACATCTCACAAGTGACCTCTTCAGGCAAGATGTCTTTTATGGATTTGGCTGTGTTTACATTAGTGCCATAGGGGTCTGAGCAAAGTACATTAAAGCTAATGCATCACCTGCTGTCAGAAACCCTTACAGAGTTTGGGCTAAACCTTCCAAAAAAGGCCAAAATGGATAGAGTTCTAATAGAATTGCATGCTGTGAGATATGTTACGCTGTGTTTCAAACCTTTTAGTTTATTGTTTATAATTGTTGTGGAGCTTGACAATGGCTTTTTGTTAGCAAAAATCAGTAAATAATAGTATTAATCATGTAAGTTGACATCAAAAAACAAAGCGCAAATTAGAGTATCAGAGTATCCAGTAGTCAGAAAATGGTTTCCAGAACCATTGATACCTAATGATTTTTAGATTTTTTTTTCTTACTATTCCCAAAAGTAAGAAATATAGATACAATATATTCAGCATACCATGTTAATAAGGGGCTGCCTTAAAACATGATTCTTAAAACAGTCCAAAGGGTTTCCGTTCTACGATCTACATTTTAATGCCATTAAACTAATCGGTATAAAACAACAATATGCTCACAAACATTTAGTTATACAATCTGCAAAGGTCTCCGAGTAGCTTTGTAATCTATAAAAGTAACCATAGTTTCCCTACGTGATGTGTGATTTCCAGGGCATATATAAGTAATAAAAGTGCGACCGTCAATTGCCTATGCCCAGCCGCACCATACACTTTTATGCTCACATAGCATGCAGCCAGGCATATCCAGGCAGGAGCCACACGCTGCAGAGTGTATGTGGCACTATTGGCATTTGCCTCATGTGCCAGATGGCGACTCCAGGCTTGGTTTATGGAAAATTGTAATTATTATTTATTATTATTGTTATTCCATTCTAAACAGCTGTTAAATGTATTAAAGTACTTGTGATGACACTGACATTTATTATCAGGCAAACCATTTTGGCTATTATATTTTTATTGCTTGATCTATTTGTTGTAAGGTTGGTGAAGAAGTAACTCTTCTTGTTACTAGCATATTGTTCTGTTAGTTACCTAAGGTTGGGAGGCTCTTTGTTGTCTTAGTTGATCTAAAATGGCATGTTTGCTATAATGACACTTACCTTTTTTTTTCAGGGTTCATCTAAACCACTTGCAGTAGAAGATCAGAAAGACTATCAGGAAGAATATCTGAAGATACCTAAATTCAGATATGCTTACAGGTAATACCTTTGCTGGTTTCAACTTTAAATAAGTAATAAGACTATTTGTTAGCTTATATTGCAGTAGAAGCATGAATACAATTGTTGATGAGTTACAATGAATTGCAGACCCTTCCAGACCCCACAGGATTAAAGCAAATAACACATTTGTTTTTGAAGTGTATCTAGTAGACCGTATGGCCTCACTTAAATAGAAGTCACTGCCAATTATCCGCCTTCTTTGCGTTTGTTGCTCCCGGATTCCTCTATCCAAGGCTAGCTTTACACGCATCAGTTCTTGGCATTATTAATATTGTTTATTTCTAATGCACCAACACGTTTCATGGTGCTGTCGAACATAATTTCTGTTTTTGTATTTCAGTATAATTAAAGGAGTGTGATGACTAACATATACAAGTTTTATGTTACCAAGCTTCCAGACATAGGGCTGCACCAAATATTGGATGATATGTCTTTCTGTATGTTTGTAGTTTTTTTAGTTTGAATGTTTTCTTTTCCAAAATCAACAAAAGACCAATGTGATTTATGGGACTTGACCTGGAGATTCCAGGTATGGCAGATGATTTCAGGAGCTGTGTGGGAGTTCCTTTAATTCCTATGAGTTCCCTCATATTTCCCTTGCTTCTTGTACTCATATCTGGGACCATCACCATATTGAAAGGGCAGTGTATGCATTTACCCAGCACTCACTATTAAAGGTGATCCCCACCGCTTGATATGTTATTCAGGAGATGAACTGGGTGGGGACTGGGATTATTTTTAATTGTAGGAAGAGAATTCCTTAATGAGGAAATACAGGTTGGATTAAAGAGAAGAGTGCCTACTGTGAAAAGCATACCCATGGTTTACATTTTTGAAATTTCAAATAAAATAGCAAGGCTTATTTGTGTTTAGTATTAGTTGAATTAAATTAGGCCAGCTGTTTGATGCTAAAGTTTAAATATTTGAAGCTACCTCTAGGAATCTATCACTGATTTCATGAAAAGTAGACTTTGTAGGGCCAGGAGAACTAGCTTTTGTTGGGAATTGGTTTATTTGTCGGCTGTAGAACCAGTTTAAGGTTTATTCTTTCAATGTGACAAATGTACTGATCAGTCTACAGATGCATCTGTGTTTAGGAGTTTCCTGAAGTGGGTTTCAAGTGCTCACGAAAGAGTGGTCCATTATATACTTCCAAGAAGGTTCAATGACTTGTGTTGCTCTTTTAAGTTGCTGATATTTAGGATTTATTGTTGTAAAGGGCGCTGTTATTGTGTGTTAGAAGGTCATTCACACGAAGGCATGGATGATTTCTGAATAGGTAACTTTTAAAACCCTTTCTGCTTGTTATCAATGAGTAAAGTTTTATATGCCACAATGCTATGAGTAATGAAAAATTGAGAATAGGAAATATAACTGCTGTATATCAAGAACTATGCTCATCCTTTCCAACTGTTTATATGTAGATTGGTTTGTATGTATACCTTAGTAGTAAACATGAATCCTATGTGCAATCAGGTAATTATTCAAGCAACTGTGATTAATTCTTATGTAGCTGACAAGTTTATAAAGCATCACTGCCAATGGAGAGTTGTTGGATGGATTTGCGTCTGTCTTCTTCCAGTCACAAGGCACCAGTTGTTGCTCCTTTCAGAAAGCCTGCCAAACAGGAGCCCCCCATCCCTGAAAATATACACTAAGTAGTAGCTAAGCTGCCTACTGCCTGGCTCCATCCCGTTTGCTTTGTCAGTGCAAGTAAAACCAGCAAAAAGTCTATAGAATTTGAGACTTACTTGAAGCTGGTAACCATACTACCACCCCTGCACATGCCAAAATGTTTGATTTGCCTGATTCCACTTTTATAGGCAATGCTTCTTGTTGTAGAAAGTCGAGTAAGATCAATTGTATGGTGGTAAATAAAACCGCCTTTGTTTGATCTGAAAGTAGTTGTTTTGTTGATCCAATGCCTTGTATGCAGGCATGCATGCATGAATCATTCTTGCTGTGGAGGTTGGTGAGCGACCACATCAAGGCCTCCAATTGAGTGATCATAATATCAGCTCCAAAACGCACCAGGGAACTGACATGACCTCACTCCTAAGCAAAAGGTGGTGGACCTTTCTAGCACTGAAACAGTGCATAATGAAACTCCATCAACTGCTTCTCGGGATGGTGATCAAAATTTGGTGAAGCGTGTCAGCTCCTCCATTAAATAGAAATTTTCATTTCAATGAGCTCTATTAGTTTTGCTGCAGAGAACTGTCAAGTAATGCCGTTAGCATCCCAAAATGTCATTCAGATTTTGGAGTAACCATTTTCAGCTGCTCTTGCCTCAACAAAATCTGTTTTTTATTTCTTCTCAACAGTGGTTTAACAAGAAAGGTAGAGATTTCAGGGGATGATGGACCATTGGGGATCCATGTTGTGCCTTTCTATTCTTCTCTTAGTGGACGGTAAGTTTAATGATAAAAAGAAAAAGAAGGAAAATCCCCTGCTAATTGAAGTTTTCTCAACTGTTACACATATGCATTTTTTAAAGAGAACGCTAGCATTACAGGTGACTTCTAACCTAAAAATCATGCGTTCTGGAAAACTAAAGAAATTCCTTAGGTCCTTGAAGACTTTCGTTTCCGTTATGGAATATTTAGCTTATCAAACTCAGCCCATGTAAGATTGTGAACAGGGCCCTAGCGACATAATGTATCGGTTTCTCTTACTCTACTGTCAGGTCTAGTTTTGCAAGAAGTGCTGCATAATTTTTTGGAGCTATATAAATAAAACAATAATAATAATAATGTGCTGTACACGTTTTTACATTTTTGTATGGGGAGAGGCAAATACTTACATTTGGCAAATAAAGTAAATTTGGCATCATATCTACCGTAGTTATGGCTGCAATAAAGTTCCCATGATCCTCCCTGCTTTAGGTAGACAAGTTCAAAATATTTAAAGAGCTACCTGTTGGACACGTATTTGAGCATGCTCCAAAGTATAGCTCATTAGAATCGCCCTGTTTTTTTGATCCTCTGGAGTTCTTTTCTAGGAGATCAGAATATCGGTGGGTATGAATGTATCACAGCATTCTACAGTTCTAAACTTTTTTAAGAAAATGCAGCACACATGAAAATCTCATTATTTGTCTATTTGGAATATAAGGAGGTTTGGTTTTTTTTCTCGCCATTGTACGTCCAGATTTTCCTATTGGTGTCCAGTGTTTTTATTGGTGCTCTTATATTGGAGAAGCCGTTTTTAAATAATCAACTGAGATATAGGAATACACTTTTTGCCTTTGAAGTCACCCAACAATGACGTCTTGACTTTATAGCCCGTTTCTCTAAACCTTACAATTTTATGCTACTTAATTACCTTTTGACTTGTTTTTGCCCTAAGTTTTGTCCTTAAAACATTACAGTTCTGGTCACATGTCAGATGTTCTGAAAATCTAGTAAGCCTCATACCTTGGAACTACCTGTGCGAGGGATAGGACTAGCTGTCCATAAGGGAGCTAGCCCCCCAGTATGGTAATTGTCTACTTGAAAAATATCCCATTTTTGCATTGGCCACCTTTTTAAGGGGCACTCTGACAGGTACTGCCCCATCAACAAAGAATACATGATAAAGTTCTTTAACATTATCTGCTCATAAAAATAAAATCTAGATGAACGTTTTGGCTGTTTGAAGCACCTGGTCAATTGTAGGAAAGGTTTCCATCGAAATCAATCCTCACTAGAGCTGGCTGGTGGTGAGTATGCATGCATGCGCACTCATATGCAGGAGAGACCTTCAGCTGCATGCATATCCCGACAGCTGAGGGATGGGGAACGACATCCATAGTAGGGATTCTGATTTAAAGGTGACACTCAGCTCTCGTATCCATTAAAATGCTGTAGCGTACCTTTAATAGCACGGTTTTTATCATTTCCTGGTATAGCTATCACATTAGACAAATTGTTTCTACTTGACTGGCCATATGTGACTTTTTCTTTGTTAATTAACCTTTCATAGCATGGTAATCATTTATGAAATAATATAGCATGCAAATACTGCTCAAATAAAGGTTGGGGGAAGGTCCAAATATCTGCACATATGGCATTTCAGTCAGTGCTTTCAAATGTAAGTAAGCATTGAGCTGCATTAAATTTTGACTGTGGCAGTCACCTGCACAGCCCGCAGAGGCCAAGGAACATATGATACATTAGCAATAGAATTAGACTTAGAGCCCTGCTTGGGTTTTAGTCATGGCGAGAGTCATAATTACTATCATTAACCCTATACGGTGCCAATGAGCAGGACCTCACAGGGTCATATCAATTGAAAATGAATATCATACATGCTTTTGCACAACACAACAAATGTATATGGTTTTCTTCTTCAAAGGAAAACTTTAATATTAAGGGATAATGTATTTCCCCTTTTTTCTAAAATCCATTTATAATAGGCTTTGTTTTATGCCTTCCAAATGACCCATACCACCGTTCAACAGAATCCGGAGGATTTGCAAAAATTCAGTTTCAGAAAAAATATATGGCACCCACAGGTTTTTTTTGAGTGTCGTCAATTCTTTGTTTTATACCTTTTTGTCTTAATAGCCTTTCTTATCTGCTTAGGCCTTTGGGATTGTATATTCGAGGAATAGAGGAAAACAGTCGTTCTAAGCGAGATGGTCTGTTCCAAGAGAATGAATGCATTGTAAAAATTAATAACGTTATACTTCTAGACAAATCTTTCACACAGTAAGTATGGCGAAATATTGACAACATAGCTTTTAGCATAACTAATTTCATTAATTAAAAATACCTATAGCTTTGGCTTTTTGTTTGCCAATCAATGGAATTGTTTTACATTTAATGGAACAAAGTTAACAAACGCTAGGAAATAAATAATTATGGAGCTTCTGAAAAAAAGGGAGTTAGTATAGATTTCCCCATAGTAAACAAAAGGATGTTTTGTTAATACACACACACCTTATTTTAGTCTGTAAAATAAGATATCTTGGTTTACTAGTGCACATGTCCATCATTGAAATGACATGGCAAAATGTTTTTCACCTTTCTTTCTCCCTCTCCCCTTTACTATCTCCATGTGTTTCTCTCCTTAACTTCTCTCTGTTTTCCCTACTCTCTCTCTCTTTCCCTTCTCTCCTACCTATCTCTCTCCCTCCTCACCATACATTCACACACTCTGCCATCATACAGTGACACACCAAATAACGTCATAGACTAACATACGCACTCTGACGTTTTACACTAACATATACTCTAATACCATGCACTTACACACACACACAAACATACATATATACATTAATGTAGCTCTCCCTCCCAATGTTGTCTTCAGTTCACACACTCTGTCCGATCTATCATGCTACTGCCATCCGAATACTGCAGAGTCATGTAATGTGTGTTACGTGACCCTGCTGGGTCAAAGCAGAAGGGGCAGGAAGGGGCTAGGAGGATAAGAGAGGAACTAGAAGGTATTTATCAGAACAAGGGGGAGGAGTGGGTAGATCAAAGCAGAGAGGTGCTGGAGGGAGCGGTTAAAAGCAGAGTGGGCAGGAAGCAGCTAGAGGGGTTGGAAGAGGGTAGCACTGGACATTAGAGAGACTGGGAGGGCAGTAAAAGAGACTTGTGTACATCTGTACTATGATCGGTCCAAATATATTAGATTTACCCCCGTTTTACAAATCCTACATTATGCATCCGAGAACTAAAAAGTTATGCTAATTACCCGTGCTTTTTTGCATATATTAATAAAATATATGTACTCAGGTTTTGACTTAGACTATTGGAATATCCCCCCTCATTTCAAACACCATGGCTATGAATACCATTCATTACCAAAAAACTGGGAACAATTGCAGTGAAATAATATTTCTTTTGGAAAAAGAAGCATTGATAAAATATCCTTCCAAACACCCAATATATACACCCTCTTGGTGTGTTATATCAATGAATTGTAACATGTGGGCTGTACAATAAGTATATCTTAGCACAGTAAGGGATTTTAGTAACATGTTTGTTTTATAGAGCTCAAGAAATCTTCCGTCAAGCAATGAAACAGCCAAATGTTCTTGTGGAAGTTATCCCGTCACAAAACAGAGAACTGTATGAAAAGTCAGCCATTGCTTCTTTGCCTATTTTGGATAATGAAGATAATGATGACATCCCAAATATAAAGCCTCCTCCACCTCCCACCAATGGACAATTAAAGATGGCCGGACAGACAAATGGGCTGGATTCTCAGGGTTTTATGCAACCTCCCCTGAGTCCTGACCTGGTTTCTCAAAGTGGCCAGTTCTCTCCATCATTTTCTCCTCTTGTGTTTGGGAATAAGAAAAATGCCATGAAAATACGTATTGACCTCAAAAAAGGTATTTGGAGTGCTATCCATGCTTTCTAAGTGTTTAGCTTAATTGGTTAGGCACTCATGTCTACTTGGTTTATTAACATAAAAACATAGTAGGTCATTTGACTTAAAAGTCTTATTTTCAGGGTAGCCCATTCATGTTTAACCTTGTAAGGGACTTGGTTGGGACATATTTTTCCCCAGGACAGATTTACTATAAATTTAAGGTCCCATAACATTATATAATGGTAAAAATACAATCACAGACCTTTGCAATGCAGGGACTCATGTAGGGGAAGTGTTTCTTGGTGCAAAATGCATGCCTTTGAAACCGACCATAATCTGCTGTTACTAATATCTATAATTTTTTATTATGGTGCATACACAAGGTGCCTGTTAATGTATCACATATTGATATTATTAGCTCCATAAAATAAGTGCACATAAATGAGCATTATTGAGCACTGATTTCAGAAGTTAAAAATGTTCGTAAACAAAGATTTCAAACAGCATACAAACATGGGGATGGCCCCTTCAACACAGTTCAGAATGGGTCCCATGATTTTGTGTAATGCCCCTGTTTTGTTTTGCAAGTCTGTGGAATGGGACCTCTCCAAGCTGTTGACCTCTTTCATTTTGCAAACCCATTCTAATAAATCTGGAATGTTCTACCAAATATGTGTTATGTGTTTAAAACCTGTTTTCTGCCTCTTTGCTCCAGGTGCAGATGGGCTCGGATTCACTGTGGTCACCAGAGACTCCTCTCTGCATGGGCCTGGGCCTATTTTTGTTAAAAATATCTTGCCCAAAGGGGCTGCCATAAGGGATGGACGATTATTATCCGGGGACAGAATATTGGAGGTAAATGAATGCTGTCCAATGTTCCATTACTGTATTTTCATTTCTCTGTGAATTAGCCAAAATGAAAGGTCAGGAACACTTAGAATTCTCATTTAAAACCTATCACTCTGCTGTTTAGACATAACATATTTAACATCTGCGGTGTTCTCTGGCTCGTCGTAAGCAGAATGTTGCTGATCAAAATGGAATTGCCAAAATTAGACGAGATAACTGCAGAAAATGTCGGAACATGAAATTTGTATTGCAAACATTAAAATAAACGCGCTAAATTCTAAATCAAAATAATTTAAAAGCAATTTCATTCCCAGTTTGCTTTCAGGGTTCCTATGTTTTTAAATATATTTTTGACACTGCTCACCTGCTTTAGCTCTGTGTTTCCATAGCAACATGATTCTAAGGCAAAAGCTTGTTGATCTTTATTGTTGATTTACTCTTCTGGGTGCCTTTTTACTTGGAATCGGGCATTGCTAAATATATCTGCTTTTTTGTCATTTCTTACAAAGGTCACTTGATCCTGTAGTAGAAAAGTAAAAACAACATACCACTGGGGTAGTTAGACAATGACCCTGCATCCTCTCAGAAACCTTTGAGAGGTTTTTCTTTGCTGTGCTTTTTTTTTGTGACAAAGGTTTGTGAGAACTGTAGTTCCAGTAATACCGTTTTTATGGATTACCATATTTGCTTGATTATAAAACCCCAAACTTTAAATTTTATTGAAAGTAAAAATGAAAAGGGCTGACTATAAGACAACACATTGAGAATAAACAAATCAAAACCACTGTTTTGGTCAAAAAACATTGTTTAATTATTACAACTCCTAAAAAACTTATTCGCTGCACAGTCAAAACAAAATCTTATATACTCACCCGCCTATAGGTCTGTGGCTCAGAGATAAGTAGCACATTTTTAGGAACAATATATCCCATGATGCTCAGTCAACTTTAACGCATCTTGAGAATCATGGGCAAACCTGGGAACGATCGGAGTTTCGCCTGGTGAACTCCAGGAGAAGCGCTACGTCTCCGGGTCGACACCTGAATCCTCCGGGTTGCAGGAGCAGGGACACAAACACCCTCCCCACCCATTTCTATTGAAATTGGGGTATTTCCTTTAATGTCAGCGAACAAAAACACCCACTTGACATCAGGTAGCCGGAGCCTACAAGTTCCCAGGTATGGTCATGGGATATGTAGTCCACAAAGATTTGGCCCTATTTAAACCAGCTGTTCTCCACAGCTTGTGAAGAGGAGCTGATCATGCTTTATTACGCAGCATACACATTGTGAAGATCGTTCCTTAGTGGTGGGGTCATGTGAGCGATGTGTAACTCACATCGCATATTGACATGAATACTTTTTGGCCACCTTCCCCCCTTTTTTCTGCATGTTAGATAGCGTTATGTTTTTACACAATTATTGATTCTGATCTCTTAGAAAGGGGCATATCAGGAGTGGAAATGAGGCCACAGGGATTTCTGTCCATCTAGAGTGACCTGCCTCTAGTATGGCAGCCCAGAAGCTACCACCACGTTAGGCCTGTCTACCTAGGAAGACGACACCATTCCCAGCACCCCGTGATTCGAGCTCCGTGTGTAGCTGCCTGCGATGTGTGGTTCTGAGACTTGCACCCAGTTGACACACAGATCTCCTAGTGCCGCAAATAGACTAGAAGGCTAATTGGCCACAGAGATCCAGAGTTGAATGGCACCTGGGGACTTTAGCCTGGTCACGGATGTGAACCTTTTGCCTGTAATGTTATCCCACAAAGAAATAAAGCATACAGTGCATAAGATATGTACTAACAGCACCGCTCACTTCACATGCATACGATTTTTAGATAGAATTGTCCCATTTTACGCATGTGACAATACAGCTATCAATTTCAATTAGGATTTTATTTAACAGACTTGAACTGTCTGATGTAACAAATATGGAAAGCTGTTAACTAAAAAGAAAACATGAAGGTATTCTCAGTTTATAGCAAAAAACAAATATCCTCTGGAAATAGCTTTTGTTAAATTGGAAAATATTACTTAGGTTGTTGAAATGAGATGTCTGATTGTTCCTTCTTTTATTCATGTAGGGCAGTGTATCCAATCTTTTCAGAAAGTGGCATTATTTTATTTTTCCCCTTCAAATATAATTGTTAAACTAGATGGATTTATTACAGTGACTTCAGTTGTTCCAGAAAATGAATTAATTCATTCTGTGTAAATATAGACATCCGTTTTCAGTAGGGAAACCTGTTTGAAGTTACAGTGGAAACTCCAGTAAAACTTTTTTGTTTTATGATTTTTTCATTTGAAAGATGCTAGTTCATGTTTTTTTACCAGCTTTGCAAAGTGTCTGTATTCATGATACAACTTTAATCTGGCAGTTACCTCTCAATTCACCTGCTTTAATTAGGGTCAAATGCCCATCATTTCAGTTGGCTTGTAAAACAGATGGTGAAACTAGTGAAATTTAGTGAATGCCAGGGTGATTTCATGTTACGCAACCAAAACAACACCAACTAGGTCCTTAACCCCTTCACGACCGGCGTTCTCGTACTGCGCAGTTTTATTTAAATATTTTAATTCCTTGCTCGTGATTCGCTTCAAAGCTAGTAGCAGCCGACCCTTGCGATCCCAGCGTCCATAGCCACCCTGGATCGTGCATCATCGATGACGTACCTGGTATGTCCCGGTCTGTGGGTGACGCCCAACCAGGAAGTACCAGGTACGTCGCCAGTACAGAAGGGGTTAAATCATCATAACACCTTGTATTTCAACAGATAAAATGAAATTCTGTGATTTATTCATAAAAGGGTGAGCAGTTTATTTTTTATTTTTATATCATTGTAATCATAATACAATAACACCATGGCAAATGATCTTGACGTCCCAGCTAAATTTCCAGTAAATACAGTTGTGTAGGTCTGGCAAAATATCTTCTTAAAATAGATAAAAAGGAAATGTGTTTGAATTTATTTCTAGGTAAATGGAAAAGACATGGTTGGAAAAACACAAGAAGAGCTGGTCGCCATGCTGAGGAGCACCAAACTGGGGGATACCGTTTCGCTGGTTGTCGCACGGCAGGATGAAGCCCTTCTACCTCGTGAACTGGTAATATTATTATTATCACACGGTTAGACTGTCCGCCTCTCAGGGAGACTGGGCTGCATACAGTATATGTAAATCTGTACTGATTTACTGCCAGTCTGTGAAACTTTATTTCCATCCCCTGGTGACATCAGCAGCTATGGGATGTAATTTTTGCCATGGATATCACACAGCTTGTGATTTATAGAGAAGTCCATGAATATATCTAACTCTCGAGAAAATGTATGAATGATTTAGAACTGCCGTGACAAGTCATAAAATGTAACCCCGCAGAACTTAAAAGGCATACCAAGGTAAAGTGGCATGGTGATTTGATCCCAGCATGATAAATGCTCGGCTTAACTCATCTGTTATTGAATTACTCATGACGTGTCGGTAAACACTTGCTAATATAACTAATAAGAAAGGAGCTTTTCTTCACTTATAATACCAGTAATGATACAACTCCAGTCCATATTAAATGGTATAATTTTAACTATACTTTTCTCCTATTTAATTGTCTAAATTATAAAAAAAACTAGTTTTTCTTCAATTGTAGTATTGGAAATGTTACTAATTCAGTCCATTTAATTTACAAATTGTTTTGAATACTTTTTGTTCTTATCCTGCCCCAATATTACTGCCAGGTACCTAATCAGAGACATGCTTTTTGAAATCCTTTTGGGATATTGAAATACAATTATATTATAATATGTTATATTATATATAGTTTGGGCTAACGGGAGAAACAGCAAGGGAAAGTCTCACAATCTCATTGTTTTGGGTAAAAAGAGGCATGAAATAGGGCAATTTGTTTAGTTGCAAGATTTAAGAATAAAACATTTAGCAAATGCAACATGTTTTTGGATTAAAATTGACTTACAACAGTAAAGACTGCCTCCCAAGGTACACGGCATTAAACAGAAATCCTTCATGGTGTCCATGCTGCATTCATCTATTTTATTCAGATATGTACAAAAAATTAAACAGACTGTATTGCTCCACGTGTGGAGCCATACACATATTTTTGTTTAGAAACATCCTTTTCTTTCTTTTTTTTCTTGCACAGCCGTCAAATAATGTACAGACACAGTTTTGTTTTATAGAAAATTCCTTCATTAGATCACGGGAAATGTATATTTCAAAACCTAGAAGGTCCAAATCTTCTAGGGTACATTTGCAGATAATGACTGGAGATATGCATCCGCTGTTTCGGAAGTCTAACAAAGAGTTCTTTTCAGTGGTGTTTGTAACACTTGCAGCATCTTTGCAATTGTCTCTGATCCGCAAAAAATAATACATAACAGTAAACAACACTAGTGTTTTACCTTTTCTTATTATGGCCTCGTAAATAAAAGTAAATGCTTAGCAGGTGGTTTCCCTTTATTGTTCCCGTTATTAAAATATTATAATAATGTAAATATAAAATAGTTTTAATTTTATAAATAATCATTGTTCTATATATCTATATATATATTTCTTGATGAATTGTTTATGGCTTACATAGAAATACACAGCAACTTCTTAGGAGCAGACACTTTTCTTTTTTCCCAGACTCTGTCTAATATAGCTGCATTGGTGATCTGATTAGTTACAAAAAAATGTTAATTCATTTTCAGTCTATACATTTGTCACGTGTTCCCCTAAAGCAAACAATACTTTATAGGATGTTTCTCAAAAACATACGTGGTCTATCCTCACTGCACACTTATTCTAGTAAAAAATTAAGAATAAACGTCAATAGGAATGGGAGCAAAGGATTAAAGTGGCTTTTTCCAAGCACGGTGATGTTTTGGTTATAATTATCCCTTAAGTGAGATGATTTTTTTTTGGATGGAGTACTCATTTTTCATATTTATCAAGTTGTCATTAATCAAGGTCTTAAATTTCCTTCCTTTACTCGAATGTCCTAAACAGCCTCAAAGGTCCACCTTATTTTCTGTCTGCAACTCAGGGCCATGTCTTTTGAATCCCCTGCCTATACACGGCAAGCAATATCAATTCCGTTATAGACAAAGAATGTCCTGTTCTGCCTTATCTTGATTTATGTAGGTGTGTATATTTGACCTCTTATTGAGGGGCAGGCAGGATGGAGGTCTGGCCAAATGCTTCCTTCTCTTGTCTATGAAATGAATTGTCTTTTGTCATCTGAACAGCAAAAATGAGACTTGTGGCTTTCACCAAATGGCCCATCTTGTCCTTTCATCCCATATCTCATTTTCCATGCTGCACATTGTTATTACATTGGTTTATGTGTTTCCTTATTGTTTCTCTCTCGTTTGTATGTACTATATATATATGCAAAAGTGTGGCCAACATATGCAGACAGCAGTCAGGGGAAGTTGTGAGAAAGGTTAATTTCTGGCTTCTGACCTTATGGAATTTCAGAATATGCACAGGGGTTTTCACTGACATAATGTAAACCTCAATTCCGTGGATTTCTTATCTGTGATTACTTAAAATCAATGAATCATTCCTGAAAAATGTCATCTTAACTGGTGTCTGAAAAACGTTGTTTTATACAATTATGACCGGGTACTAGTAAGCAGGTAGTCTTTCTGACATTTTTAAACTTCTTGTTGGCGTATTAGAGAAGCACCTTAAACTTCAAATGAATGTATTTTTTCCCCTTTTTATTGCCACATATAGAGAACAACTCTGGCTTGTTATCCATTTAAAACAACATGTTTTAGCCATTGCTATTTAAGAGCATTTAGATGTTGTTGACATTTTTAGTGTTTTTAACTATTTACTAAAGCAATGATGTTGTGGGAAAAGGGTTGAGAAAATAAAACCTTTTTAAACCACAATTGTTTTTGAATTTGCATGTAAAATATCTCGGAGGCTACTAGGGAGAGTTGCAGGCCTGTTTGCAAGGGTAAAATGCCCTTGTAAGTACTAATAAAGAAATGAGATAAGTCCTTTTGCAGAAAAATATGTATGTACAGTTCTACTTATTCAGCACTAACAGATGTATTTATTTACATAAAAATATTAAAACATGTCATTAAGTACAGTAGATATTTTGATTGGGGGTACAATAGGTATAAATATGTTAGAAAGGAGGTCCCTTCCCAATATCGCTTATAATCCGAGTAATCAGAGTGTTCAACAGTTTGCATATATGTGTGTTGGATGTATACTTGGTGAGCATATAGCCTTAATTGTAATATATTTTATTTTATTTAGATATTTATCATGTTACTGAGATTGTTACTCAAGAACTGCAGTGAAAAGAATTACTAAAGAAAACCCACAACTAATCTTTTAAGTGCTGGTTTACACGTCAAGTGGTAGAATTAATCTCACATGTTGATCATCTGAGAGATGTGTTTGTAACATAATCATCTGTTTTTACAGCATTTTGTTGTCAAAGCTTAAGAATTTCATTGTTTGTTCTCGTTTAAGGCAGATTCCTAGTGGATAATCCCAGGATTTAACAGGTTAATAATTACTAACTAATTAGCTCTAATGAACCGGTTCTTTGCATTTGAAAACCCGTAGAGCTTAAATGTTTTTTCTTTTTTCAGAATATGGATTAGAAGGAATTTTCCAATTTCCCTTTCTGGATGAGACTTTTGTCTGTATATTTTACTTGCCCAATTGGACTTTAAAATAGTGATTTGAAAGGCAAGCATTCCATGCATTATGCCACAGACTAGTAATAAGTAATAAGTGCGAACTGATGGACTCCAAGATGTTTTGGAAACAAAAATCGCCTAATTAATCCCAAATTTCCTTGTTTAAACCAAATGTTCCAGCTGGCCAGCCATAGAGTAAGCATTGGTTATCTGTAGCCTGCAATGTTCCTGGACTTTTCCTACCTGTGAAATCTCACAGAGGAACGCTGCATTTGGATGGCTTTCTGGTGTATCTGTTATATTTCTGAGAGAAGAAAAAATTGCATATAAATGTGTGTTCCATTAAAGAGGGGCAGCCACCATTTTTGGGGGGGGATCAGATGAAAGTATCAGGTTAAAAATAAGTATTCAACAGTATTGTGGCGGTTCCACTGTTTGGCTAATAGCTCAATATAGTAGACAAACACCCTGACACCTTATCATACGAACTGCGGTAAACAATACAATGGTTTAGTATGAATCACCAGACCCCTGACTAATGGAGATCTATGGAGGAATAGACTTCACTAGCAATGCCACAAAGAATCAGCTCTGTGAGATGTGTGAGCAGGAAAAGTCCCTCAAAATTTCACATGACTGGCAACAATGGCAGCCTCCAGGTCTGCTGATAAAGAAAGTTAATAAAATTGGATAAAACCAGGTTTTTTCAATACATAAATGTTGGCTGGGTTGCTCAATTTGCCAGTATGCCAAGGAAATGAAAGATCTAAATTGAAATAAATGCTGTACTATACTACTTGTTTTGCCACTATTGGAAAATGGGAGGGATAAAATAACATTTATTTCTTTGAATTACAAAATCTACTTAAAATATAATTTGAGTAGATCTGGTAATTCTTAAAATCAAATATATTTTGTGAATTGGAACACATTCACACTTGCACGCAGATTAACTGGATTGCATACAAACCCAGCACTCGATTTATCAGTATAATGACCTAGGAACAGGCTTGGGTTGAGAATACCCAGGCACACCTAGAGAGCGTGGCACAGAACTGCAGCATGTTTTCTGTTTATCTCACGGTTCTCTGTAATGTGTGTGGGAATCCCAGGAAGTCAGCTGATCGGAGATGCTGGAACCACCATGTCTGGCACCAACACTCCTACCTCGGCCAAAAGTAGTGTTTTAGATAATGCATCTTTCGTATTGTAATGTTTGATGGAAAACATCTTGACCATGTCCGCATGCGTTACATATTGAGTTGCAGACTTCTGTCTGGTTGTTTGGCTATTTGCGCTTCTGAACTGGACGCTGAATATAAATTCCAAGTAAAACATGTAAAAAGGAACAGGCATCCTGGAACAAAATAACCAGTGTAGCAAACCTATGAACAGGATGCCCCCGATACACTGAAGGTTGTATACAGTTCAGGTTTGTGGATCTTGCTAAAACAGGGGAAATGGTTTGGTGTCCACCCAGACCACTAGACTCCAGCTGCTCTGACATAGAATATTCCAATTTTTTGTAAATTATGCAAAATTAAGGGAAAGCTGTTATGTTTAAAGCCCATGGGGAATTCATGTATATGTTCTATGCAAAATCATGTCATTTGCATTAACATACTTAACAAAAATATTAAAGGTTGTGTCTTGCATGACATTTCATTCAGACTAAACCTTAAGACAGATTTCCAAACCTGTTTTTCTCTAATTTTATCTTTGTGCTAAAGCTTTGTCCTATCATTCAACGAGTAGGTGAAAGACTTTTACCAGTCGTATTAAAAGCTCAGCGTTGTAGTCATCCACCTTATATCACGAGAATAAACCTGACATGTCAAAAACTCTTGAAGGTCATGCTTCAGTGCAGAAACTACAGCAGTAATATACCTTCTGGTGGCAGAACTACATCTGAGTAATGTGCAATTATAGAATACTATGTGCAGACACAGAAAGGCAAAGCACAGTGTGAAATTGGTATTACAGAGGGCAACAAGAATGATTGAAGGTTCAAAATATGATTGGAGATTAGCCAGACTTGACATCTATAAGTTGGGAGTAGAAAAAGTAAAGATGACCTCCCCAATATCCCCATCGTACCACAGAAAAGAGAAGAATTATATTGATTCCTGCAAGCTGTTTGAAAGAATAACTAAGAGTAAAACAATAGGTCATGTGCAGGAGCTAAGCTGAAGACCAGATCTCGCTATATATCTTGCAGTGTTCTGTCCGAGGTAGAAATGCCGTGTTAAATAAGAACAAAGTATAGATC
The DNA here is from genome assembly GCA_009364415.1 of Spea multiplicata. NCBI lineage: Eukaryota > Metazoa > Chordata > Amphibia > Anura > Pelobatidae > Spea > Spea multiplicata. Next base: position 10,257,485 of record VKOC01000009.1, on the reverse strand, counting down.
TAATGAAAACATTACCATTAATATATTGTTTCAGAAAACACCACCTTTCTAAGGAAAAAGTCTTTTGATTACTATTTATAATCAAAATATTATATATGGTTTCCCCTAGATTAGAGACATAACTTTTAATAAGAAAGTATACTTTCTAAGTAAGCTATGTATGATCTTCAAAATATATGTAATTCTGTTTTTGTCCATTCCCAATTTTTTTTTGTTTTCAGTTAAATGGGGAAAATATAATTTGTATTTTTTTCATAGGTATAATCTTCCACATTTCAGATATATGTATATATGGGACAAAACATGGGGGCTTATTTGACACTGGCCTGTTTTGATTTATAGTTAAAGCCCCTTATCCACACGTAATCTTCCATATTGTCCCAGCAAAGCTGCAGAAAGCGGCCATTGTGTTTTGACTTGACATTAGATTAGATATTTTAGGCAAGTCTTTTGCTTTATTACATTTTATTCACTGATAAGGAATCTGAACAACATTTCCCAATATCCACTTTTTTAATTTCTCAATTTATATATTATTCTGGAAGGGTATTGAAAAAAATGCATTAGAGATGAGTATTCCGTAACACATCATACGTATTTTGCAATCCAAATATTGCTTGATTTAGAAGAAGAATGCTGTGACCTTATATATACTTTGTTGTGGAATCTGTTTTTCCTTTAAATTAACCATTAATTATATGTCAAAAAGTGAATACTGAGGCAATAAAAATGTAAATGTGACAGCACTCTCCAGGAATCCAGCTAGGGTGCACCCATGTGAACTGAACTCAGGGTTTTGCAAGTAAAGTTTAGGGATTTTATAATGTTTAGTTTAATTCATATGTACCATGAAATCTTGAGTCTTACACACACTTATGTAATACATATTCTAATTTCAGAATTACATTCTCCAGAAAATATATATATATGTATATATAGGCCACGTTTTGCACACATGGATAATATCCACCCTCTTTATCCCCTTAACGACAATCCATGTACGTGTACGGAGTGACAATGCAATGTGTCAGTGACAATACCCGTACATGTACGTGGTAGCGTTATTTGCCGTTGATCACTGCGTTTTCGCTGCGATCGGCTGCATCGCCGTTTTCCTTGAAGCCTCGCAAGTGAGGCTGTCCAGGCAAGCCAAAAAATGACCTTCCGATCGCCGTTATTCGCGGGGATCGGCGGTTTGAACAACAGACCAGTGATGCAAATCATCGGTCTGTTAAACATGCCCCCCGAGCCAGATGAAAATCTGATGAGGGGCATTCCAGGCTGGCTCTTCATTGATCTTTATCTTTATAAAAGATAATTATGTATTCTATGTGGAGGTGTTTTTTTTTTGTTAATATTAAGAGTGCTGTCTTGTTTCTCTTCAAATTACGGTAAATTCTCTCTTTTAGGATTACATATCCCTTTTATGACTAGCTGCTCCCTACCTTTCAATTCTCAGTCAAAGGGAGTTTATTTTGGGTTATATATCTGTGGAGCCCATTTGACAAATTTTCTCCCACTTTGGAGTAATTGGTTTGTATTTATCTAATAATTATTAACATTAGATTTATAATTAGTGCTGTTTGTTTTTGGTGTTTTTGGTGAAGGCTCTTCTTAATGTGTGGAAATTCTTGAAAAGGATATTATGTCTTTTTTTTTTTAAAAAACTAATAATTTTTTTGGAAATGCGTATTCTTTGTAACTATGGTTACTTTATACCTTTGATGTCGGGATAAAGCATTATGTAGATATAGTTCAACACAGTCACCATGAAATATCTAGATTTCGTATTTCGAATACATTACTTGGTTTAATAATTACTTATGCTAATACATTCAATAAACATAAATCACCCTCATAGAGGCCTGCAGGTCTTCCAGGCCTTAACTAGAGATGTGGGGAACTTCCCATAAATAGTGGAAAACTGTGTTTTATTTTGTAGGACGTTTGTGTGTGTGATTTAAGTATTCTTGCAAGGATTCCTACACGGGGGAGGACTTTAAAAAAAAAACACAAACTAAAAAAATGTTTAAATATAATGAAATCAGAACAATGCCTGTTTTACATTACATGATATAAAAAGAGTCCTTAGCAACTTTTTAAAAAAACAATAAATTGTGTGCTACATTTTAGACTCGGTTCAACACAGCCTAATACAAAATACAATGGTAATACTAATACCTAATTCAATTCTAATACAAACAATAGCAGTGATTATTAAACATATAATGCTTGTTGAGTATCACAGTGTTATGGAGGAAGTCGGTTACTTCTCCAGATTGTTGCGTTTTTGTTTGTTTTTCTTTTTTGACTATCTTTATTGAATAAGGGATAATGTTCAGATCACTTTTCTTCATTGAGGAAGCAGATTAGTAAATTAATTACGTGACCAACCACAGACAGTACAAAGCTATTATCCTATTAGTCATTTATCCTAATTCTGCTAGTATTTCCTGCCAGCTGTTGTCATGTAACAGCGGGAGAGGTAGCTGTCTGCTAAACTCAGGAGACAACCTTGATTTGCTTAATTGCCTGCGACCATGTAGAGTGCCCTCTAATTAGAACATTCCGCAAGGTGCATCTTCGTATAACAGAAGACTCGGTACATCTGCTGGTCTAAGTTTAATCGTGACTTCCTTAAATGACCCCCCTCCCGAAGCAAAGAGGTTAAAGAAGACTAATTATATCCCAAGGTGAAATGACTGATAACATATTTACAATAATCCAGTTTTCCATTTTTCCAAATGTAATAGATAGGCATTTAGATTGTAAATTAGCACTGCAGAACGGTAAGTTGTTGGTATATTTTCCAAAAAAGGCTGGACAGTCATACATGTTTTCTAGTTAAAATGTATGAAATACTTAAACTTTTTCTGCAAATACTGAGCTTCTGCATTTGGAAGAAATCTCTGCCACAACGTTCAGTAATCTGGATAAAGACTATCAACTGTATATGTCACCAACTCAAGCTCCCAGTATGTGTGCCAAACCAGGCTACAAATAGATTGTAAGCTCATAAGAGCAGGGCCCTGTTCTCCTTCTGTACCATTAGTTCTCAAGGTGTGTCGATATTATCATCAGGTTTCTATATTGTCAGATTTAATGTTGTTAATGTTCATTGTCCCTTATTGTAATTTGTGAAACGGAACATGCTGGTTCTCTACCTGTGAGGCCAAAACGTTGCTGGGACGTCACCAGCTACATTTATTTTGGAAACAGTGCTCAGAAGTCGAGTAGACCTGGTCAGTGATGTAAATGTAGTTGCCAAAACTGTTCTGCAGAACATCAACATTTTGAGCCTGTTTACATAGAATTTAAAACTTAGCCACACGAAGAACCTATTTCCTACTTCCCATAGCAGGCTACCCAAATCTCTCGCTCAAATGAAGTCCTTCACATGGGGATGGGGCTATCCACCTTTTTAGGTGTGCCTAAACAACCCAGAGGCAAAGCACGGTGACCCGGATAAGCATTGCTTCACCTAGAGAATCTGAGTGTAGGTAAGGTAGTACTGTGTAGTAATGTTCATCTGATAGCATTATACAAAGGAAGGAAGCTATAATCTCTGCTTTAGCAGCATGTCTCTAAGTGAACTGGGAGTTTGGGCTATGAAGCCAGCCCTTCATAGTGCATAGATAAAGCAGTGGAATGAAATATTCATTTTATGGTGGTTTTCTCACAACTCACTGTTTAGCTGCACCTTCACTACTGGTTTTATATCACATAGCTTTATTTCCAAGCTGAGAGAGATCTTAAAGTACGCAGGTTGTACTGGAACATAGAAGTTTGAGAACATTCTGTCTCCTAAGCATGTTTGGGGCCCTAAAATGCTCATACTAAGGCTGGAGAAATTTGTGGTCTTGGCGTGATCTGCGTATATTGAAATTAATAATGTTTTGCCAAGTCCTAACGGAACAAGGTAAAAAATGGAAAACATTAAAGGTGACTGGTTGGTGGGAAAACTGCAAAGGCCACAAGGACCAAGGTTGGCAATGAAAGACAGCTTTGTTTTTCTGTGAAATTAACACGGAAAAGCACAAAAGATAAATTACCTGCATTTGCTGCAGACCAGACACAGGAAGGATGCAAGGAAGATCAGCATATTGTCTAGTTTTAATACAATTTACCTACATATAAATATTAACCATTTCAGATCAGGGGAAAATTTGAGGAGTTTCTCATCATCATTTAATTAAATTGTAAGCATTATTACTTTATCCATCAATTACAAAATATTCTCCAGCACTGTACAAAAGTACAAAGCCAGTAAAATCATTAAACCACAAAGTAGTTTCTCAAGTTAAGTTACTAAAATATAAACTTGCGGTGAAGTTCACAGAATTTAATGAACGTTATACAGTACTATTGTAGTCCTTTTTAGTAAGTAAATAAATACATATACATTTAAAACACAATTGGAAATAATGGACAACCTGTTTCAGTTACAAAAAACTTTTTTTTTTTTTTTTAGTTTTTTTTTGGCATTGATGGATTCTAGGAGCAGCTGTCTTGCTCTTCATGCTCAGTTAGGATCCGGAGCTTTCAATGTGGTTAAAGTGAACCTGTCAGTACCAACCTGTAAATAGTTAGTGGAATGTTATAAGGGTCTCCTCTCGTGAGAAGCATGTATGAAATAGAGTTTAACTTTTCAGCATAAGCATTGCGATCAATTGTCTTCAGTTCCACATTAGAGATATTCAGCTCAGCTCTCTCTGGCCTTTTCAGCTTTGGAAATGGCACTCCGGTGACTTGACATCACTTATCACCACCAAGCAGTCAGGCAAGGGGCAAACAACACATTTCTTGAGGCCAGGTTTGTACGACCTGCCAAGAACATCAGGGCAAAGTGGGACAAAAGAATCCAGCTCTGCATTGAGCACGCCGACAGGATCAGTGGTTAAGCGTTTAAGCTTAGTACAAAGGAGAAGGTGAATAGCTTAATGCCAACCATGAATATTTCATTAGGTCTGTGTGCCTAATAAAATAAATTGTTGTATATGACAGCTATCAGTGACTTAACCTCCTAGACACAGGTATGCTTTCAAGCCTCTCGGCAAAAGAAGGAAATGTTACCAAACATCGAGCAGCTCCAATAGGACCACACTAACCAGTTTTCCAGGATTCATACACACTCCACTTGTTGCTGACCAGCACAGATATACCTCAGACCCTTCTATTTATACAACCCCCATATCCTGCTGGGAAGAACTTTACATGTGCTTTGTCAGCAGCATGAAAAATGCATGTCTATCAGTTTTTTTTCCTACTGCACAATGAAACCATGTAGGACTCGGACTAACATTGGGGACTCCACTACTGATTCTGGTCGACCACATTATTGCTATTTTAAACCCGATCTGAGCCAGTAAGACACTGATGGTTTTTCTGAAGGTTCTTGCATAATATGCCAAAGGGAGCTTCAATTTCCCTCCAGATTTAGTCATAAAACCTAATCAAGAAGCATTCTAGTTGTGTCCCCCTAGACAGAGGCATCCATTAACTTACTGAGTGAATAAATATTTGAAAAAGTGAGTTAATATGTGTGTGTGATAGCATGGATATGTAAGGGGGGGCAAAGACACCACAGGCAGGCTGTTTTGGTGGCAAAGATGCCACAGGCAGGCTGTTTTGGGGGCAGCGACCATTACATAAATCAATACCAAAGTGAAACCGTCCGTGGAAACCCTCCGGATGCGGGTGTCAGTGTGGCAAAGCCTGTCCTGGTGTGTGTGGGTATCAGTGTAGCAGAGCCTGTCCTGGTGTGTGTGTGTGGGTGTGTGGGTGTTGGTGTGACGAGCTGTGTCTTGTGTGTGTGTTTGGGTGTCAGTGTGCAGAGCTGTCCTGGAGTGTGTGTCCATGTGAATGACAAGTATTATTTGTTTAATATATAGTAAATATATGATTATAATATATATAATGTTTTTTTATTATGATTTAATGGTGGAAATTATTAATGGTGTCCATTTTGACTTGGTATCTTATGTGCCCCCCCCCCCATTATATTGTTTCTAGAGTCGCCACTGGGCATATTGCAGTGCTGGGAGGCGGGTCATGGGGCTGCATACTTATCTGACGTCACATTGCTCAGCTGAGAGGATTGGCTGAGTGCGATGTGACAGGCTCAGTTGGACTGGTCTGAGTTTCCTCCTGCAATGCTGTAACTCACAGCACTGTAGGGAGGAAACTCAGACTTCAGATCAGGCCAACTAAGCCTGCCTGCGATCACATCCACGATTGCGGCGCTCAGTTGGGCCAGCCTTGGCAGACTTGGTCTGCATAAACAAACAAAATTGATTTAGCTCCGAAAATGGCAGAGAATTGAGCAGTGAGACTGCTGGGACATGATCTATACACCAAACGGCCTCATTAAGTTAAAGTTTAGGTGCTTAGAGTACCCTTTAAAGTAAACAAGGCTTAGTTTCTAAGTGAAACTTTTTTTCAGTTTCTACCTCTTTCTAAGTACTAACTACATGTTCAGAGATTAGTTAGTTACTGTTTTGAATCTTTCATTAAAGATATAGCACTTTATAAATTGAATCTTTCATTAAAGATATAGCACTTTATAAATTGCATGACGTTATGATTAATTTATTATATATTTATGTAATGCTAATTGATTACAGTGACAAAAGCATGCTGAAATATAACTAATAGACAACAAGAAATTGGTATATTAAATTTGTCAGAATTTGGTTTAACAAAAAAAAAATGGGCTGCTCAGTCTTAAATGCCCAGGCTTATTGTTTTCCCCAGTCCGGGCCTGGTCCGTACCGCATTAACCCCGTATTAACCCCTTCTACAAAAAACAAAGAAAAAAAGAACACAAAGAATGTACACGAATATTCGCCCGGACACAGGGACGGGCGAATATTCGCAGGATACGAAGATTTTTCCCCCCACGAAGACGAACATGAAGAGTTGGCCGGCGCCCAAGTCTATTTGCAACCGTCCCAAACCTGCCAAGCATCTTTATTTAGGAGGGACAGTACCTGTTTTGTAGTTAACTCACTTTGACCCTCATTTCCTAGAAGCCCAGAATGTTTGATGATCCCGTTTGTCATGACTCAATCATGAACAATATCATACTGTTCAGCAGCTCTAAAATTCACACTAGTATTTACATAAACAGAAAGCAACATTAATTGATTGGTGATGGCTTGTAATAAATATATAGTATGCTGATAAACACGTATGTCTAACACTCATATAAAAATCATAGCTAATTGAAAAATACCGTATTTGCTCAACGTATTTGCTAAGACAAGGTTTTTTCAGCGCAAAATGGGGTGTATAAGGCATATCTGGTGGATGAGTGGCATATAGGGGTATAATGCATATCTGGGGATATAAGTCATATCAGGGAGGCAGAGTGGCATATAGGGGGTATAAGGCATATCTGGGGACAAAGTGGCATGTAGGGGGTATAAAGTATATCTGGTGGGCAGAGTAGCAAGCCGTGGGGCAGATGTGCATAACTGGGGGGGGCAGGTTGGCAATAAAAGGAAATAAAACAAAAATGCATTTACCTATGGTTTCAGCATACATTTCATACAGTTCTGACTTATTAATACATACATCACCAATGTTATTTTCTGTTCTGCTGTGTTTGATGACTGCCATTTTCCTGTAGCATCGCTGGCACTTCATTCCTTCTTCAGACTAAGACGTTTGTAATAAAATTCTTTCATGGAAATACACAATCTACATTTCTCAGAATGTATCTATTTATGGGAGCCTAGGAGTACTGAGAATTACACAGATTGACTCACTGAGACAGTGTTAGGTGTATGGAAGAACCCTATAACAGTCAGCTTAATATGGTGCAGCAATTTCAGCATGCATTGGATATCTTTAACCAAAGGTTTTGTAGATATGAAAATTGATATACAGAATATATTAGCAGTCTCCCTTATATGTAGGGTTTTAAACATATATATTTTATTAGATTTTTCTAGTTTATTATGCTGCAATCAAATCCAAAGATTTTTGCTATTCCATACAAGTTCTTGCCTGTGCTGTTTAAAATGTGGAAATAAGTTAAAAGGTAATTATGTCATTCCGATTAAGAAATTGATGCTTGAAAATTTACTCAAGTAGATGTATTTGCAAATACTGAAATCGGGCAATGTATAAAATGACTGCATGGTTGTATTCCCCCTAAAATAGTGTATTTCAGCTTAAATCCAATATTATTTCATAGTATTAGTGCAATTAGGGGTGGTAATTATTCATTGCTGTATAGTAGCTCTGCAATATAAGAGCGACCCTCCTGTGTCCCACGCAGTCCCTTTAAAATGGATGCATATGAAAATATTTTTAAGCACTTTAATATACATTAATTAAACCTGAAAAAGAAATAAAATACCCAAGGAGAAGCTGCATCTCCGGTTAATCAGTGTCAGGAAAGTGCTCCCATTGGATTTACCACATGTGCACACGTGGTCTGGTTCACCAATGGGAAGTCTGTCGCACGAGGGGATGTGTTTGACATCTTCTGCACAGAAAATAGCTGGGAGTAGAGAAAGGCAAATGGTATGGAAGGATTCTGCAGAATTCTCCCATGAACTTGCAACAACTGATTGTCCTGCATGGTACTTCTAATGCAGCCTAAATCCAAAGGTTAATGGCATCTGATAGGAGACAATTGAAAAAAGTCATGTACATTGGGGGTACTTGGTTAAATACTTCAATGCACCATTTGTTCTTGGGCCACCTACCCTTGACTGTGACTTAACTTTTTTATTCCCTCTGCTGCCAACACAGAACTTTCACACCGTTTGTCCTCCTTGCCATACTCCACAGAGCCTTAAATTATATATTATATTAATGATATGCCCGTTATTCTGGGCATTATTCTCAAACCAGCCCATGATACCACAACCTACCAGAAGGCCCCAGTGGGGCAATCTGCCTCTGCAAAGGACCCATGTGTGGGTTGCCCTTTTAGTATTAGTACCTAAGAAAGTTGAAAACTACAACTGTGTCTGTGGCCAGCTCAACTTACATGGTCCCTAGGCAGAAGTCATTCTGGTTGATACTAGCATAGAGGTGTTTTTTTTTCTCCACTACAGTGCAGCGTTTCTATAGGTAAGCACAATCACCCTGGTATTTGCGCACACGAAGAAGAAATACTTTGTAATTTCTGGTTTTCCTCTTATTAACAGATATAGGGCCAACTTATACTCACAACTGGTGACATTGTATCTATATTTACCGTATTTGCTCGATAAGACGACCCTGATTATGACGACCCCCCAAATCAGAATATTAATTTAGGAAAAAAGAAAAAGTCTGAATATAAGACGACACTGTAGGAAAAAAGTTTTACCAGTAAATGTTAATTCATGTAAACTATGTGAACATTTTTTTTAATACGCTATGATTGAGGAAAATTTTGTTTTTTTTTCCTTTTTTCAACCTGCCCCCCCCAGTTATGCAGATCTGCCCC
>VKOC01000009.1:10146814-10239030 GCA_009364415.1 Spea multiplicata | reverse complement strand
TTAATATCAAGCTGTGGTAACAGCAGGGAATGTACTATAGAGCAGGTTTTCCCAATGTTTGCATGGCCTGCCTCATCACTCTTGCAATTCTGTGATTAATTTTAGAAGGATATAATTGCTTACTTTGCTGTCAAATATCTGTTTAGGAGCAAAATATTTGCCTTTATATTTTTTCATTCATAATTAAGTGTTATCTAAGAAGTTGAATTCTCCTTCATTTGCACAGCCTTAAAAAAAACTGCTGCAAAAATTATTTAATATTAATGCAATCTAGAACAATTATCCAGAGTAGTTTATATAGTAAAACTGTTGAGCTTTATGTAGCATATTTAAATTTTATTTTTAAAATGTATTTTTATTTAACACAAATTGCAACATTTTACACGATGTACTTTCAGATTTGATAGGTTATGAGCATCATACCTTAGCACAATGAAGCATGCAGGTGGAAATATGTAAATAAAGTCCGACGAATACACCGAGTAAAATCCGATGTTGGGTGGTCTATTCTGCCACACAAACAGTTTATTGATGTTCCCTCTCTTGATAGGTGCCCATGATATGCCTTTTGTACACTTGGTGACACAGAACTTTTTGCTGGTGGGTATTTTGGTAAGTAGTACTTGGTGGCTTGACCAGATAAGATGAGCAGATTATACAAGCTAGCAGTGGTGCCGGGCACCTTGTGAGTCTGTTTAGCTTGGCACAGTCAGCCTTTCCTATTATCCTCTCTGTGCAGCCATTAAAATAATTACAGGCATTTATTTTTCTGCTTTTGTCTTGCCACCTTGTTTTTTAAAAAAATTTTAAATGCAGCAAATCAACCGCCTGTGCTGGCTCTGTGTACTTTTTGTATGAGTCAGGTGTGGCGATAGTCTGCTTTGCTTTTCCCCATTGTGAGCATTCTTGATGGTTTACAATAATGAGTATATTCTATTACTAAATTGCAAAGCCTAATTGCTAATTATAGTTAGGCACTGATGTATTATTACATGTGATTTAGAGAGGTTCCTTTCTGTACCATTCTTTTTAAGAATGATGTTCTATTCTGTGATATAGATTGGTATAGATTACACCATTGTACTTTGCAGGATACCTCTGCAGTTGTTATCCTCGCAAGAACAAATTTACATATATCATTCCTTGGGATATAATCTTTGTGCATTAAACATGATAAATGCCACTCTATTCCTGCTCCATTGTCCATGCTTATTAATATTCAATGCGTACCCTATACACACACAACCCCTTTTTTTTAGAATGGATTATCAATGCATATATTTAAACAGTTCAATTCTTCATCGACTTCTACTCCATTCCCTGGAAAGCAGTGCTTGCTAACACAATTGTCCGGGCACACACACAGTCCAGGGTTTTTTTAGTGTCTCTATTGGAATAGAATGTGGTCATAGCTAAATAATGTCCTTTTTGTGTGCCTTACGGGCTGGGTGTGAACCACTGTTTTACAACTTATTGATATTGTAATAATGCTGAGTTACTGATAAGTATGTTATGTGATGTAAGGAATAGTTAGGCCACGTGTTATTGGCTTCAACGAGACTGTGATGTAGTTGTGATATGTCCTATATAACATCACACTAGAGACACAGAAACAGGTTCCTATCATTCAAATAAAAGGAAGAAAATACAACTGTGAGAGTAGAAGAAGCAACATCATAGAGACCATAGGAAAATGTCAATGTTTTGTTGTGTCTTGAAGCAAAATGCAGTACTTCCTGTGTCATCACATAATAGTAAGAAATGGCATGTGAGCTCGTAAAGGGTGCCTTCAGACACAGTTGTGATGCAGAAATCTATGACCCTTTATTTTATATGCATACCCCAGAATGAACTGATTTGCCAATCATTTTGTCCATAATTGCTTCAAAAACTTGCTTCTTCTGAGACACCCATGTCCACAGGTGTACAAGTGGCTGTGTTCTGTAACGTAGTTGAATCCCTGGCACCATAACTCACACTCCTATCATACCGTTCCCAATCTCCCATGAAACTTATTAAACTCTAGAGTGAACCTAAAAAAGAATTGTATTACAGCTCAACAAAACATCACCAGTTCTTGAAAGTCTGACCCTACGGCCTATACTCAGTGTCTCCTGACCTACTTGAAACATGTAATGCTTTGTGTAATTGGAATTGGCAAAGACCTAGGTTCACATTTATATCAGAATGAAAATGCTTTTTGCTAGTGTTATTTGAAGAACAAACAACCATTCGAAGGGAAAAAAATAGAAGATTCAGTGCTTTATTTAATCTTGTGTAAATAACTAAGGCAACATATTGATGTTAACTCAATAAAATTGTTTAGATGCCAGTGCAATCAGATTCCCTTCTCATAAGGGGCATAAAACTTTCCTTAAGCTTTCGTATTCCAAATATCTCTTTGATAGAGCGCAGTACACCACCTCTAAATCTCAGGGCCACTCTGACACACAATTACCGTACATGGCAGGGCAGGGAGTCCTATGGTCCCGTTTTGTTAGAAGCTCTTTCTGTGTAATGTCACATTTGGACTGTGTGACATCCCAGATAACTTCTGGTCAGGTCTTCAAACACATGTCTACACTACTGAAATCATTGTGTGCTCCATCTTTGGCCTTTCTCTAGAGTCTGGTGGATGGCTAGTGTGTTTAGAACAGGACTGGTTAGGACACAATGAATTTGTTTTCTGTGTCACAAGTTTGTTTTTTTAAAGCATCTATGTTGTGCCACCGTTTGTCATGGCTTCCCCCACAGTCATAGATGTGACCCTGTGCACTTTCCTAGAGGGTGAAGCCTGTCATCTGTAAGGTTAAGCTTTCACAAGAACCTTTGGATCTCATGCTTATAGAATCTGTATAGTGTGTACTAGTTATACATTTTTCAGCGTTTATAAACTACCTAGAAGAACATAGCATGACATTTTTTTGCCCTTTACTCTGTGGTCCTGAGATTAGAGTGAAAACCCTGAGAGCTGCAAATTTAGCAGATTTTACCTGTTTCGGCATGCCCGCTCCCACTTCCGTGACCTCCTAAATCTAAGTGGGACTAAATAGATCTTCTTTGGCTATCACAACCACATACCATTTCTGTGGTTAAAATAATCCTATCTAGTATTTTGCATAGATTATGACATTATTTTCTTTTTCTATGGCAGCATACGGAAAACGAATTAGGTCTCTTTTTTTGATTATAAAAGTGTTTCTCTATTTTGGTATATGCTAAATAAATAAATTAAAATTATAAAAATAAATCCACTTTAATTTAGAAAGATTTTCACTATGCTGCATTTTTTTTTTGCTATGTTCGTTGCTGCCTTAATTAATCATTAAATGTTGTCAGCCTGTCATCATATGGTTAATTATCAAAGACTCTATTTCAGACACCAGCGACCCCTTCCTCTGTTGCTATGGAAACTCACGCAACAGTAGCTATTAGCTAAAATTATAGACGGTATTATTTTTAAGAGTATGACAGAGGCTAATAACTGTGTTTCTTGACAAAAGGCTTATGTAAGAGTGGTTAAAAATACCATAAAATTAAACATTGAATTATGCTAATAACTGTTCAATTGTGATGAAAATTATTTGTATTGTACGTTCATTTTATGTAAGTGCCACAGCCTTGTAATCTTCGTACCGGCGAGTAGTTAAGTCTGCTACTCTTAGTGCAATACAGAAGGACTACCACATTTTATATCTAATATGATCCACTAATAACTTTGCTGGGCACCCAATAGTTTACCTAAAACCCATGTTTTCCCCCCTACTTTAGTGATAATAGACATCTTGTAAAAATAAATAAAAAGTAGTGTTGATGAAAGTCCTCTTACTAATGCACTGTGTGGAAGTCAAAGCTTTGGGTGATTCACTTATTGGCTCCTTGTGTTTATACGGTCGTTGATTTTCACTGATGGAGTAGACAATGTGCTAAAAATATAGGAGCTACCCTAATTATTTGTTTAGAGTTGGCAAACTATCTTGGGTCCAATCTGGGTTTGAGCTTAAAAGTCCAGCTGAAAAAAATATTATAATAACCATTAAGCCATTTATGTTTAGGGTTTTTTTTTTTGTAGGAAGGTCCCATTGTACAGCTCCATAGAATACGATGGTGCTATGTAACTCAATAAACAATAGGCCGCTTAGCCTACTCACCAACCAGCTTACCTTAACAGCTAAATCGCCTTTACTATTCCCAACCAGGCATTATTATTCCCACTGTTTTTATTTTTCACGGCAGTTCTTCATCATAGATCATCATAAAACCGGTTGCAAGGGATATTGAGATAATTATTTTCCTCTTTGGGGAACTTAAAAGTAGGGCGTAAATGCTTATCTTTCTGTGTTTTCTGATTTATGATCTAAAAGACACCAATCATCTATTTCTAAACTTGCAGAATGCATTAGTTGGATTAAAATAGCAAATCATGACATGAATACAATATTTCCAGGTAAGCGCTTTTGACAAGTGCTTAAACATTATACATATTGAATAAATCAGCAAAGTCTGCGTAAGATGTTTAACTTATACATGATGTTATGATCATGCGGTTAAAAATAGCATACTTTTTGTTTTGTCTTGAAATCATATGCTGCTTATGTGTAATTTTTTACTTTGCATGTAATGGAAATGAATTGGTATAAATTACACCATAAGTGAAGTTTAATCAAGGCCTGTCCATCAATGTAAGTAGAAAAGGCAAGGTCTTAATTTTAGGAGGAAGCAAGTGTCACTTTTTCTGAAAAGTTAACTTGGCACTTCATACAGAAGAACCATAACAACCACAAAAAGCTTCAATCGGGGGCATATTCGCCAACATACTAAAATGGAAAACAAGAATTTGTCTTCGTATTTAAAGAAAACCAATGCTAGCTGAAAGAATATTATTTTTATAAATGCTTTCTGTTCTTAAAAAAAAAAAAGCAGAAAAAACAATGTTAATAAAAAAAGTTATATCATGGTAGATTTCCTACTATTTTCAAAATATTTTATTCTGCTATTGTTACACGTCAGTGGTTTCATGTGGTCGCATAGCATCGGATAAGCAGTGAGATAACATACATGTTCACTACCACTTTTCATGGACATATATGTGAAATGTTTCTGTGACATTGTGGGTCAACCACCAAACCTGCAAAGTCTAGAGAACTTTGCGCTGTTGAACTGTTTCTCAGTTAGAACCCAGAGAGTTCAAGTAATTAGCATTACATACATTTTTCCTTGGTATGGAAGGAGGTGAGCAGGTGTTCCTTAGGAGTTCCCCCAACATGGATTTTTAACTTTTTATCCTAAAGGAATTCTAGTCACAATTTAATAGTCCCTCGAGTAGTTTACTTGCTTTTTCTGGTAAGCAAACTGGGAACCGACTTTGCATGTTCACACAGGTTCTCCCTGAAGATTTGAAGAATATTTAGCTCTGTAAACTGTGCTTATCATGTTATGTAGCCAAATTCACACTTTTTTCCTCAGTTGACTGGACTGGGTAAAAATGATAAGGAGTGACAAATGATTAGATAATGGTAATATTGCGCTAAAAGTCTTGAGGGACTCTGATGCATTTGATGATCCATATGAAGTTACATTGGAGAATGTAGATCTTAAATATCTGATTATTTTAAATAATGTTATGTAGATATAGTTACACGGTCCAAAGGCATTGTGTTTATGAGCAGGACTTGTATCTCAATATCCTGCTTTAAAACCACCAGAAATCCGTCACTCAGGATGCCGTGAGTAACTGTACCTCCTGCCCAACTTTGTCCATCTGTCCAGTGATGGTTTAACCATTACAGTTATGCAGTTAAGTAGTTTAGAGCCTAAGTAGCAGTCAACCCAGTTGATTAAATGCAATATGTGCTAATCTTATTGCCAGTTCATTTGACTCAATTAACCTATGTAAATGTAACTTAAACCAAGCAGTATACACTACTAGATGCCAACCTACGCAAGGCTTTACCAACCTC
The DNA here is from genome assembly GCA_009364415.1 of Spea multiplicata. Taxonomy (NCBI): domain Eukaryota; kingdom Metazoa; phylum Chordata; class Amphibia; order Anura; family Pelobatidae; genus Spea; species Spea multiplicata. The sequence goes on along the minus strand of VKOC01000009.1, from coordinate 10,233,070 downwards.
TTTATTGAAAAATCCAGAGATGCTCTAGCCAGTTACCCTGTTGTCGTCTAAGCGTTCTGTAGTGTTCCAAGTTATTTCCTGTGTCTTGACCCTTCGCTTGCCTGAGGTCTCTTTGCCTTTGTGATTTTGTGCTGTTGATTTTCTGATCCTGTTGCCGAATTTTGCTTGTCGGTATACCCTCTCTGGACCTGGACCCCGGCTTGTATGACTACCCGTGTTTGTGTACCGACTCGGCTATACTGACTTTGCTTTGCCCTGCACCTTGTTCATCCAACTCCGTTCTATAACCTATGCCTACCTTACCTGGCCTCCTTGCTGTTAGGATCATCTAAATCCTGGGGTGCTGCTGCCAGGGGCTTCTCCTTTGGTTTTAGTAATCCAGGTGGAACAACTTCCGCGGTGAGTGCCAGTGTAAGGGTGGTCGTGACAACATCAGCACTTTGTAGAGAGAAAACAGGTCGAAGGAAGCGTTTGTCGGTGGATCAGTGATTCAAATGTTTAAAATAACCATTGTGCAAACCTTACTTTTGATATAAGCAGGGTTTGCTTAATCATTTTCTTATGTGACAACAATAACATTTTGAAAAGTATTGTGCTGTTTTTCAAACAGTTTTTGCCTAGTGTTTTCAGGCGGCTGCCTTGTTTATGTGTTCTATTAGACAAACACCCAGATTTCTTATCATACTGCCTGTGGTAAACAACAGAATGTCTCGGTCTAATGTTCCCAAGCAGCCATTAAATGACGAGCTTGACCATTCTTTTAAAGCTGGTTGCTGGTTGGATACCCTGACCGGCTGAACCAGTTTTTGCAGGAAGAATGCTGAATTCTAACAGCTTTGTCTCTGACAGCACATAGATACACTCTAACACACACACAACGTACATCACACTTACTCACACATACACTCTCACACCAAAACACTCACATTATCTCTCCTCACTCACATCCTACATCTGAACTTGCACACAGCATTTCCTTATGGCTGCCAGTACACTGTCGGGCCCCCTCCTCCTTAAAGCTAGCCTGTCCTGGATCAGGTTTATACGTATGCTACTTCTGTAGACGTTTATATAGAAGTATGACTGTAATACCACTAAAACTTTTATTTTGGAGATTTTGCAGTATTTTGTTAGAAAGCCGGATTTATGCTGATCTTAGAAATGCATCCTTTTGTAATAAAATATTTGCAATATTAAACTGAGTAAATATTGGACAAAAGTACTTATGACTGAAATCTCTCCTTATTATGTAATGTGAGAAAGTTGTGGAATGTCTGTTCAATGATGTTACATATAGCAATTCAAAATCTAGGGACTGTGCATTTTGGATAATATTTATATATTGGATATGTTTATTATACCGTATTTGCCCCATTATAAGATGACCCCCCCCCCCCCAAAATCTGAATATTAATTTAGGAAAAAGAAAAAGCCTGAAAATAGATGACCCTATAGGAAAAAAGTTTTACCAGTAAATGTTAATTCATGTAAATGATTTTTTTTTAATAAAAGCTATGATTGAGAAAAAATATTTTGTTTTTAATTCCTTTTATTTTCCAACCTGCCCCCCAGTTATGCACATCTGCCCCCAGGCTTGTCACTCTGCCCCATAAATGCCTTAAACCCCCTATATGCTACTGGGCCCCATGATATGCCTTTTGACCCCCTATGTGCCACTCTGCCTCCAGAATTGCCTTATACCCCTATATGCCACTCTGGCATTTAAGGGGTTAAAAGGCATATTATGGGGCAGAGTGGCATATAGGGAGGTATTAAGCATTTCAGGAGGCAGAGTGGCGTATAGATGGTTAAAAGGCATTGCCTTATGCCCCACATTTAAACCCCCCCCCTCCCAAAAAAGGAGCTTTTGACTCCCGGTGTGTTGTCCGGTCAGCGTGTAGACTTCCGCTGCAGCCGGAAGGAGGTGCGGTTAGCAGCGGGGGGTTGTCTGCGTCCATCGCGCAGACCTTCCCCGACTGTCAGAGAGAATTCCCTGGTGAGGGGAACTCTGATTTCTTCCAGTCCTGCCTTATTCACATATAAAAAGTTATTTTGGTGTGCATAGTTGTCAATGTAGCTGCAAATGATATGTTTCTGCAAAATCAACAATTCTATTGGTTACTATGTTGATAAATACTATCCTGCTGCCCTGGAGGTCCCACATGGCCTTGCGATATATTGAAGCTGTTCACAATGTTATAACATGGTAAGACGTTGCAAAGTGAGAATGTAGTCTCCCCATTTAAAAAAAAAACTGCAGCCTTTATTCTTATATATATGTCGTGCTTGTAAAGAAATATTTTTTGACAATCTTGAGTTTTATTTGCGTCTCTGTGAAAGCATCTGTGGATGCAGTGCAAACACAAAATTCCCGAAAACCACCTCTATTGACCTACAATGTTTTGTTGCTGAAAGAAAAAAATAAATGCACTTTTATATGTGTAGGAAGTTGTCTTTCTTCCATTTCATTTTCCTGGCTATTTAGACAAGTAAACAGGTGGCAGTACTTTTCAAATGAATTCAAATGTGGCAGCCTGATGTTGTTGTTTGATCTTCTAGAACATTTCCATAATCCTTCAGTGTTTCAGAAAATTGTATTTTTAGTAAAATACTTCTTCTCCTCTTTTAAGTTGCCTCTGAGTGGATTCTTATTTTTAGTATGAAAATTGTTTTATTAAAATGAAAATATATTTAACTATTGTACATGTTGTTCACAAAGGCGGTGTTTATGACTCCATGCTGGTCTTCGTCTCAAGTTTCCATGTCCAATTATGTAACTTGTTTGATTAAAAGTTCAGTGTACTTGTGGATGTGGAGATGTATCTGCCATTTTGTGCATTGGTGGTGGCAGAATGAGCATATTTTAGAATAATCCTGTACAATCCTAAAAAAAAAAGTCTATTGTATTATTTCACAGTTGCAAAAAGGTCTGCTACACAGGCTTATGAATGGTTTGCATCGCTCCACACAGTCAGTGTCCCATCTAAAATGCGGTCGCTGTTGGTTTAGATGATTATTCTTCTGAGAAAAGTATTTGTCATAACTGGGAATTTGCCCCAGGTTAGTACCCTCAAAGTCCTGGCAGGGTATGGCCATACCTTTGTGCCACCCAGTTCCCTGCCTGCTTCCCGCCCCTTAATAGCCTGACATGGGTTAGCTCTGCCCCTGATCAAAGTCACACCCTCGGGAAAAGGGAGCTTCAGGCAGACCATCCTCAGAAGTTCTCCAGCATGTTAATTGTGCTCTTAAACACCCATTACATTACATTTATTTAATCCCAGATCCCATAGCTCTGTTACAACAGAGTCAGTAAAATAAATTAAAATAAATTAAAATCACAAACTGTAACAAACTGGTATAAAAGGAGAAGAGGACCCTGCTCTTGCAAAGTTACAATCTAGTTGGTGGCTGAGTGGGAAACAAAACAGTAGGAGATGACTGCTTGGATAGGGATGAGTTGATTAAGTCAGGATGATCTGTAGAGGTTGTTGGTGATTCAGATGGCTTGATTAGGATGTTGTCTGAGAGTGGTAGAAAGAAAGGTTGTATGGGCTTCTGGAAAAAGTTGAAATTTAATTCTGGAAGGTATGGGGAGCCAATGGGGTCATTGGAACAGTGTAGCAGCAGATGACAAGATTAATCTAGCTGCATTGTTTCATAGGTCTTCCATCACAGAAGTACCTTTTTAAAATATTTTTTGCATATGGTGATATTCTTCTGGAAAATACAGTGGCAAAAGGAATGAGTGGTTTATTGATACAAGTAATATAGGCTGGCTTGGTCAAAGCTATGCAATGTTAAATAATACAGTCTTTCTAATAACTAAACGGAGCTGATATTGGAAATTAACTTTTAGTATCTTAACACGGTCTGATGGAAATAATGCATGAAGTGTGGGATTATTAACTGAATCTGATGACTCGCAGCAAAGTAGAAATAAAGGCAGGCATCTGAATTTTACCAGAGGTCACAATCATTTTATGGAATATTTAATACCTGAATAATTTATCACTGGAAACTGGGACAGAGTTGAGAAGAAGAATAAAAAACGTATTTGAATTGTTCTTTTGTGGGTATATACTACAGTCGTTTTTAAAGTTGATCTACCTCTAGATTGTAACCTGATTTGGGACAGGGCCCTTCTTACCTCTTTATTCTGTAAGTCTAATTCTTAAGTTATATGCTACTTGTGTCCTGTTTACCCATTTTACAGCGAATATGATGGTGCAATATAAACCAATAAATAATAAGAAGAATGTCCCTAAACGGTAGTGGTTTGTGGGTTCATGAGATTCAGTAATAGTATCAATACAAGTCAGATGTTACAGGGGGGTCACCCTCCAAAATTAACACAGTTTTTACATTTGCCTCAAAGAAAATTCTGCTTTAGAACAAGGTAGTGTGATTTTGTCACAGCTGAATAATGAAGACATGCTTAATTTGCTCAGTAAATATCTTTTATATTAACAAAATAAAAATGTAGTAGCATCCTGAATTTAGTACACAACAAATATATGAGAAGAAATAATTTCACTGATATTCATCAAAAGGTTAGCCTACTATGAAACATAAATATGGCTACATATATATTAAAGTGTCTTATTAATGGGATTATCTACAATTGCTGGAAGAAAGGACTTCTTGCTAGTCAGATTATGACACTGGCCAGACCAGTGGAATATTTCGTTATCCATACCTGGGTTTGTGGGTTAACCCTGCCTTTCCTGGGTCTCTGGGTCTGTTTTTAATTTATCTGGGCAGGGGAGCTGATTTTGGCCCTGTCCATTTCTGTCCTACTCTCCACCCACTAAATGCCATCTGGGGTTAACCCCTCCTCCTACCAACCTCATATAACGTAAGTGTTCTGTGTCATCAGAACTGGAAGCACGGAGTTAATTTAATTCTATGATTATGGAGAAGATCATCATTATTTTGTACCCCCTATTTTCAGAGCTTCCGTCAACTGAAATTTGCTTAATTTGTTGCTCTGGGCTCGTAAAAATGCTGCTAATAAGTTGTGATAAAGCTCACATTGTTATTTATAATCATCATTAGAACCAGGGAGAAAAATTATCCTGCCAGTGTCATGTTTTCTGATGATAGGAATGATGGCAAATTACAGTGGTTTAAATTTAATCTCTTGTTTGATAAGGAATGATCATTTTAAGTCTTTCTTTTTTAACACTTATAGCAATTAACTAATTGATGACCCACGCTAAAGGCATAGTCATGTAATGCGCCAAATAAATATGAGTTCTACCTCTTAAGGGATGGCAATGGTTATTTTCACCTGTTGATTTCACGACAGAAATAAATGTAGTGGAGAAATTCCAGTTTCGATGCATCAAATGAATAGTTAAAAAGCAATCACTTGGGTATCTATTAACCTCACAATGAATTCCAGGGGTTAAGCACATTTTTTATTCATAGATGCTACTCGGTAATGCTAGATAACCAAAAACTGATTGACATCACCATTGTATTGTCACATTGACCCCATGGGGAAAATGGAAACACTTTGTAATCCAATTTACTTTTAAATGAATCTCTAAATAGTTTGGAAATGTGATCATTTTCTTTTTATGAATAATGCAAATTGCCTGAAAGTTTTTGTGTGTTGTTAAAGATGGAGTTGCCACCTTTCTCTGATGTTAATGGCTTATTTACATCTGTCCTAATGAGGGTGCAACAGAAATGTGCACAGTTCGTGATAGATGTGCCAAGGGGCACTTATCTTCCCATTAAATATTCTGTGCCCATTATCTAACTGAATATGTACAATTAGATTAGCTCAGTGGTTCTCAGCTCAGTCCTCAAGACAGAATTGAAAAATTACCACATTGTATTGGAGATCCTTGAGGACTGGGTAGGGAACCACAGGATTAGAATTTTATGGGAACCATAAACCCACCGAATAGCCATTCTATTTCATTGACTTAGAATGTAAAAATAACACTGTAGATTCTATGACTCTCTTACATGGACTTGTGATGCTATGCGACATTCAGCTCAAATTTGTATCCCATCCAACCCTGGAGAGAAATAAAGCAAGATAAAACTGGAAAAAGATTATTTTACACCCAAAGAATTCCATATTTGAGTAAAGTAAAATATGGGAATGACTATTTCCCTCGAAGGAGCTCTAGATCAACAGTTGAGCAACAAACCTCTAAACCAATGGGTGAACTAATAACTGTTATTTTTCCCTCTTAGAAGCTGCCAGGAGTCTACATATTCCAAGAAAGCTTGCCTATTGATGCCCTATTGAGGGGGTGTGAATAAGAGTATAAAACTATAACTGTTATTATTAAATATAGACTAGCTGTAGTAGGAAGCATGCGTTTTTAAGTTAACATTTTTGCATACGTTGCTTTTCAAGCCTTTACATGTAAACATCTGAGACCGACGCTATTCCAAACGAACCCTGCCCATTTAGTTTAGCAAGAGCAATGGAGCTTTAGAATGCTGCTTGGGCCTCATTCGAATTGCAGAAACAGGAATTTGCATTCAACGTCTCACACCAAGCAGCTGGGAAGAGTAAAGCTTCATTAATTAGTGCCGCAAGAAATCATTTTCTAACAAGCCTGTTCGCCATATCAGTTGTCTCCTAGAACAAACAGATTAGTTGAACTGTTGTGTTTTTTCTTTGCTTCTGTTCAGTCACTGGCCTATAAATGTTCCCTGCTGCCCACATATTAGGTGAGAAGCGTCTCTCAAGTGTTTGTCATACTACAGAAAAGTTGTGTTTTTGTAATCCATGACAACAAAATGTAATGTTGTTTTGCTTGTAAAGGCCCAAACTAGGTTACCACTTTCCCTTACATGCATTTTTTTGAATTCCACCTTTGTTTTAGCTGTATTGTATTAATTTTCTATACTAATAACAAATGTTTCAAGGGTGAGTTTCATAATGTACTTAACATGTCCCTAAACATACTTTCACAAGGCATTTGGAAATCAGTCGGCACTACCACTACCTCCACCAATGCCATTTGGGTTGCAGTAAATGTGTTCAGCCAAACACATCTGCCATTTGATATTCGTACTGCTAGTCAGTCCCAGCGCTTGCTCTGCAGGGTTTCGGGGGGTCTAATGAACCTCCCTGTATGAAAGTGCAGGGGGAGCTCCCATTTAAACTTATTGGCTGGTTCAAGCAGCTACTTGCTCTTAATCATGTGGGATGAAACGTTGAATTATGGAGGTGGTGTTCAGAACTCCTTTGGTAAACCACACAGGTCATATACCTGTAAGTATGCCTGGAAGCCCTCCCAGTAAGGTTTTCTTCCTTGTCATTAATTTGCGTTTCTTGCAGACATTATATCTGTACCCAGTGCTAGTATTACTTTATTTTTCAATGCATTTTCAAAGAGTTTTTAATTAAGTATATGCATATGCTATACAGCTTCTTGTTTTTTATTAATGCAGTTTACTATTGACTACAGTTAATCACTTACTTGGCTTGTCATTATTTTTTATTTTGTGAAGCATTATTTCATGATGATATATCGGCCCAAGTCACTTCAGTACTGATCCAGTCTCACCATGCTAAATAAATAAATTTATATATATATATATATATATATATATATATATATATATATATATAATATATAAATATATGATATGTACAGGACATGTTCTGCAGGAAGCATTTATATTGTGCTTTGAGTGTCCTGAAAAATTGAGAATGCTTTATTTTTTGTTCCATCTCTGGCCACTTGGGGGCAGCAAAGATTTAGTGAGTAGAATAAAACACAAATTTGTGTAACAAACAAAAACATTACTAATAACTGGGCACAAGCTATAGTTAGTGTCTTAACTTTGCAAAATAGATATGTTCTCTTTAACTTTTCTTACTTAAAGCCTCATTAATCCAGCTAAATAGATTAAATATTAATTGAAAATAAAATCTGCTTATTTCAGCCTTTCAACAACAAATGCTGACAAATGTGTGCGCTTGGGAGAAGGGCTAGACATTACAAGTCATGGGTGTGTGTGTGTGTGTGTATATATATATATATATATATTTGGTATTTATACAAATGTGTGTAAATATATATAATATATATTGCTACTGATGGCTGGAACGTTATCACTGTTCTAAATTTTAATAAATACATTTTTTGTAGCATTTTAAGTTTTTTGCCTAAACTTGCTTTGTGAGTGTTGTTGTGTGCCTAGTTTTTGTTAATGGTCTGAGGCACTACTACTGACTTATCTTCCATAGAGAACAAAAGCAAATGTACTTCCAACATTTTCTAATGCAACTATGATGCGTGAGATCACATTAAACCATTCTTTATGGTATAAAAACCACATAATTACATTTTCTAAAAATGTTACACTATTAATGCCAGCAGTATGCGTCTTCTTTGTGCAAAGGGTGACATCTGCAGGAGGAGATCTGGGAATTTAACCTTTTGCCCTAAGAGTGACATGACACCTTTCTCCCAGATACAAGCATGAAATTTTGCATATCTGAAAAAAATCTGTAGCCTTAGGATGTTCAACAACTGTACAGAAGGGAAGCAAATTTCACTACAAAGGAAGTCCAAAGACAACAGCTAATGCACTAATTCATGGAACTACCTTATGGAAAAGGCTAAGGGCTAAATGTTTTTTTACAATTTTTGCATCAAATTAGACATTGTAAGACATTTTTTAAAATATTTTAAAATGGAGAAGCCATGTGTGAAAAGTAACCCTATGATTCAATAGCTTGAAGCAATTACTTGAAGTGATCAGTTTTTGTATGACTTTCAGTCTCACACCTCATTGTGGAGGGATTTTGTCCCACTCTTCTTTACAACCTTGTTTCAGTTCATTGAGGTTTGCGGACATTTGTTGACACACAGCTCTCTTAAGGTCCTGCCATAGCATTTCAGTATTTTGAAGTCTAGACTTTGACTGGGCCATTGCAACATCTTAATCATTTTCTTTTTCAGCCATTCTATTTTAGATTTGCTGGGATGCTTGGGACAATTGTCCTGTTGCAAAACCCTATTTCGGCCAAGCTTTAGCTGTCTGACAGATGACCTCAGATTTGACTCTATAATACCTCGGTATACAGAGGAGTTTATGGTGGACTCAATGACTGCAAGGTTCCCAGGCCATATGGCTGTGAAACAAGCCCAAATCATCACCCCTATACCACCGTGCTTGACAGTTGGTATGAGGTGTTTTTGCTGATAAGCTCAGTTTTGTTTTCCATAAATGGGGCACTGGGAATTATGGCCAAACATCTCCACTTGCTTGTCTATCCAGAGGACATTGTTCCAGAATTCTTGCGGTTTTTTCAGGTGCAACATTTCAAACCTAAGCTGTGGTACCGTGTTCTTTTTTTGAAACAATGGCTGTCATGTCCAGATACATAAAAACCATTGAATTCAAAAAGGGTGTACTTTCTTTTTCACATGGCTTTGTGTGTGTGTATATGTATGTATATATATATATATATATATATATATATATATATATATAGATAATATGGTACCATGCCACGTTCATGGTCACTTAAATCCCCTTTCCTCACAATTCTAACTAGCTGGATAACATTTCAAGATTTGTAAAGCACCAATCATAGGCTCAAAAGGCTCCTGCCACAGAAGGAAAGATACAGGGCTGGAGTTAAATGTCACAACTGAATGTCTTTGTGGCATAACTGTTGTATGCTAATCACCAAGATTTATGGTTGATGTCACTATTTTTTTTTATTAAAATGCAGCATGTGAGCATGTTTGAAATCTTCTAAGAGCTCATTGAGATTCATGTTTAAGAATTAAACCCATAAAAAATCCATGGCACTATCTTAAAGAATGTGCCTTTACTGGGTGAATCCAAGTCTAAGGGAAATGTGGACAATCTGGAATATCACTTCAATTTACACTGGTAGATTGCTCAGAGTCTTGATTTGGCTCCTGAAAAATATCACTGCATGTTAGCTACATATTTGATGATATGTAACTTTAGTTTTAGCTATGTAGCAGTGTTGATTTATAAGAATTATTTACACTTACAGAAATTAGGAATACACGCTCACTAAAAGGTCCTGAATGGTAGATTGAAATGAGGTTATAGATTCTGTTGTTGAAAGTCTTGAGACACAGTCATGGGAAAAAGAAAGTACACTCTCTCTTTGAATTCTATGGTTTTATATATCAGGACATAATAGCTATCATCTGTTGCTTAGCAGGTCTAAAAAATAGTTAACGTGTTTGCTCGAGGGTTTTTATTCAAGGTTGTTTTATAATCTGACCTCAAATAGAGGTCTGACTATAAGATTAAGATCCAGATCCACCACAGCACTGCAGGGGACCTGAATCCTCCTCTCTGACAACCTCCTCTGCTGCCGGAACCTCTACTGGGGATTCTAAGACTGAGCCCCCGGCATCCCATGACCTTCCGGTGCTCAACCATAGAAGCCCCTGTGAAAGCTCCGTCAGCAGCAGACGTTGTCTGGGCGCATTGCTGCCAGAGAGGAGTATCTCCCCCCCGCAGTGCTGCAGGAGACCTGGATCCTTCTCCCTGACAGCCGGTGAACGCGCAGACAACCTCCGCTGCTGTCGGCACTTCTATGACAGAGAACTGGCGTGACATGACCTTCCGGTTCTCGGTCATAGAAGACCCGGCGGCACTAAGGGGCAGTCTCAATGAACTCAGCAATGTTGTGAAGAAGAGTTGGCCAACATTTCTCCACAAAGATGTAAGAGACTGATAGAATGATTACTTCCAAGTTATTGCTGCAAAAGGTGATTCTGCAAGCTATTGAATCATAAGGTGTACTTCACACATGGCTTCTCCACTTTTGTTTGTAAATGATGACAGTGTAGTATGTCTTGTGTTGTTTCTCTGAGGATGTATCCACCTAATTTTTATACCTGATAAGGAACAGATGATTATCATGTCCTGATTTGTAAAATCATAGTAAATAAGAAGGATGTACTTTATTTTTCACACGACTGTACATAGATATGTATATTCAGAAGACATGTAGAAATATTTATTAACGGGCAAGGAATTACATTCCCTGCCCATTCAATACAGATAAAAATTGGGGGGGGGGTTAATTTGGGAACAGAATTAGTTGCTTGGTGCCCACATTCACTCTCAGTCTCTCATACTCTCATTCTCGTTCACGCTCTGTGACACTCTCTGTTTTCTTGCCTTTTCTCCCAACCATGTCTGCTCTGGCCTCTCTTTTATCTTCATTTGCATCCCCGCAGACATAACCTAGCGCAAACCTCTGGCAAAATGACGGGGCGCCAGTGACGTTGTCTCTCTGATCTTCCAATAAGGGTAGAAAGTGTTATCAAAAGTTTCACGATTTTGGCCTACGATGTACTTCAGCCAAAACAGCGACGCTTTTGCTCATGTCCTCCCCCTCGATCCTCCAGTGAGTTTTTAACATTTCTTTCACCTTGCCCCTTTTAAAAATTATGGGACCCACAGAGGTCTCAATGGCAGTGGAGCTAACTGGCAGTAAGTGTCTGCTGAACACATCTACATAAAAAATAGCTTGTGGCTAAGGGAAAGGACAACTGCATTCAGGGTAATCCTCCAGAATCGCCCATGCATTTGCAAGGCGTACACCACAGAGACCTCATAGCTATTATATGCATTAAAGTGCATATGATGGAGTGTTATGTACAATTTTGCCTCATTCATATTTTTGCTGGGAACACTTCATTCTCTTGTGATACAAACGCAAGCACTGATGTGGTGTTAAAAATAGAAACAGCTTCTTAAAATGTTTGTGTGATTCAGTCTTCAGCAGAAATGATAAAATTACAGATCTACTAAGGGTTGTTTACTGTATGCACTAAAATGTGCAACTGATGTTATTTTAAAAAGCACATTCGGTTTTACCTTCTACAGAATAGCACCATCTTTCTCTACACTAGATTAGTTATATTTTAATAAGAAACTGTCTGTGATTTACAGCTATCTGAAGTTTGCTAACTGTGCTTTTAGAAAGGTAAGTTGGGTAGCCAAAATGTTGCCTTTCCCCAATGGAAAAACATAAATATTATTAAAAAAATAAATAAATACAATCTAACAAACTACTTTGAAAAGGAGAACAAATATTCCAAATTATTTTCAAAGATGAATATAAATCTTATTGCAGTCTTTTTCTCGCCACATACTATTTTAATAGGAAGCATCTGGGGTTGCTGTGGGCCCATGTATATGTCATAAATCAGAATGGGTTCTAAGGTTGCCATTATGCATTTTAATCCGCAGATGATTGATGAGATTACAGAATAGCATAGTCTTGGGGTTGAGCATTTTAAGGTTTATATTTTCAGCTGTGAAACTTTTTAATGAAACATTCTAGAATTGGATGGTTTTTGATGAGAAAAATGCGAATTTGATACAATACATCAATCAGCCCCCAACATATCCAAGCATAGCAGCTTCTATTGTGTAAAAATCATGTGAGGAAGTTCCAGTGATGCAAATTGTGTAGCCTAGAACCAGCATCTACATTTGATTTTACAGATAGAATTACCAAACCTTTGCTATGAATACGCCTTTTTAACGGATAACCCACAGATGATACACATTTAGGAAAGAAAAAACTATGGAAGCCAAATGTTCTGGAATTGTATGTGCAAAACCTCTGTAATTTACAGCCCAGTATTGAGTATAGTTGACCTCAAAATGTAGGATTTTGGCAATATAGTAACAAATGTGTTTTGCTTGCTTAATTACCATTATCATTTTGAATAGAGTATACAAGATGACCTATTCATTTTTCCTCTTTATACGATTTGACTTCAAGTTCCATTTAATAATAAATGTTAATTTTAATATATTTCTGACCATTCTTGTTCTTTGGTATGTATTAAAAAAAGGAGACTGTGTCTTTAAAAATGATAGTTTCTTAAAGGTCACCATTTTCAGGTGAATAGCGAGAATTCCTTGCCTAGGTATTTACAAGTATGGTGAACTGAATTTTATTAACCTTTATTATTGTGTATCTTTATGGAAAACGTTATTAAAGGAGATCAGCTTTCTGAACGACACATACATGGCTATTCTCACAACATGCTGCTTATGTACAGCCATTGGCTACTTGTAGTAGCAGCTGGCTGAATTGCCTAGACCTTGTCAATAAGTTTACAGGAAGAAATATCCATGCGAATGAGGAGGTTGTGGCCATTATCATTATTATTAGTATTTATTGATTTATAAAGCACCATCATATTCCACAGCACTGTACAGTGCTGTTGTTGTAGTTCAGCCACAGATCAACTGATTGGTTAGGTTGGCACCTTACATGCATGCGCACCTGCAAATATTTAATAGCCAGCAATGATAGCATAGCTGTCCAGGTACAATGCCCAAATTATTATTATTTAGCTGGAGGCTAGGGAAGTTGGGAAGGTTCTTGTTTGTAATATCACTTTGGGAAATGTCAACAGGGTTAGATTATCAATTCGGCATACTAGGAACATGCCTAGGGGCCCTTGAGCTCTGGGGGTACTTGTGCCTTAAAGGATATCAGAATTTTGGACCAGGAGGCAAGTGCTCAGCACAGTACTGTTACTGTAACTCTTGTCTTGTTCAGAACGATTAGAGCCAGAATCGTGTCAAGTAAGACGATTTGTGATGTGTGTGTGTTTGTATGTATATGTGTGTGTGCTCGCCTATGGGCCCATTAATCCAAGAAAGAATGTTGGTTATATGTAGAAGGGAAACCAAATGACCTCTCAGGGGAACTGTTCATCCTACTGCATGGTTATTATAGCTTTCATACTGAAAAGGGCTTTATTTTCAACAGATGAAGTGATTCCGGACATAACTTGTGGATTTTGTTATGATGTGGTGATGGACACAATCCATAATATTACTTTTCCCAAACTAAATCAGTGGCTAATCTACAGAGCTGTTGACAACATGATAGCCCCTTTGTGTAGGCACCTAAAATAATGTAAACCTACTTTTGATGTAGCATTTTCATATAATGGTACCTGGGCCTCCACATTACAATAATTCCATGATGCTGATCAAAAATGTATTCCTAGTCGCCATTGACTGACACTTTATTGATATACAAATGCTTTACTTGTAGTAGTACTTTTAACTAGTCCCTGCCTTGCAGCTTTGCACAGATGCCTCTGAACACAGAATACAGGCAAACCCAACATTAACATACAAGGTCCAGAGCATGTATGTAAAAGAAAATGTACTTAGTGAAGCACTACCTTTTTTCATGTACTGCACTGTAACAGGATCCTTATAGCGGGGTATGGCTGTAGTGACATTATGATTGGCTTGTTTTGTTATTTTACAACCTTCCAAAATATTGTTATAATATTATAATTATTATTATTACCATTTATTTATATAGCGCCAACAGCGCATTGGTGTTGAGCAGCATAAGAATAGTAGAAGTTATTTGAAAACATATGATTTGCAGGTACTGCGGAAACATTAGGTAGAGGCGGTACAAGGGCTTTCAATCTAGATCAATCTTTTTTCTGGATTTATATTTATCTATTTATATGTGGTATATTTATATATTATATATAATTTATATGTGTGTGTGTTATACAGATCACAGTGAAGGATTTCTGCATTTCTTTAGTAACCTCCTATGGAAAAAGTACATAAAATTATCTGAGTTACATAATGGGGACCTCGAGTCTTAAGGATTAATATTTTTTGGTTTTACTTTTATTGAGTAATTTAAATAGAGGGGGGAGACAAGGAAGCATATAAGCAAACAAATAAACCTATATTAAATAAGGCCAAGGGATATCTTTATTTAAAATAGTTTACATTTTATAGTTTAAATATCACACATCTTCTCTTTAGAAACTGCCATATCTAAACCAGAACAAAATGCTTTCCAAATAAACCATACTTTTATTAACAGAGAAATGTAAACCAAACTGTACAGCGCACAGACTGCTGAAAATATGTTTTGACTTATGTCAGTGTAAAAAAATATGACTTCTTAGTGTGACGTGCAATTATAATTACAAGAAAATAGCTCATGGCAGTTTTGTGTTTTGATAAATGTTTTCACCCTACGGTTAAAAATAATTACCAATTCTTTAAAGAAAAAAAATCCTTTTTGGAGAATAACAGTTATTTCGCAGAAACATATTTTTCCGATCACTTTTAATATGATGCGATATGATCTTTTTCACATTCAAAATTTCAGATTTTTAGAAGTATAATCAGCACAATGCGTTTTTAACCAGGCTAGACAAAAACAAACATTTCACTGGGTCTTTACTTACATCGGTAAGGACCTGCGCGTTCCCTGCCGTGAATATCTAAAGATGCTTCTACAGCTTGTCTTACGCTTTGAACAAACTGGTGTGGAAAAACAATGCCTTGTAAGTGTAGCAAAGCTTGAAATGCACTCAGGGAAAGATGGTTGTTGGTTTCTGGAAGTTGGTGCTTCCAATAAGCATTTCCTACGTTTCTCTGTAACTGCCCTTTCCCTATTGTACAGTGCTGTGGAATATGATTGTGCTATAAATTCATAAATAATAATAATTGGGTTCAACTGAGGCAGGGAGTCCACTGGAATCTTGGGTCAGTGACGGCTGTAACTGCTCTCTGGACGGTGAATGAGTCAGAATGAAGATCACTACTTAACAGAGAAAAAATAATTTATTATTAATATTATTATTATTATTGTTTCAATTAGTTTTGTTAATTAAATGTATAATTCTGTACCTTATCACCATAAATAAAACATAATTTTCTATAATTTTTTTATTATTGGCATGCAAACATTTGAATAAAAAGTAAAAAGGAAATATATGAAAAATATTTTAAATAATAAAAAGCGTTACAAGCAAAGCAACCAATAAGCAAACCATATTTTGCAATTACCATGTCTTATCATAACAGCATGGCTTCTAATACCCTTTCTGTAACAAGTTAATTGTTGTAAATTTTTATCTAAACCAGAATGAAGAGCACCGATTTGTGAAACCTCTGAGTCACTTTAAATTTGAATAAATCTGGTGATTTCTAATTATGAGCGCCAAGATCACCTTTGTGCAGGGTGGTTCCATTTGTGCTGTCTATGCTAATTTTTAATAACTAAACTATAATATGATCTGCACCATTAGTAACGGCAACAATAACGCCTGGGACGCCTAATCGCTGATTCTTGATGTCACATTTGAACCTTAAATATTTAGTGCTGGAAAGCATTCCAAATCCTTCACTAGCGACAGAATCAATGTGCAAGTTCTAATAATACTAATATCAATAAAATAAAATAAATTGTACATTTTCAAAAAAGATAACATAGCTTTGTTTCCTTTTTCCACTAGCGTATTGCTCTTTTCTCGTTAACGAATATTTAGTTTCTGTTGGAAAAAATTAAGGTATTAACAAGCAGCCAAAAACGAAGCTTTCAGAATTAATGTATTGTTCTGTAGCAGAGTTCCAGTAAGGGACCGCACAAGCCAGCTAATCACTAAAGTGCTTTAGGCTCCAGCGGCTACTGCTCTTACATCATTGTTTCTTCTACGCCAACTTTCCAGCACCATATTACATAATATTCCAATATATGGGCACTTTTTCTAATATCCTGTCACCTCCTCTTCCTAAGATTTAGAGTTACAATATGAATATATTTATGTATTTGTATGTCTCTCACTCTCTTACATATGTATATGTATGTGTGTGTGTATGTATGTATATATTATATATATATATATTATATATATACACAAATATGCATATATATGTATTTGTGTGTATGTATGATTGTGTGTGTGATGTGTGTGTATGTATATATATATATATATATATATATATATATATATGTATGCATATATATATAATACTTTTTGTGTTGTTGCAGTTTGCATGCCATGAAGTACCTTAAGTCATGCTTTATACACCAGGAGTTCCATTTGTGGATTAGCAGTGTATTGGTGTGACAAGGCAATCTATCAGGGGTAATCGATCTGATTAGTATGGAGATGATATGAACACAGATTGTATTGATGTTTAATAGTGCAAGAGGCCAGGTGCCGTGCATATTATAAATGTTTTTTTCCTACGCTTCATGCAAAGTTTGCATGGTGGATAAGGCGAGTGCAGCAGATTTTCCAGTTAGAAGATTAATTTTCTGACACACGCTGTAAATGGCCTTGCATGGTAAATGGAAGCTTTCATTAAATATGATATTTGCTCTCTGCAGACACTGGTTCTAAAAGTGGAATGTGCATTTTTAGCCAACGCAAAATTCAGAATAGAAGCGATTTATACAATTAATTTAGAATGTTATTGAAATAAGTGATTGCAAGACAATGTTATGCATTTCATTTTCTTTTGTGTGTGTCACATGGATGACTTGTGATATAACATATATATATATATATGTTATATCACTACACCTGTAATACGACTAAATCGTTCATTCAAAACCAGGTGCATCATAAGCACACATGTGAACCTCCCTTCCTCCTGGGGGTGTGGCTGAGATCTGGGGTGGAGCTATCCACATATTGGTGCAGGTTGGTGGTAAGTGGCAGGGAGTGGGCATGATGACACCTCTCCCTTGAGTGGAGATTCTAACTAATGCCTCACCTGGAAACTCTGGGTTGAACCCAGCAAACACCTTTTTGCTGGCTGTTAAATCTTTGTGGATCAACTATTTTACGTCTTTCTAACCAAAGATTTAGGTAGAATCACTTTATTTTTAAATATTGGATACTCCAGCCATCATACTCACTTTAATGAATATGATAGCTCAGTGATCCGTCTTTAAATTTCTGGGTGGCCTCCCCCTTGCAAATGCATAGGGGAAGAATCCCCCTTATGAATTGTCTGTACTCCCAGCTCTTCCGTTGGATTCGGCCAAACATATCTCCTTCTCCTTGCATCTATGTGGTGCACTCCCTGACAATCTGCTCCAGTGCTGGCACATCTAGGGAGGGGATCTAACAACCATGCATACGTGCAGAAAAAGCTCTCGTTGGTTTCAGTAGGATTGTTCTGGCCGCTGATTGGCTCCTTGAAGGTCAACTGCACTAAAACAGGGTCATAGGACCATGGACTATGTCCAAGTCACGACTAGGCCAACTTTGGTCTGCAGAGGAAAGTTAACTTAGTTTCATTATTTGAGAATGGAAAGATGGCTGCCCCAGTGATATACACATACAGTCAGTGTTGCCTCTAAACAAAATTGCCTAGGTTTATTTATTGTATAAAATTGTAAAATGTAGGATTTGTGCGAAGATACAGATATCCTTGCTGTTAGTGACCTTCACAAATCTGTATACTCATAGAGGTCATTGTGCGCAGCCTTTCTTTTTTAATGTAGAGCTCAAAATAATTTTATATGGACCTTTAAACTCGAGCTGCCACATTACTAGAGGAACGACTAAATGCTGTGATTCTGCCACAATCTTAACAACATTCATATATCTCAGTACTAAGATTTGTTTTTTACAACCACTGCAGTGTTAGCATCAAAGCTAAATTCACTGCGTTTGCCAATAATTGTTTTGTTTGCAATCTTTCACTTATATTTAGAATATGCTATTTTGTTGCATTGTGGAAAATAGACTTTATTTTCCTGTAATGTGGTTTTAAGACCAAGAGTCATTTCTCTGGGTAGAATACATATAGATAAAATATATAGCTAACAGTGACTTTTTTTCCCTCTCCAAAAGTGCAGAAATTTTATTTTTATGCCTTTTTTTCTACCCTCTGAAAGCCCATATGCCTTAAAAGCCATAATAAAGGAGCCACTTTCATTCTTTGTAATTGTGTAGAATTAATTGCTTTCTAGCTACTGGTCACTGATCACTTCTCACTTAATATTAATCATAGGTGTTATCATTTTACAGCTGGGTTATCTGAAATAAAGATACAGTAGATTAATTGTTTTCACTTTGAGAAGCGTATGGTCTGTAGCGTGATTCTAATGCAAATGTCCTTGTGTTTTACGTATATTTTGTATGGCTATGTAATGGTAAATTCTAATGAGAATGTTGTTATACAGAGCAAGCTAAAAAAGTTAGGGTTGATATGAATTCATACAAATTCTTTTAATCTATTGTTTTAATCTACATGAACTTCTGTTATTAACTGGGTTTCCTCTTTTACTGCTAATCTTAACTTTAACAGTGAGTCAGTACAGGCTATGTCATATCCCAGTATGAGTTGTGAATTAATTTATTTGCCAGAACAGACGCCAATATTTCTTTATCATTACTAACGTTGTGCATTAATGGCTAGGTTTTGCATGATGCCGATTTTCCATGAGCAGTCAGTTCAGCCTCAGCATTCATGAGGATGTGATGGGGACTACTGTCCCTGACACTCCTACTATAGAACAATGCATATGAAAGTACTCTGTGTGTGTTTTAATGCTGGTATATATTATTCCAAAATGGGGAAAAAACACTTACCTGACATAGAGCTTGCAGCAAAAATTTCTTGCCACTGATTGGCCGCATAAGCTGTTAATCAGTGGTAGTAGAGTACTTCCAATTGAATTAATGGGGAATCATGTGACTGATTGACAACATAAGCAATCACTGGGATGACTTTACACATGCGCACTGGAATCTAAACAGACTTCTGAACGCAGAGCCAGCGTTGGAGCTGACTGGAGGTGCATTATGTGCAGGAAGATGTATTCGGCCAGATTTCCTCTTGAAAAAGCCTGGTTAAACTCTGCAGAACTCTGGAGGGGACTCTGGAGAACGGATTACAAGTTCCTTCCAGGAAATAGTTGACTTGGTTAATTTGGTGATTCGTACTAAGACCCTAAAATGAATCAGACCCCCCACGAATCGGAGGACAGTGAAGCACTCTGTAAATGTTTCCTTACATTCTCTGCTGACCACCTACGCTTCTGAAGGCCACTTCCGCACTTTTTCTTCATCTTCTCCCTTCTCTTCTTCTCTCTTCAGTCTGCTATCTTCAATCTTCTATTTTTATTCACATCTCAGTGGACTTAACCCAGTGGGAACTTCCACCAAAATGGTGGCGCTTGTGGTGACGTCTTCACCCTGATCCTTCAAATCCGGGGAAAGGACATCACTGAGAATGCTTTCATTTTGCCCTCACTTGAACTCAGGGCAATATGGCAGCACATCCGATGATGTCCTCTACCCAATCCTCCAATATTCCCAGTGTCAATCTGTGTAGCACTGTCCACATATAGGTTCAGTAGACTTTGTTGAAAGCTTTTTCCGTGTCAAGGGCCGGAATCATGGAAGGTTGAAGTGTAAGTATAGCAACCAATAGCACTGCTTGTTTTTTTACTCAATTCCATGTGTAGACATGGAGATAGATTCACTAAAAACAGTTTCATCAGTTCAGTTAACCTTTTAACTCAATTGACAACTTGACATGCAATTTGAATATTCATTAAGTTACACTCGAGTTGATGCGTGCACTTGGAAAAGTAAACTCGAGTTCCAGCTCACTTTAAATCGACTGCAACTCTTTATGCGTGACCGTAATCAGTTTGCACATATGGCAATATTCGATGTGCGATTTTGTAGTGTGTATTTTACTAAACTAGTAGGCACTGCTTAAATTCCCTGTGTCTATGAACACAACAGCAAACATTTCCGTCACACAATGGACAGAAAGTTTTGTCTGATCGAAAAAAGGGGTTGCACTTTTCATTTGCCCTTTATTTTTGTGATTACTATGACTAGTTGCCCATTACTAGACTATGTATTGGAACTGTCTTTTTGTAATGAGTGTCACCTTTTAAATTACATCCAAATGCTCAGTTTTCTTGGATTTTTTAACAGAAATATGTTTTGCAAAAAGAAATCAAGAACACATGTTAAACGTTGCTCACCATCAAAGGGAATGGTGTGCTGGGAATGTGTGTGCATTCAGGGAAAATGCTTTGGAATTGTCTCCTTTGAATCTTTATTCAGCAGATATACAGTAGAATGACTTGCAAACCAGGGAAGAGCAAGGCATGGATGCATAATGAGTAACCAGGTTGAAACTGTAGTGAGGTAGCTTCAGCATTAATATGTGCATAGAAAACCCCAGAAATGGTTGGACAGAATAATATTTGATCTCTATTTTTTTATTTTATGGCGTGTTTACCCAGCAAAAGACCCTCAATCCTAATTGCTTCTCAAGAGACAAACAGTTGGCTTTTCTTAAAGTAACCCAAGATTCACCTTGTAAATATATGTATTCGTCTTTGAGCCTTTTAACCTTTTTGAGCTAGATGTGTGGAGAAAGGAATGTTGCTAAGGTTTAGCATTTAAAAAACTTTTAACAATGTTACTGAAGATTTTGCTTTATATATATATACATCAAGAAATTGGTCTTGGATAACATGCAGATTTCAGTATAGCGCCAAGTTCTAATAAATATATACCATAGATTCAGGAGCGTAACTAGAAGCCTCATGGCCCCGGTGTGAGAACCTGTTAAGGGCTGCCCCACCCCCAACCCATCTACCCCTTCTTAGGCTATCTACCCTCTCCCTACCCCCCCTTCTCACTTATCTACCCTCTCCTAACCCCTTCTCACCTAGCTACCCTTCTCCTACCCCCCTTCTCACCTATCTACCCTCTCCCTACCCCCCTTTGTAGGTCACTTGCCGGGAAGTCCTGTGGTGGGGGCACGAGGCCTCTGTCTCGCTGATCTGCCTCGTTGCGCACGGCTTCACTGCTGAGTGCCGGCATATGACATCATATGCCGGTGCTCAGTGTGAAGTGCCAGCACCCGAGACAGACGCCTCGCGCTCCCACCACTGTAGTTGGGGCAGCGCTGAGGTAGGCGGCGGCAAGCGGCAGCGAGCAGAGGAGACAGAAGGGCCCTGGAGTTCTGTCAGGGGGGCCCAAGGGGTGCCGAGCGGTCGTTTTCAGCAACTGCTCAGCAACCCTTGGGCCCCCTGACTGGCAGAACTCCAGGGCCCGGTCTCAGTCACAACCCCTGCGACCCCGGTATTTCCGCCACTCCATAGATTCCTCACAACCAAATTGATGATGTTTTGTCAGAAATACATTTATGAATGATTTTATTTTTTCTACTTTTCTTTTTTGACATAATGTGCATCAAGTAGCAGATTTCAAAACTGTTCACATTTGTCATTCTGATTTTTAGGATTGCCTTTTATAAATGTGAAAGCAAATCTTAGAAAAGTAATTAGAATATAATTTTTCTTTGGAAGTTTATGTGAATGGATACAGGAAAATGTAAAATACGTACACATCCCTTCCTTTTTATAGTAAATATATATATGAGACATGCAATCTGCATTTACAAGCACTTGTGAAAAAAAGGCATTCTGAAGAGCTCAGTGAACTAAGTGTAATCCTGTGATAGGATGCCACCTTTGCAAGTCAGCGTTATTATTGGAAAGCGGAAGCGTTTAGGAACAGCAGTCTCAGAGTGGGCTGCTGAGGCTCATGGTGTGCATAGCTGATGAGATCAAACTTCCACTGCCATTAATATCAGCTCAAAAACTGCGGCAGGAGCTTCATGGAATGGGTTTCCTTGGCCAGACAGCTGCTTGCAAGCCTCCTATCACCAAGTACAATGCCAAGCGTCGGATCGAGTAGTGTAAAGGACGCCGCCACTGGACTCTGGACTTAAGGGGTTGGGCCCCTTACTTCCAGAGAAGGGAAATCTTAATGCTTTAGTATACCAAGTCATTTTGGACAATGCTATGCTTACAACTTTTTGAGAACATTTTGAGGAAGGCCCTGACCTAAACCCCACCGAACACCTTTGGGAAGAACTGGAATGGACATTGCAAGCCAGGCCTTCTTGTCCACCATCGGTGCCTGACCTCTTAAATGCTCTACTGGATGAATGGGTGAAAATTCCCACAGAAACTCTCCAAAATCCCATTAAGCCTCCCCAGAAGAGTGGAAGCTCTTAATGTCTATGTATTTAGAATGCAATGAAGTTGTAATGGTCCGATATCCCAATACTATACTGTGTGTATAAGTATGCCTATATAGTATGTATGTGTGTGTGTATATATGTATATATATATATATATATATATAATATATATATATATATATATATATATATGGTCTGACAATCTCTGCATCATAGAAATTGAATCAATGTTTTTGTATTTTATTTAATGTATTTTTACATTTCAGCGTTTTTTTCTTCTTTTCTAACGGTATCTGTGCCAAGCCAGCCAGTTCATCTCTACCCTGTCTACCTTCAAAGCATTGAATCCATGTCATTGTGTTTGACAGCTTTCTGATTTCCTTGTCAGATGCAATTTTGCGCTAATCAGATTTCTTTAGCTTAGTGTCAACGATGCAGGGCATGCATAATATTCTCGAATGTCCACTTGATTGCCGCGTGACTGAAATGTCTCGGGTATTAATCTGATAGAGAGCAGCTCCATTGATATGCAAAAATCTAATAATAGCAAAAGTGGAAAGGTACTGTAATAAAATGCGGCAGGTGTGCTACAGTGAAATATCAACCAGCCACAAGGGCTCTTTTTTATAGTGATAGCCTCTGCTGGATTTTTTTTTATCACTTCCAAAGTCCTTCTGCAAGCCTGAATCATTGTAATCAGTGCTGGCTCATTACATCGCTATCATTAATAATAGAACTGATTACATGGTAGACCTCCAGAAGAATGAATTTAAATTTCTTTTTTCCCCTCACCACTGAAATTTGAATTCCATCATAACTTATTCTTCTATAGGGAAAAAAGTGAAGGTAGGTGGAAAAAGTGAATACCTTGTACCAAGTAATCATCATGTTGATAATATGCTGGCATGTTAACTAAAAGCAAGTAAAGAATTATAGATCACCTTTGTATTCTGTTGACAAGTTCTTATGTGAGTGCTTACTGTATCATAAAGGGTAGAGTTAGGTCATCTTATATAGATCAATACCCAATGAACCAATAATATATTATTTATTAAGCCTGCACACTTTTTGAAACCTGTTATCCTAAGGAGATTTTGATACATTTCAGAAAACTCCCTGTATGAATTAATTTACGCTATTTTAATAGTCCACTGTGTCACATACGACACCATATCAGGCTTCTAGTCTGTCAATCGGTGTTGAGATACATGGTCTTTGTATATAGGATTAGACTATGAGCCAGTATACTCTACACAGGTATATTGTAGAGATCCTACAATATAAAGTTTCTGCTTGGCTGTTTTCCTAATGATCTTTTCAAATCAGAGATCAGATTTCAGATCACAAAATATAGGAAACTGAGTTTTTTTGGAAGTGGGTTCCTGATTATTTTTTGTTTCTTTCTTTTCCTATCTGTGCAGAGCTCAAAAGAGATTGGATTTGTAGAAAGGTTCACTGAAATGGCCTTAGATTTCATCTTTGTTTTCACCTTTGTTTACCTGTAACTTTCTGAAAGGAATTTCAGTTAATGGGACAATTTCATGTCCCTGACAGCCTCAGTAAACAAGAATGGATATTAAAATAATTTGAGTATTTTAATATGCATTACTTTAAAAACAATTGGGTTTTTTTTTGTTAAAAATACAAAAGCACTTATTGAGTTAGAATCTGCAGCTAAAGAGCTGCAGTTGCCCTCCTCATCATCTGTGGTCTGATGCTGTTTGAAGTCAATCAGTGGCATTAAAGCATTTCCATTGAAATCACCCCCACCAGCTTACTTCACCAAGCCAGAGCTAGAACTAGACTGGAGACAAGTATGTCACCCATACCTGGGAACTCTCGGGACAAGAGTTAACACAAGCAGGGCCGCCCACTGACACCAGGAGGGCCGCCCACTGGCATCAGGAGGGCCGCCCACTGGCATCAGGAGGGCCGGCCACTGACACCAGGAGGGCCGGCCACTGACACCAGGAGGGCCGGCCACTGACACCAGGAGGGCCGGCCACTGACACCAGGAGGGCCGGCCATTGACACCAGGAGGGCTGCCCACTGACACCAGGAGGGCCATCTCACTTATGTCAGTGGGACCTCCTACCTGTATCCTGCTAGAGGAGTCACCGGTAGCCGGAGCCCGAAAGTTCCCAGGTATGTGTGTGAGGTGCTTGTAGAAATTTTCGGCAAAAGAATAGCTGGAAGATGAGGGAAGGGCCTCTCAGCTATTATATGCATGAAAGTGTATATGATAGCTTGAGTGCTTTAGATCATATTGATTTCACAAAGTTTTAGGAGTCATATCCTATACCAACATCGTGTATTATGTGTGAATTGAAGGTTATATATATTTTTAGCATTATTTTACCAATTACCGTAGCTCATCATAAATTCATTTTTTGCCTGCTCATTGAAGCATTTACAGAATACCAGGGTAAGTCCCTAACCCGTGATACACTTTGTTGTCTCTCTAGGATTTCTGATGCTGTTTTAGAATTCCTATGTTAGTATTTGCAAATGTGAGGAGTGAGTTTCAGAATATGTATGCATTCCTAATACCTCACTATTTAAATGGGAGAGATCACCCTGGGTATGTGTGTTTTGTCATAAATATAAACCATAAATATAGCTAATATCACTCCTCAAGATGCATGGGCATACTTCTTGGGTGATGCTCATGCTGAGAATATGCGGAAAGCGTGCTATGGGGTAATTTATTGTCTTTGCAGGAGAATATATTTTCCTTAATGTACATTCCCTGATTGTGTTAACTAAAGCAGAGGCAAAGAAAAGAATTAGTCATTTTGGCAAGAAATTCTAGCCATCTAAGTCGGTAATTTCAATGGATAATTGACTGATCAGAGTGTCAATGCTTTACTAAAACAGAACATTTCTAATCAAATGTAATGAGCAGGTTTAGTATGAGAGGAATTTATTTCAAGCCGCAGTAAACAATTGTGAATGAACAATACCAGATAATACATGTTTTTATTATACATTCACTGGAGAGAGGTCCATTTAAAGGTTAACACACACTGTGGAGAACAGAAGTGAAATGGGATAGATGTTATTCTAATTTAGAATACTGAAAATGTGAGGTAAATGACTGGTTTCAATAAAAAGTCCTTTAGGAGGTCAAATAGAAACTGATTGGATCCATCACTGTTCTCCAGTATTATACAACGGCCAGTATGTGTGATGATTAAGCGGTAACCATTGCCTTGTGCACTTTACTTATTTATATCTATACATTTAGATTGTAAGGTCTAATGACCAAGGCCCTCAACACCTTTTGACGCCACATAAGCTTGTTATTGTCTGTGTAACCCATTGTACAGTCCTGTAGAGTCTGTTGAAGCCATATGAATAAACGTTAACAAATAATAACACATAACAATAACATAATGCGTTGTGTGCATGTGTCTCATATACACTTCTAATTCCTGAAAGTACACTAGTCATTATGTGGATAAAGTCTAAGTGCATGTAGCTTGATTTGGTACTCAACTTTCAGGTCTCTCCAGAGATGTCGTGCTCACTTTTAGGTGAGATTCTGTACACTTTCTCAGGACTAGGTTGTAAAGTAAGAGGCAAATAGCCCATGGATCGCAGGTGCGCGGAAGCTAGTGGGACGTGTGTGGCCACAGGCTACACTTCACCATTAGCCCAGAATTATAGTGGAGCTTTTAAGGTGGGTGGGGATTATTGGACTGGGCAAATGTGATGTGCCTGATTACTAGTCCAGATCTGCATTTTGTCCAAGGAAATATACCATTTGGAAATATACCATTTGTGTTTATGGCTGTCATAGTTTTCAATGTATGAGGTCACCAGAAGACATACTGTCCAGTGTCCAGTTATAGCTAAGTGGACACACGGTACGTTAAACTAGCAGGTGGCATGGATAATTACCTAACTGGAAACCTCTGGGAGGAGGGGGGACTCCATTATGTTACCCCATTAAATAATTTGGGTCTGTCCTGTGAGCCTATGCTTATGAGTGACATAAGGTTCTACAATAGGATAAATACACACACTCCCTCAGGCCAAGAAAGAAGATCACTGATCCAAGAGAGACATTACCTGCCTGAACGTTTGTGTACATCTAGAGGAGGTTTTCCAGGTCTTGGCTTAGCTGGGTCTGTTAGTGAGGCTTAAAAAATTTTAGGCCTTTGATTCTGGATTAGCACAGAAAAGGGAGGCCTTTTCTGGGAGCTGGGCTTTTATTTTACTATTTTGTGTTTTTTGTTAACATATGTATTGTCATCATACCTGTGTTTCTTCTTTATTCTTGTTATTACACCATTAATGGTTTTCACAATATTATATTTAGGGTTTTAAAAACAATGAAAACCCTATGGGGTGTTTCAGTTATTCATAAAATCCAGAAAATAAATCATGAAGCAAAATCCATTTCCTTTTGAAGATTTTGGAGTTGTATGTCGAGTAATTGCAGACCTCCCATCTCCGTGCATTAGTTGAAAATTCAAAAACAGGACGCACAAGTACATTTTGATTGAAGAGCCTCATGTTATTTCCCCAATTGTGACGAGAAGGGAAAGTCAGGCAAAATAAAATGTATTTGATTATTTGCACCTTACTGCAATCAAAAATAATGGCAGGTATTTTTCTTTTCACACATTAAGTTCCTGTGCCAAATGCATTTCTATCTACAGAGTTTCAGATCAAGATTTATTTAACAATAAAATCTGACTACTCGAGTTACTGCATTATTTTGTTGTAAGCTTGCTATAAAGAATTGGACAATCAATGCTTTAAAGTAAAAATTAAATATTAGCAGTTTTTTATGCATCATTTAAATTAGTCTCACTGAATCATTTAAATCATTTTGGTCAGCATAATGAGTGGGGCTGCATCAAAGCCATTGGGAATTGGATTGCATGGGCGAGATTCATTCAGTTGGGGCCGCTGAATGAATTGCCTTGGATGGGTGAGATTGATTCACTTGGGGCCACTGAATGAATTGGATGGGTGAGATTGATTTAGTTGGGGCCGATGAATGAATTGCCTTGGATGGGTGAGATTGATTCAGTTGGGGCCGCTGAATGAATTGGATGGGTGAGATTGATTTAGTTGGGGCTGATGAATGAATTGCCTTGGATGGGTCAGATTGGTTTAGTTGGGGCCACTATTATGTACTGAAGGTGTCCTAGTTTGGGAGCGATAGAACCCCAAATCCACTGTCCCTCTTTCTTCCTTTAAACCTCATTGTTCATAATACCTTTTCATAAAGGTAGCTTTAAATAGGTCACAAAGTCACATGCAAAGCCATCTTGGGAATATGTTTGCGAGATACACTGACGAGCCAGACCATAATAATACAGATTCAATTATCTCTTGGCAAACCCCATGGTTTATTACAATAAATACAATATAGAAATCCACAAATATGCGCTTAACATAGTGTCATAACCCCCAACTCTTCATTTAGGGCCAGGCTTATTACCAAGCAAGTCAGTTAGCTGTCTGGGGTGACTGAATTAGGGAGGCACCAGCAGTTACTGTAGAAACTGTCTCCAATGTGTATAATTTGGTCTGGTTCCTGATCAGGTATATATATATATATAGACATGGTGGGACCTTGTGTGAGATGAAAAAGGGGCTTCTTGCTCGGGGCATTCTTTGCCTAAAGACTGGCCTTGCCTTCATTACCTTCTTCATGTAAAAGTACTTTACATACTACAATTGTAATTTAACTAAAATTATTTTAAAAATGTTTATTAAAATTATTTTTAATAAAAAGTTATTGCGGTATTACACTATAGATAAATGTAACCAGTAATTTAACCTGGAAGTGCTTTCTTGATTAGTTCCTAGAGGATAAAGGTGGTTTCATTCATGCAGATGGTAGAAAGCAAAAAATAAAATACATTTAGCATTTGCAATTGCTAAATTCCTGATTTATCACACAACTCTTAAATGATTAAAACATTTCTTTATAAGTTACCTTTCACTACAGTGGGTAGTATGAGATGAATCAAGTACATACTTTCTACTGTGTAAAATTGATTAAAGTTCTAGTGTTCTTGGCATGGCTTGACTTTTGGCTCTGCTGCCCCTTTACAATGGTAGTCCTTTCTGTGATAAATCTCTCCTTAAATAGTTATTAATCCTTACGGGTGATCATTTCTAAGTCCTTGTAAACAACATAACTTTTCTGGTTGGAGTTGCTAAAATACAAGTTGTTCATGTGTAACGTTCAGAGAGAGAGGGTCACTCAGAGTGTGTGTTAAAAAAGCGAATTGATGGCTTCCTCTTTAGACTTCTCTGTAAGGTTTTATACCCATTGGAATGTCTTTAGTGTTGAGAGGCTAAGGAAATTTATAGGACAATTTTGTGAGTTCTTCTTTCTTTTATGGGCCATTCGTATTTCCTTTTCACTTTCTTCTAGGGGACGTCACAGTCATAAACCTAAGCAATCCATACTATGAAGGGAATATCTGATTCTCTCTGATTGATTGAATCTAAGGCTGTATCGGTGGATCAAAGGACAGTGCAGCCTCAACATATCCTGTAATCTTTTGTTGTTTGCTATTAACAACTATATAGTTTATGATTTAGCAAACAAAGCACCCCAAAATAAAAAATCAGTGGTGGTGTTTGTTGAGAATCTGCTACAAAAATGTTGATTACCTAAACCTCATTAAAATGTTTACTTCCAAATGCTTAAATAATACAGTAATGTTCTTTTTGTAAATCAAATATTTTTGATCCTTTTCTTCATTCTTTGGGAAACCTGTAAAAGCATAATTTGTGATGCATATGTGTTTTACATAATGCCTGTAAATATATAGATATTTTGTGTTTGTATGGGCTATAATATATAAAATAATTTTCAATTTAGCTTTTTATAATATTTTTTTAACAGACTGTGTAAAAAGAAGTATAGAAAATTGCAATTGCTAAAATGAAGAGCGAGTATTTCAGTGAAATAATACACAATCATGTTTTTAAGTAAGTAGTAGTAAGTAGACTGCGGGCTAAATTGGTGTATGGGAAGCAAGCCAATGTGAAGAAAGCTATCATTGATGCCACATCCAGAAAAAATGAAATAATCCAGTGATTAATGGTGCTTCAATATATCTGTATACATTCTTATTTTGTTTGTCTGGTTATATATATATATAATTTTACCAATTAATAGGTAAAGAAGACGCAACCTGACAGCATCTTGTTGTATCTGTCAAGTATTGGCATTCTGTAACATCTCCATAAATAACTGCTTCTCTTTTCTTAGTCAATCAAAATAATGTGATTGTGTTTTTCAGTGCTATGGTTGGTCTAGGGCCACCTTAGAAGTAAATCAACAATATTTAACCCCTTAATGACAGCTCATATATGTACGGGCTCAAAATGTATTGTTTTCAATGGGTTTAGGGACCGCCCATTGTCCTTAATGGGTTAAATGTGTGAATTGTGACACTCCAAATAGAAAGACAATATCATTACCCACATGAACAAATGCAGCTCTCCACAGTACTCCTCACTGGGTGATGTTGTGGACTTCTTGCTCACAGTTTTTGTGAGCCATCTACCTTTCAGTGGCTTTCATCTTGTTGGCGATAGTGTATCACCTTGTACTGCTTTGTGTCTTTCATACTTTTATACATATACACCTGGCAACCTGTTTTTTTCACTTGGAGCTGCATATATTTGTTTTATTTGCTTGTTTGTTGGCATATTGTGCGTGTTTATATTTTTCCCAGTTGATGGTTCAAGCTGCCTATTTCATGCTACCTTTGATAGAACCTAAACATACTCTGAAACTGAATCTATTAGTGGGACTTGGTTGGCTAGTGAGGTTTTCAGTCGGGTATATAGCTAGGCATTTTGTGAGAAGCACAGGCTAGAGCTGATTGCTTAGTGTGGCTTCCCTCTTCAGTATAGAAGAGCCTTTTGAGTTGGCCATGGAGATCTACATCTGCTGAGAGGAACTTGGGGCTGCCCACACATCAGCTGTACAAGCTGGGTGTAAGGGTCCTGGCTGAACTGCGGTTCTGTTTGGCCCACCTCTACATATTGCTGCGCCATGGCCACATACTCATAACCATGATTTTGTTAAGGTCACAAAAGTATGGTCTCTTTCTTCACTCTTGTGTGGATATCTATAACCCTAGCTCCGGTGTTCATCCACAGTACATTGGCCTTACACAAACAGCATAACATGAAATATAAATTTGATAATTCACTGCAACTGTACAATTGGTAAAGCAGTCTGCATCTTCGGTTTATTACAATGTGCATTTATAACTTACAAGCACGCAACTGAATCGTAAAACAAAAGTGATTTAATGCTTTTAAATTCAGATGACAGGACATAAAATATTTTTAAATAGTTTGTGGATAAACAAAATATATAAATCCATAAAGCAGGCAATAAATAGTTTTATGATTGAATGCTCTTGTTTATGGAGTGCTTTATTTTACATTATCCATTAGCAGTAAAACTAATTTTAATTACAACTGGTGAACTCTCCAAATGAACAATGCATGGTTGGCACCTATTCTGCAATCTAACTGATTAGGTGTCTCTATCCTTTAGATTTGGTTAGGGAGCACATTATCTTATGTTAAATCTTCAGTAAAGAAAAGTTAGCCCCATAGATCATTATTGACAGTGACACCTTTTGTTAAGTGAACATTGGCATCTTAATGTGTAATGTTACTTGGGGCTTCCTCTTCAAAGCATTACGATCTAATCTTGGGTAATAAGGTCGTTCAGCGTATCTCACTGAGGCAACTAATGATTTGTCAAGAGAGACCTTCTGTCTAATGACTCCGGAAAAGCCCAAATTACTAAATTTATAATCTATATGTGGAAAGCAAGAATAGAAAATACACAAATGTATTGAAGTCACAGTAGGTTCTGTTTACTAGTATTGGAAGAATAGGCCAATAGTGTAATATAGTGTAAATATATACACAAATTATTATTACGAAACAAGGTAGATCATGCCAGGAGCCTTCAGTCTCTTGTGCTGTCTGGACAAGCAAGATGAGAACACTGTTGAAGTTTAAAACTCTTTAGAAGGGATCTAACAAATGTAAAAGCACAGAATTTAGAAAGTCAGTGTCCCAAACTTTTTCAGATTTGCAAGAAAACAATGAAGTTTCTCATGTCCCTCGTGGTTCTCGTTTAAGAGTCTTTTAGCACAGCGGATGAAATCTTTTCCAGACAGGCCCTGATACTGGATACCATGATAATGAAGCATAATTTGTACAGTTCTGCCTCATTGTCATAACAGCTGAAATGAAACCACTAATTCAGGTTGTTGTGATTTGCAATATCTAGACCTAATGGAATTGGTTATGGTTTTGACTACAGGTGGAATTGATTAGAAAATCAAAGCTAATGTGCTTAGTCCTAAACATCTGAAACTCTGTTGCAATTTTTTTTTCCCGCGTATGGAAACAATCCTTGAAAAAATACTCCATCAAATGGTACTAAATGAAAAGGCTATTAATGAGTGCAGAACATATCCGTGGTAGAAATACTGCCTCAATGCCCCATGTAGTCTTAGGTGAAACTTTACATACTTTGTAGACCCTGGAGAGGTAATGGTGAGAGTTGTGCATAAACTGTAGCTGGAAAGTTACAAGTTGCCAAACTTTCCCTTTCCCCAATTAGGAGCCTCTGAAGCAGTGAAAGGCTTAATATAATATAAGTAAACAAACTGTGGTACTTTTCGCCTACAGTATTCTCTGTCCCTAAATTATCCAGTTAATGTTATCACTGCCATTCTTTTATTAGCTGTGTTCGTGTGACAGACCGAATCCATTGTTACTTAGGTTACAGTTACGTTGTGATCTCATGTCTTCGAGCTGTTATATTTGGGTAGCGTGATCTTTTTCAGCTTTTAATTATAGAGGAAACTTAATTTACGTATTCAGCGATAACATACTTTAAGAATGTTTGCAAAAATGGAAGAAATATTTAAATATAGCAGTAAATGTAAGAGGCGTTTTCCGTTCTACTTTTGCAAGTTCCAGCAAATCTTAGAACAGCGAACTTTACTTTCGATTATTTGTGTAGGCCTAGGAGCTACGAGAAGGAGAGGATACACAATCCTTTGCATCTGCCACAAAAAGAAGTAACAATGCTATTGTTGTTTGTCTATCCCTTATCCTTTTTCTTGCCAAGTACCTCTATTATCCACTTTCCCCAACTGTTTTTTACCATATAATGTAGAGTACCTGCAGGAATTCATTAGGTACTGTGGTACCCACAAGCCTATTCAGAGATACCCCAAGGGGTACGTTGTTTCAAATGATTTTTGACTAAGCCTTCATTTGCACCAGAAACCCTCTTGGCTCAACATACAATGCAACTTACCCAAGAGTTCAGCATGAAGAGTGGGGCCGGAACTTTTCATACCGACTTTCTCAATACAGATTCCTATGAGTATTGGAGTAATTGCTAAGACTCTATAATGTAAATACTGCTTTATTCTTATCTTACAGTTACACTTGTGAATATACATGATTACCTTTCTGAAAGGGTGGTGTTGTAACAACGCAACATTTTTAGGAAAAGTGGTAAATTGCAGACCTTAAAAACTTCAAACATTTGTTACTTGAGCTCCAAAAAAATATATAATATGCATAACAGATTGTGAGAAGCTATCCTTTTTACCTGCTTAGCTTTAACTTTCATTTACCTGAAATGTCACTTATGTTGTGAAGTCACAGTAAATAAATGCAAGATTTATACCATTATACAATATTTTGACACAAGCACGGGCTAGAGTGTGCTATCTTCCACCCAGTTCATTTGTTCCAGAATGGGTGTTGTGAATTGTCCACTCGTGAAACCCTTCTGTGGACTTCCCATCCCATGTTAAAGGTGGTAGGCAAGTGTATACGTTTCAAGATTAATAATGTTCTCCACGATTCACTATAAAATGAAACAAACTATATGTGTTAATGTGCTCAAATAAATGTTGCAAATTTCAATGACTACATCCTTGCATTAAAATAAAGTTATGTCTATTGAGATTACCCACTCTGGACCGAACACCACCTGAGATGCAATACATATTACATGATGTACATACTTTTGTAGAATCTTTAGGAGTTGAGCATTAGCTGTGGTTGGCCCATTTCAAACAAGGTCTTCATTACAGCGAGTGGGTGCTCCTTATGAGTTTTGTAAACAAGTTAGCAAGTAGCGAATGTGTTGATGGCAGAACAGACGTTTGTTTGTCTATCAAATTACAAAACACGAATCACAGGTTTGCATCATGTTTTGGTAAAAACAATATTTAACAACTTTTAATTTTTCTTGTTCCAGCTTATTGCTGTGTTTGATGAACTTGACACTTCCAGCAGAACTGATGGACTGACCAGCTTCACAGATCATCTCGGCACAGACTCCTTGGAAACTGAATTAGCAACTCAGTTTTCAGCGCTCCAGCCACTTCGAGGAGAAATTGAAGTTACACCCTCGGCTCTTAGACTCGGTACGTAGATTTTATTTGCACTCCTAATTATCTTTCCTTGTTCACATTATCTAGATATAGTGCATGAATCCCAAAACTTTCAGGATTCCCACACAGCAATGGAACAGTGATCAATGAGTTCTTTTGAGAGGTTGAGTGTTGGGCAGATTTGGCTCTGCTGTAGCTAGAACCTCATGTTGACACTAGATCCCACGCTAAAGTCTATTTGGTCTGAGAAACAATAATTGTCTATGGCAGCCCAACCATATGATGATGTGAGTCACAAATGGCTATAGTAAAATGCCCATAGGTAGACAATCTTGTCATGATTCACCATTAAAATAAACTGAGTCCTCATACAGCCAGCTGTCAAGGTTGTTGCATCCCCAACATGTTAATTAGAAAATAATAGGTTTATCTTCTGTGAGCCCTTTTTAACATGTTTTGTTGACAACCACAACTGTGAATGCAGCACATTTTGGGATGTATAGACAATGTGAATAACTGAAGGACATATTAGACCTCAATGATGGCTCTCGTTTTCCGAGTGCTCTGTGAGAGAAAATCTTGTATGCCGCTGTTTATAGAGTATCTCTTTTTGTTCCCATTGTCTATCATTCAGAACATAAGAGTTACCTGTCTTCACTTGTTCTTTCAACAAGTTGCAAGTCCTCAGTCAATACCTCTGTTTCCTCCTGATGCATGCTTTTTATTTGTGTGCTTCTTTTAGTTCTTTTTTTTATTTTTGCTGATTCCTAGATTTACCTCTTCTGATAATCTTTTTCTACTGACAGAAACCAGAAACATTAAAGCAGGTACAGGTTTTTACGTGTATTATTATGCAAAGGTCTTATTTCCTACACAGTGCTTCCTTTGCCTGCCAGAGGTGTAAGACATGCTAAAAAAAATTCTGCATAACACAAGTAATCTGGAACACTAGCTTATCAAGAAGTGTTTGTTTGTGTGCAACTAAATACTATACATTTTGTACAATGCACAATAATATTGCAAATTATAATTTTGCCCTTATAAGGCAGAATCCGAGCCGTTCTCAATGATAGTGATGCCATTTCTGATGTTGTGTTGCATTGTAATGGTTTGCAAATGGTAATCAGAGCTCAATCACAACACTACAAGAAGGATATCAACACTAAACAAAATATGGTAGCATTGTGACATGGATAGAGAACACAAGTATAGATGGAGCACATGGGTAGATAGTAGGACCCACTAATGCTTCAGTAAGGATTAGAATTTAATCTATACTAGAATCATATAATTTAATGGCATTTGGTCCATCTGGTTTGCACTTTTTTTTCTGCTGTAGAAATCTCAAATGTTGTGTTTATAGTCAGAATCTCATCAGGGCTGGTGCAAGGATTTCTACCACCCTAGGCAAAACATAATTTTGTCGCCCCCTGGCGCCACCCCCAGAAGCCCCTCTCCTTTTGTCACACACATAGTGACTGCGAGCCACAGCCGCGCTTACTGAACGACCATGGCCGGTGGCTGCAGCCTGCACTGCCTGAGCGCCTGCTTGCCTGCCTCCCATCAAGTGACTATGGGATATGCCCATATTTAGTTAATTCACTTCAACTTTTTATGAGTTTTAAGATGGAAATGCATGACTTGGGATTTAATAAAATTATGTTTACCCTCTACTGGTACAATAATATTTTTGGTTAATATGTTCACAATAAGGTGAACGATAGCAGCCTAGCAGATATTTAACGCTACAATGATATAAAACCTAATTTTTACAAAATAAAAACCTTTTTTAACCCCTTAATGACAAAGCTTGTACATGTACGGGCTCAAAAATGCATTGTTTTCAATGGGTTTAGGGACCGCCCATTGTCCTTAAGGGGTTAATAAATTGAGTTTTACTTTGTAGTCTTTTCACAGTGAAGATGACTTGTTGCTTGGATATAAAATTTGGCACAAGCTTTTTTAGTATGTAGATGGGGTGTATTAAGTAACCAAGCGGTTTTCAATGCCCTTATACCACAATACATTGTCAAGGGCCAAACCTAGTGAGAGTCTTACTCATTGGCTGGCTTTACAATAATCAGGGTAATTTTATGTGTAATTATTTTCTGTAAAACCCACTCCATCTCAAACCAGAGGTTAAGTTATCTCTTTCTGATCATATAACTCCAATCACCTATAACTGGACAAGTGTACCATACGATAGTTGTTACTTTATCTTGTTTTTTGCTCTGTGACCTCCCTGTTTTGAATTTTAGTTTATCAGGAAAGCAACATAACATATTTTTTTGTTTTCCATACATGCGGTTTTGGATACTTTTACATAATTATAATAATATGATTTGTAATAAGCACCAAGAATGAAAATGTACATTATTCAAAGTCCAAGTGCTCCCCGGAGACTTTCCACTTTACTGTCGTGAAAACTTACTGTATCATTATATGAGTTTTGATGACCTGTGATGCACGGCAAATCAGGAATGGAAGCATATTAAGGAAATAGTACACTGGTTTAGCAAAACCAAGATAACTTTGCACCATGTAGTCACGAAGAAGCTTGTCACTAGGTGGCCACTGAGCTTCTCTGAGCTGTAATTAGAACTATACCGATTAGAGTTACAGACCCCTTTAGTTTTTGCCCCTTAATATTTTTTTTGGGGTGGGGGGGCATGTTCTAGATTTGCACACTTGCTCACTGTGTCTAGAGAGACATTATGGCTGAGACTGGAGTTTTCACAATTATGTTTCCCCTCTTGGGCAGAGGAAATTTACCTTGCTTTCGGGTCTAGGCCTTTATTCGGGTCTAGGCCTTTATTGGTAGGACCAGTGTGCCATCCTAATATAGATGTTTCATAAAGAAATTATTTAAGATGCACCTTGGTTTTTAGAACTTCGATAATAGCTGGACATCTCAGTTTAGCGGATAGGCTAAATACTATATTCTCCAATATAGGAATATAATCAGTGTTACTATAAGACTCATTCTACCGGAGAGAGCTGCATACTGGAGAGCTTAGAAGAAGAAGTTTAGCGCGTATAATGAAATGTATATGTTTTCAATAATCCCTCATTTTAAATGTCCAGCATCATGTACCCAGGGAGCCATGGAAATCCCTGCCAAGAATCACTAGGACTGTACAGCAGCACGATCTCAGTGTGAATTTATTAAAATAACATCTATTCACAGAGGGCTCGCTCTTGGCGCTTTTTGTGCTTCATCGCTTAATCATCGCCGTGGACGTCTCTGCGGAACCCTTATGCTTTTCCCGCTATTTAGTTGTTATGTAAAGGATTTATTAACATGATAATTATATTCTAAATATCAAATGCCCAGTCAGTACATCCGACTGAATATTTCTCACAGCAGAGCAATCTATTAGAAATAGTTGAAAAAGCACCAAGGGGATTGAAGACCGTAGAGAAGTAGTCACAAAAACAAATCACCGCATAACTTGAACAGTGCCACCCACCTAGCTGAACTAAACGAGACGGATCTGGTTTTGCTTGCCTTTGAACTCTGAATTTGAAGCATATAATGGTTTTGTAATATTAGGCATCTTTTTTTGCGGGATATCTGACATCTGCAGATATTAGCGCGAGTCCTGGGATCATTGGCTGTTATTAAAACTGTCACATTATAGTCACAGGATTTTCATCCTGCTTCATTTCCTGTAGGCTCTTTATTGTGCAACTTTGGAGCTGCCTTTCCCTCAGGCCCCTTTGACCTCCTTATCTGGACAATTAGCTATTGTAATCATACTGCAGCGCCGCCAGGTTGAAAAATGGATTGAGATAAGGCCAGATGCACACAGACCTTTATACAAAACTTTTCTTATACACAGAATTCCTTTTCTCCGTCTTCTGCAGTGTTTTATCAAAGCCGGATAAAGATCGCGATGTAGATTTTCTTTCTTTAAGCATTTTGGCCGTATGCATTTATCCATTTACAGTACAATAACGTTTTTTTTGTCTGGTATATTTTATTCTGTTGTGCTCCTATAAAAGAAGTTTTAAAGGACAGTCATGCTGTTTTTTTTGGTGTGGGGGGTGATAATCGGTGATATAAAGTGTTGCTAGAGACCTGTGATTTAAGTGATGTTTGGTTAGAAACTCTTCCTTGCATTAACAATGTCCCATCTACTATTTGTCTTCCACAACATTTTAAAGGAACGTTATATTTGTATTAAAGACAGTTGAGTCGCAGTGGGTACCACTCCTTCGGATTTTAGTTATTAAATGAAATAAAGGATAGAGTCAGATCAGAGGATTCTTAACTACGTTGGACCATGTTTAGCATCATCTCCAAAGCCATATGTCAGGGAAATGTTCAAAGACTCCCATAATCTTTCGCGCATTTTAACTGTGAACGATGAGTGTATTTTAAATGTGTCAGAATTCTGGACATATACAAGCCTGAGAAATTACATTTACCATTAAGAAATAAGAAAAAGCTGAAACAAAGTTGGGTATTCCACTGAGGTTTACTGTGGCTCCCAGCTGTCATTTTCTGGCACACAACCAAAATGTTTAGTATTTTAGTGATGCTCTTTGTTTTCTATGATTCTATGTTCATTAAAGAACACCATGTGTCTTCTGTGAGGTCCTTTTGCTGAATGTCCATTTGGCTCAAGAATAGCCCTGGGAAGATTATTTTCCATTCCCGATATTCACATAGGATTTTAAAAGGCCAATTTTGACCATCTTGTATGGTCATTAGCAACCTCAGACATAGTGCTGTTCCTCCATTTTAATTTATTTTAACTGCTTAGTGAGCTGCTGACCTCTGTGAAACTCACAACAACTTGCACATAGTGAACGAAATACACATTTTAATCTGCGAGTGCTCCAAACATGGGTGTTACTCACTGGATTTCGTATTGTTGAATTTGTCAACTATTCCTCGTCTTAGTTTTTGTGGGTTCGTGCTGTGCTTAGTGAATCTAGTCCTGTACTAGTTCGCATAGATGATGCTGGGTAACGTAACAGTGCACAGATGGAGTGATACCTATGTATTCTCAGTAGTGTGGGCAAAGACTAATTGCCTTTCTGTTAAGCATTGAAATACAAAAGCCCCTGTGCCAGCCTATTCACAGATAAAATTCCAAACAACATATCATTTCTGTCTATGAAGAGCCTGGTGTATTACAATGTGCCAAACTGAGATGATTTGGTGAGCTGTACCATGAAAGTGCTGTTCAGTGAGGGTCCTAGTAAGTTTAGTATTGTGGCTGCTCTTTGAAGAAACATCCTTTAGAGTAGATGTATCATGACATGTGAGCAATATCTAGTAGACTTCAGAACTGACCGTGAGTTCTGCAGCACAACAACTTTTAGTAGTTCTAAATCGCTCGCCTGGATCCCTAACGGCAGGCACTAAAACTAGTATGTGTAACACAAGGTTGAGCGCATCCATTCTCTATTAAAATAACGACTTCTTCCTCGCTACACCTCTACAGCATGTCATGCGTCATAAGACTTTAAAGATCAGGGTGCTCACAGGCAACCTTGCAATAAACGTTTTAGGGCACCCATAAACAAAAAGACTCGTATACATTTTAAAACAGTGAGTTCACATGCATGGTTTTCTTTCATTTCTACTGTTAACCTCTTCATTATCAGTTAAAAGGGTTAAAGTTCATCATGCATTTTTGTGTTTATTTTTTCTTTCAGTCAGGTGGGTAAAAGGGATGTCAATATAATTGTTTTCAGAAGATCCATCATATACAGCGATATCTTTTTGGGGTTTTTTTTGTCATGATAATATGGTGGCCAGTTTTTCAGAGCTCATCTTTTTTTTCTTTTCTTTTATTATAGTCGAGTTTTCCAACCAAATGAACCTTAGTGTCACCTTTGACTAGAAAGCCTCCGTTTTCTCTCTTCACGGTTGTGTCTCTCTCATAATCTAAGTTGAAAGGGTGAGGCAAGCGGTATCACTTCTTGGCCATTGTGAACTGAATCTAATTTTCTCCCTGTCACTTTCCCGTCAACTCTTTCCCTGCACTGTTATGCAGATGTGTGACTCTCCTTGAGGCTGTCAATTAAGAAATGAAATGAGCCACAATTTGTACCCTCAATTTCCACTTGTGTTGCAAAGGAATCCATTTCCCTTTTTAATTGTTTTCTTGCAAACCTTAAGAGACGCAATGTACAACTGTATGTGTCATACTGTATAAGGCTGCAGAAAATCCTGAAACCTCTTTATAAAAAATAACTTATTTATTATTTTATATAGCACCATCGTATTCTGCAAGACTGTAAAATGGCTTTCTTTATTTTGCTGATGTAGTGACATTTCTCCTACTGTCTATAAATTATGTCTAAAGGTATACACCTTCTTATTTTATTAAGATATCTTATAGAAAATCCTGTAACTCTCACAAGTTTTGTATATCCAAATTCACATGTTTGGAGTTTGAGATACCAAGATGTAAATCCTTCTATGGCTCCTAATTACTTAAGGTGTCATAGCAGACGCTTTCAACTATTAACACGTTTTACCTAAGAATAAATGTACATTTATATGTTATATAGAGCAGATTTTTTTCATGCACACATTAATGAAAGATCCACTTTTACTGATAATAGCTGTATTTATCCGATGACTTATGAGTCTTTGAAAATCAAGCACTGGCCTTAATTATTGTAAAATGAATGAATGAATTTGTCAGTTTCTTTCTAAACCATAACACATTACTACTCACCACCTCCTAATGTTGAGGTGGTTGAGATGTGTCAAATAATGAAACACAGACTTTTTTTTTTTTTTTTAATTACCAGAGGGTTTTTGTCTCTGTCTCATGTTCTTCATAGATCATACTGGAAGAAATTGCCCTTTCTTTGCAATTATTTTGATGAATGCAGTAATACATAATACACTCCTGTTACATTTAAGGTTATTTCTGATACTAATTACACCTATATATATGTTAATCACATTTTTTTCTTTTTGCATTAGTAATTTCAGTAAGTTTTAACATAAAAATGACCTCTTATCTTATGTATTATATATGTTTAAGCCGTAATCTTGCTTCGCCATGTTTTAGATATCTGCGATAATAGCTTTACGGAACAGTTTTAGAGTTTCGCTCTCAAAGTGCATGTCCAATATACTAAAACAATATAGGTAAATTACAAGAACCGTGTTACAGTGTTCTATTTGGGCTAACTGTAGGATTCCAATGGGATCTTGCAATTGTTACACATCAAAACAGAAAACCTCAACACTTACCATTAAATATCATGCTGAAATGAGTTATGTTGCTCACCGTGGTCACAAATAGAAATTATTTATTCTAATGTTTTTATAAATTAATACAAAATATAGACCCGCTGTTCACGACGCCATTTACGCTTACTATGCGTTAAAGATACTGCAGCATATCTATCT
This sequence comes from Spea multiplicata, assembly GCA_009364415.1. Taxonomy (NCBI): domain Eukaryota; kingdom Metazoa; phylum Chordata; class Amphibia; order Anura; family Pelobatidae; genus Spea; species Spea multiplicata. The sequence goes on along the minus strand of VKOC01000009.1, from coordinate 10,191,415 downwards.
CTATGCTGGTTACGTATAAAATGTGGTCCTGCTTTTGAATATGCGTTGCTTTCAGCCTGGGAGGGAAGGAAGTAAGTTGGGTTTACAATCACTGTGTGTTTGCTTAATAAACCCTTGCATTGGACAGCCGCAGCGCTGCGGCACAGACCCATCAGGTAATAGGAGCTTTCGTATATACGTTAAAAGATAGCCAGAAACTGACTCTCAGTTGCAGCTGTTTTCCTGTGTTTTGGAAAGTGTTTACTGTTGAGCACAGAATTAGTCAAAGTGAGAAGTCCTAAAGTCTCTGTTGATGGAAACTGCAGCGATATTTGAGAATACATTGCTTTGTGTGAATCATAGGCACTTTCTAGAATACTCTGTTTTCGTTCCCTTCCTTTAAAATACATCAACATCTGGCTGTATGTCTGTAAAATGAGCACCGACATGAGATTAGATTCTTCCATCAGTTAGGGCTTCTATTTTATCTTTTTTTTAACAATTGATATTTATTTACGGTATTGATCTTTTGTGGCTGCCACCATGGCATTAGTAGGCTCACAGGCATTATTATTAATGATGTAACATATTATACACAGCTTTTTACTAAAACATTATGCAGCATTATGTATAAGCCTAGCATAAAGAGCCTGTCAGACAGTTATCCTTCACTATGACCAGGAGTTTCAGTGATCAGCAGCCAGATTTCAGGTCACGAGATTCCAAGCCCGGATTAGGAATTCTGCAGATAGTGGTCTGGCCCCAACCCGTTATATTGATGCATGTTTTCATTTGCACCCCATCAATAGGCGTCTGGCTTAGAACTAATTGAAGACGTTTCATGGACTAACAGACATGTTCTTCTTGCCTTAATTCTTTAAAAAGTGGAATTGTGAACATCTGCATTGTGTAAAGAAGATACATAATTCTACATGTCTAACTATATAAATAGCAGCAGACCCCAAAGTCCATGCTTTAAAACAGAAGTGTCCCTCTTTGACCATTTAAAATGCCGGGAGGTATTATACCGTAGGTGTCCTGGAATTAGAATTAGAGGTACTAAGAGGGACAGTATGTGTGCAGATGAAGATCTGTCTGACTCTACTGTGTTGTTTAGCCCTTTAGCTAGATGTTGATGCCCATGGACACACAGTATAAAGAGACAGACCTTTATGTCTTGCTAAGAACATTATTTATTAATCATCTACTTGCTTTGTTGAGTTATTTACCTGGTTCATATATTTTTCCTCCTGACATTTTACAGGCCATGTTACTTAAAGACCAAGATAGCCTTTTCAGTAGTGAGATTAATTATTAATTGAGAAATAATTGCCAATAAAAGTAGCTTGCATATTTTTTAATTAAACGCTCAGAGGGATCTTCATAGGACATCCACGGTTTTATTTCTTCCTGTTTTAGGGCTCTAAAAAACTTATAAGCAGCAACCCCTTTTAGATATAATTGATTTATCATTCTATTTATTCTTTTTTTCCTTTGGTACCTTATTTTCGGTTGATTTATAGCCCCATTCAAAAGTCATTGTTATTTAGAGAGCCATAAAATAAGCCCAATGGCATTGCACCGCTGATCTCAGAATGAGTAAATGATATGTTCTTTTCACGGAATATGTCTGTTTTACAAGGTATCAGAATTGTTTCACATCTTTTATAACATTCTCTGGTTTTCTTCGGCTATCTTGTCTTTTTTTCAGTGCTGTTCTATCGATCCTGACGTTCTTGAACATTGTAGTGATTTCACTCTTGCAATCGAATTGTTTAACTTGGGATTTGGGAACCTGAGCTACAGTCATGTCGTCCACAGAAATATAGAATTAACCCTTGAAGTGCCTAACAATACATAACATGTTCCCTCTTACAAACTAAAGGGTTATGTCTCTTTCCCTTCACACTCAAACATGACAACTAACTTCTTCATTGCTACCGTCTTACTTCTGTTCTCTAAACAATGTATCTAAAAGAGAGAAACCGTCATTGGGGTACATTAAGCCGCGTAGCCACCAATTTAATCCACATGCTTTTATTTATCACCTTATATTAATACACAGACTTTTTGATAAATTGTATACTACTGGAAAATGTGAATTCCTAAAAAAAAAAGAAAAAAGTAATTGGTCCTGAAAACAATATGTTGCTTTGTCTTTCATGTCAAGAAATACCTCCATTAAAAAGAAAAAAAATACAGATTGGTTTTAGTCTAATTGATTAGTTCTACCTGGGATGGTATTGACTGTAGATTTTAAAAGCTATTGATTGGAAAATAACTAGTTCTGCCTTTTAGCCATTAGAGAGATAAGAAAGAAAGATAACCCTGTTGGCTGAAATGACCTGTCCATCTGGCATAACTACAGCTGTTAACAGGGCGCAAACTGTATGCATTTCGCTGTCTGCTCATTTAACTCTTCTTAAACTAGAGGACATACAAATATTCAATCCAAACTAGAGAATAGGAAGAATTCCCTTATTCTCTAAACAGGAAGAATGTTTTATTGTTATTTTATAACCCAATGTATTCATGACAATAATACTGCATGCTTATGGGAGGTGACTTTTTTTTTAAACTAATATGAAGTTAATTAATTTTAGTAAATACAACATTAAAAAGTGTCTTTCCTTATACTGTTTTAAGCCAAAATGGGACACAAAAGTAGGCACCAAACTTTTAAGGGAAAGAGGAAAATAACAGACCTGATAAGGTTTATTTACTTAAATGTCCACTTTGCCATAAAGGCATATTAGAGCCCATTTAGCGTGTTTAGAAAATTAGACTTCTGTCTTATTAAGTAACTTCTCCCTGGCTGCCTCTACTGAAAGCAAGATGATTGTGTGTGTGTGTGTGTGCACGTGTGTGTGTGCGCATGCGTGTGCGTGCTTGAGTGTATACTTCATGCACATGCTCAGTGACACTCCCATTCTAGTCAATCGGAGTCCATGTTACGTGGATTTCTACATGCATTAAAAAATAAAAATACACATTTGTGAACTAGACTGAAACATAATGTAAGTGCAATGAAAGTTTTGTCGAAGTGGAGAACCTGCAGATTACAGAAAGGTTTCAGCTATTAACGTTAGCTATTGGGTAAGATTCTTGCTTCAAGCACCACATTTTGCAATGTTAAGATTTGTGAGGCCTTATGCTAAATTTACACAACTGTTTTTGTTTTTGCTATTCTGGGCTTATTCATTGACTTTTTTCATTACACTATCTGTAGTTAAGCCCCAAAATAAGACAATGTCTATGAGTGTGTGTATAATATATAAACATACACACACACACACACACACACACACACACGTACGTAAGTGAACTGTAACGGCTTGTGATTATCTTCCCACGCTGGTAAATTACACCCACCCACCCATGCTGTGCTTATTTTTCTTGTACTTGTTTTAATACCAATGCATGTTTTTTTTCCAACTGACTCCAGTAGCAAAACACAATAACAGAAATCTACTAATATACCACTTTGCGTACAAATTAAACTAATGCATGTATCTTCCCCACCACCTATGAAAGAATTTCTTTTTTAAGACTGTTTATTGATTTGGTATAACAAAAGAAGAAGTAAGAAAAACATCTCCAAGCAGCTGTTGCTGCTTTTGCATCTTTTTCTCTGATGGGCCATTTAATAGCTACAAAGAACCAAATTAGACGTTCACACAAAGAGCCACCTATATCGGACTGTGATATCCCTACTCCTGAAATTAGAGGTCAGATTCATGTGGATATTGGAGCTAGTCATAGATGAACAAAATCCATAAAAGATTTAAAGGTTGTAAAGAAGAGGAAGAAAGTGCCTTTAAAATATGTTTTAATGTGTTGTAGGGCAAATCCATACATGCAGTCTCGTAACAATTTGGGTCTGCTATTTTCAAACCTTTTTATCATTTCTCCCTATTTTTTCTGGGAAAAATTTTGATAGCTGAGAGTGCGAGCTGCAGTGAAGTCAGGGCTCCACGTGAGGGGCAGAGGAAAATTGGGAAGGAGAATTACACCGATGATATAAGGGAGATTGTATATGTGTATTCATTAGTGTATGATATCATGAGTGTGTGCATCACTGTAATACAACAGAGTGTGTGTGTTTGTGTATGGTGTTAGTGTGAGTTTTTAGTATGTGTGTGTTTTAGTTACTGGGGGCACTGAAAAAATACTTCACCAAAGTGCAACTAATCCCAGGCTTGCTGTTGGTGAGAGTCAGCTGGGGAGATGGCAAGTGGAGTTATGAAAGGAGAAGGTGTGTGAGGCAAGGGAAAATGAGGTAAGTAAGGAAGTACAAGTGATGAGATGGCAGGTGGGGAAAGTGTAGAAGAGAAGGTAAGTAAACTGAATACACAGTGGGAGAGGTGAAGTAAGGAAAAGGAAAGAAGAAGAGAGAGACTGAGGTTGAGGGAGGAGGAATGAAGAAAAGAGAGTAAAAAACCAAGACAGACATTTTGGGAGAGAGAAGGGCGACAACGGAAGGAGAAAGAGAAGAGAGTGTGAGGTCGGAGTAAATAAATGTGTGCGTAGCCTAATTGAAGTGGATCCTATTGCTTACAGAACAGTATTCTTAATAAACCTATATAGTGATGTTTAAAGTTTTATTAAATATTTATAAAAATACAATGTATATATATTAGTAACGCTTTAGTAGTAAGTAATGCTTTCCTTTTATTATGCTCCATAGTTGGTGGTTTTTGGTTGCGTCTAGCAGCCTTTGTAAGGGTGGACTGAAGAGACCAGAATGCTCTGTCCAACATAATTATTAGATATGTTACTCTTGGCACTTTTGCAGCTGTTCTCAGGTACCATGAGTTACCTTAATTTTAAACTGAATATATGTGAAAGCAAAAATTAAACATAATGAAAAAATGAAAGGTTGTGGTGCAACATTGGGGAGATCAACCCATACAACCCCCAAATACAATAATGAGAAAGCATAAACAACAATGCAACTCTAAAATAACAAATATTTTTATCAATTATCAACCCAAATTGGGTTTTCAGTGTTGTACAAAAGGCAGGCCAGTTAGATTAGTAATGCGCCTATTGTTTCGATCAACAGATTGAGTATGCCTTTCATTAACAAGTTATTCATCTTTGAAACAAACGTCGAGCCTGTGAGTTCTAAACTTTGCATTTCTGCAGATTAATCTGGTCTATTTACAAACAACGTGGCTGCTTGGGCTGTCCCATTTTCTTAAACTCCTCCGAAAGGATGAGCTATGTCTTCCCCACATGAAGGTTTTCCAAATCTGGTCAGTATCTCTCAGCAGGAGTCCCACAGCTCCCTCCTCAAGTGTGTCATTGGCAGATCTGAAAAGTAGTTTATCAGAGACAGCTGAAAAAATGCCAGTTACAATCACTTTGCGTTTATTTCCTGTTTCAATTAAAAATTAACTTGGAATGTAGGGCTGTTTCTCCTGCTTGGCAGCTTCCGGGTCTGCAGATAAAAGAAAGTTTATTGGAACAAAATTAGTTCAAACCAGTTTTGTGTTAAGGCTAACGTACATTTCTCTGTACAGTACTCTATTTTATACTGGATGAGTTTCTTTTCCATGGGACCTTCCCTTTAAGTATTGTTTCTTGACCCAAGAAAGAAATGAAGAACAAGGATGCTTGGTTAGGAAAAATGTTAACAGAAATAGTCAAATAATTAAAGCAAGCTAACGATCTGTGAAACAGCTCCAAACTGTATTTGTATGGAATAGAAATACATAAGTACATCCAAAAGGGTCCTTGCAAATTTTAGGTTTCAGCGGAATAGCTAAATGTTATATTGCTCTTCTTTCCGTCCTTTGTATTCTGATTCTGCTTTGCGAAATACTTGTTGGTGAGAGGCTCCTGTTGTCTGACCAGTTGATTGAGTGTCAGAGTTCAAGTCCATGCAGACAGAGGGTATGTCTTCTTCACCAGAAGGCTTTTTATCTCATTTCAGGCCTGTTTAAACTCCCAACAAATCAAAGATGAATAGAATGTAGAACAGAGAGCATCTCCAAGAACTGCTGCCAAACCTAGTTCCAGGGAGGGCTAGACAGTTGAAATCTTCAAGGAACCCCGTGGCATTATTTGCCTTTCATGTGAATTTCAAATGATAGGCCGAAACAGCTGAATTATACAAGGAAACTAAAATGTTTATATTACTGAAATACCAGAAAAAATGACTGCTTATTGTATCACTATGGAAGAAGATCAGTCGCAAAGACGTGACCTACACCAACTTAAAAAATGGTTCAGAGAGTTTCAGAGAAGCGTTTCTGCTAAGTCTGTGTAATCCTACATACAAGTATGCAACCAATTCTTCAAAAATACAGGCCATGATATCTCTTACTCGTTATGGGTACATTATCAGCTTGGTGCAAACCTTATTACCATGTGTGTTTCCACATACATCAGCGTGATGCAAATAATACATTTAAAAATAAACCCTCCTGCGGTGTCATACGTTTTGCACTTTCATACATTTACATTCTTTTACATTTTCATAATTTTAAATTGTTTTAAGGCAAAGTGTATACGGTTTTTAGCAGGCTGCTATTCTCAATTACTCCTAAGAACATCTGGCACGCTGGACTTCTTTTCACACCTCCTGCAGTTAAAGGTCTCTGCATTATAACCTCTTGATGGCCACAGTGGACTATATCATAGTTTACTCAGAGTGCGTTATTTAACAGTTGCCAAAACCGGTTTTAAGCGTACAATTTAATGTGTGTAACAACTTTCAACAGTTTTATTGACCATACTATCTAGCTATCTATGTTGAATTTCTATCAGACTTCTTTCGTGAACTTTTCCATCCTTGTAATTGTGCCATGGCGCTTTTGGTATAGCTGCAGTGATGGGTCTGTCTACATACAATGAACAAAAGAACCATATTAATATCATAACTGGTGACATTTTCCCTTTAAGTACCCCTTATCCTTGTAAGAATTTCCTAAATTGGTTAGCGAACATGAGTTGTTTTTTTTCTTCCATTTTTTTCATTAGGCGATACATAAATTACAGTAAGTATATTTTTTTATTTATGAAAGTATGTGGTGAAATGTTCATTTGCAATGTAATGTGCTGCTGCCTTACTTTCTCTTATCAGAAAAAAATATCTGTAATTTTGACTGTCATTATGCAAACAAGCTGTCATACATTCTGAAAACGCTCCCCGTTATGGTAATGAAGCTCTTGAGCCGAAATGAGAAATTGTGATTTCTTTAATGAATTCACCACCATGGTGTGGCTGCGGAAGTTTAGTTATTGAATGCTAAATTGTTGCTGTCTGGGCTTTTTAACACCTTTAAGGCCCCTTTTTACAATATTACGGTGTCAAACGTTTGATATTGTCTACAGCTGTCAATGTAATTCTCTCTGAGAAGGACGACGATCAATAAGAAATAAATACATGTGCCATTTTTCCATAGAAACAAGGTGATTCTTCATGTAATCCCCTTCCTGGTTGGATTTAAGCACAGATGGTATTGCAGCAAATATTCCAGAGCTCACAGTTGAAAGGCTTTCTCAACTCATAATGGCTAAGCTTTATTGGTTTTCATCCCAGCCCTCACATTAAATTAACTCAATTTGTTTTATTGGTATTTAATATATTCTTATGACTAGCACAGGTAGGCTTTGGATGGCATTGGAAATTTTAAATGGCTATTGACCTTCTAACCACTGAAATGCACTGGATTAATCCATTTATTTTCCTTCTGTAAGATGACAGGTCCAGATGAGAAACATTAACATTTAGCAGACATCTGTAAAAGAGATTTCCTATTACAACCATGTCTTATGCTTGTTTTGAAAAGAATGCAGCTTTCTTTTGTTATGCAGTGATCAGATGAAGCAGATTAATGGTGTCATGGTTTGTATTAGACACGGATTTGTGCTCATCCTGATTTTTTTTTGGTTTTCGACAGGTACCCCCCTGCTGGTGAGACGGAGTAGTGACCCCACGGTGGGCCCTGCAGCTGATTTCCGACAAGGTTCTTCCTATCCTGCTGAACACAACAGCAAAGATGCTTTACTGGTTAGTTAAGACTATGCAACATATCAAAAGAACTTAACATATTAGAGGGGGCTTGTCTTTCATCTAAACTTTGCTTAGAATATTGACCATGTATGAAGAGTTATAAATATAAGCGATTGTATAATTTAAGTGCGGCAGCGTTTGTTGATGCTTGTTTAATATTATACAATATTATATATAATAATAATATAATAATAATATAATATTATTATTATAAAATTTTAACAGCACCAAGAGCAACAGTTACAGCAAATTTCTATATTTCTCTCAACTGATGAGATGATGCATGCTTTTTTTAAGGATGTATCCCCTGCTTAGATGACAAAGCCCCTTGAGTGCATTAATAGATTACGAGTCAGCAAGGGTGATCGTTTACTTATCAGTGAACCCTGTTTTTTCCTGTTCCTGGAAGGAATTGCCTATGGGGCTGCTTAACTTTCTAGGTGCCAACAACACGAACAGCAGCTTTAATTTTATTTCTTTCATTGCACCCAACTTGTCTGAGGGAAAAGGCATAAAATCAAATTAAAGCTCCCCCATGTCTGCACCTCTTTAAATTGATTTACAATATTCAGGTTCCACAGTGCATGGATTATAATGTTCATGCTGACCATAGGACAGACACTTTATAGATGTTTACACTCGGCCATCCCATCAGCGTAATAGTAAATATTTTCCTTGTTATATTTAACATAGCTTATGATAGGTTACCTTGTGGCCCTGAAACATTTTGTTTTCTTATAGATTCATTTTTGCATTTAACGTTGTCTTTCTTTATTGTACTTTTACATGTAAAAGAGTGTTCATAATTGGTAGTCAGTCTGTATTTGATGTAGCCTTTGTCCTGGGTGCAGCACAGCAATAGTTAAGGGGATCCCTTAGAAATAGTTAATTTTTAGTGTTAGCAACCACCTATTTTTCTCATTCATCCTGTAGAATGTTTAAGATTAATAAAGTCTTTTCCGAATTGTTTTAATTCCGTGCCTCCCGCCTCAGAAGGGGACACAGGCCTTCAGGTACGCACAATGCTCATTTACGAACAAGTCTGCTTTTGTACAACCCACGCAGGAAGAACGTTGCAAGTATTAGCGTGGCTCTTCGATGATTAATATGTTTCGATTTCGTTCTCTGCTCTGCGCATACCAGTCTAAACCAACATGTGGTTTCTGCTTTGACTTACCCTTGGGAAAGAGGCTGTCACTGACTGGGATATAACTGAGCCAGGCCACCAGAATCCATGGCACCCCAGACAGCAGATGGCCTCGGCTTTCACAGTGACCTTCATGCTGGCTGTGTTTAGAGCTTAGCCATCTCCTTCCCCATCCTTGCACCTCTGAGACAGCCGGTCTCTCAAACCAGCTGCTTGTAATGCATTTGAATTCGTCTGAATCCCCAGGGCTACAGACCTCACCCCTGCAGCATTCTGTAGCTTTTCCAAACTGTCTGTCCAATTGTAAACCAAAACTCCACATACAGAGCGCTCAGCTTTCAAACATTGGAAGGTAGCAGCTTGGATTTAACTCTTTCAAGACTCGGCGGCTATAGCTCTCCCTTGCTTAACTATGTTTGCTTTGAGTGTGATATTAATTACTGACAGTCTGAAAAGGCCAGGGCTATTGTGTCACAATGAGTACAATGAAAAAAATAAGACTGGTTTGCGGATTTTAACACATTAAAGTTTTGCAAACTCTAAACCTAACAAATCCGTATAATTTAATGAGATGGCACCGGCACATGTATTGTGCTGAAGTGGTGCGTTGCTATCTATGCAAATACACAATTGCAACTATAGTTCGAAAAGAGCTGGTCGCTCGCAATAGATTGCACTTGAAGTGTGTATTACCACCGCACAAAGTCATTTGAAATAGATTGTAAAGATCTATAAAACAGTGATGCACACTACAAAGCTTTTTCAAGAAAATCAATTAGCCTATGTACTATCTATTGGTCTTATGAGATGGATCTGTATTAGATAGCTCTTTTTATTTTATAGATGATTTATGTCTGAATTGTTTTCAGTGGGTTTAGGAACCGCCCATTGTCCTTAAGGGGTTAATTAGGCATCTGACAGTGGGGGGTCCTTCATAAATACACATCCTAATAATAAAAAAATGGCGATAGTTTAAAAAACTGTATGAAATCTGTAGTAATTGAAACCTACACAGGCATTATACTAGACGAGACTTGGAGAGTAACTTGTCTGGGTAAGGGCAGTTCTTGAAATTGTTTTGAAACCTGTGTTGGTAAACTTCACCTACCATCACCCCTCAGAGTTCTAGCGTGCTGTAATACATACATTTGTAGAACACTTTATGTGGTGCTCATAAAGTTAAAAAGTATAAATAAAAACGCAGCCTTAACGGCTTGATTTATAATTATAACTTAAGTGACCCTGTTTTCTTGCACCCCGATGTAAAGTCACGGCCACGGGCTGAATGCTGGGGTGTTGAGATCTATTTTCTTAATCAACACCGTTAGCTGAGCCACTGGCTTTACAAGATAACCAAGACTTTATCAGATATTAACATAAAAGGGGCGCTACATTCTTCTAGTAACACAAGAATTTTTAGTTAAGTAACAAATCTCCCTTATCTTTGTTTAAAGACTTCAAAAAAATGTATTGGCGGGGTATGCAGCGATCGATGTAATCCTTTAGAACGATGGTGGTTACGGAGGATGTTTGCGACGCGATAGTTTATTACAGTATAGTGTGTGTGGCTGAGGAGATAGTGGGTGAAATATTAAAAGCCTCAGGAATAGAGATGTATAGGAGCTTTATGTTAATGTGTGTTTGTTCTGAATGTTTCTGCTCCACCAACTACATTTTGAAGGTGGTCTGTGATGAATAAGCAGGCTGAGAAGTGTGAACAGCACAGAATCATAATATAATAGTAGTCTGTCACCTCCAGCTGCAGCTTCCATCCATTGATAGCGTGGCAGTAGGGTCTGGCATCACCCTCGTGACTTCCAAGTTCTTTTGTTTGGGATAGATAAATCCCTCTGTCCAGCGTCTTTGACAAGGCCAAACCTTTTTTTAATTTTTTTTTTTATACAAATGACAATAAGCTGAAAACCGTTTCATTTATTATTCTCTTAATGAGCACAGACCCTGTGTAAATAATGTAAAATGGGGTATTTGGCTGGAAGAGTGGACACCTGAGGCACTGTTCTGTAAAATGTTTTATGAAGACAGATTGGTACTGTCTGAACAACTCGGGCAAGCATAATAATTGAAGCTGAGTGTTTTTTTTGTGTCTGACATTTTCTCTCTTGCTGCCTCCTAGCCAAAGTGACATATTGTGGTTGTAATCAGCTATGGTGGCAAATCATGCCATCTTGTAATAAAGAGGCCTCTGCCAGTCTGAAGGGGTAATCTTTTTTTATTTAATTTGAGCTAAGGGCTCCATTCCCTTTCTGACTCCTTCGTCGTCACGGGCCATTTGGCTTAAATACTTTGGAGCGAGATCTGTCTAATGAAGTACTAAGAATATGTGTTCCAAATTGCTACGTGATCCAAGAACGCAAGATGTTTATCCGAAGAGGGAAAATAAGACAGATACGTGTTGCTACATCTTCACTGGAGCATAACAGATCACTCAGCGTATGACCAGTTGTAGCCTATGACAAAATATTTAATTGTGCTAAATAACTGAGGAAGTTGTGAGGTGGCATATTTACAAATGCGTTATTAATATATTAATGTATATAATCACACTAAAAGACCAAGATCACACTGTAGTAGAGAAAACACTGTTATTAATATGTGTTGATCTGTTGTCATGCCTGTAATGTTCTGCTTGCTAGCACAAGTTGGGGTAGGCAAAATAACCATACCAAGATGACAGCGTACAGTTATGTCTAAGGTAAATGAAATGTCTACTGTGGTCTGCTGCTACTTACCCAGGACAGTCTGCTGCCAGCCTTCAGACATTCCCTTCTGGTAGGTGTCACCCACTGGAAGTCCACTTGAAGACAGGGAAGCCTCAGCATGCCTGTTGGGCTCTCTCATTGCTTCCCTTGCGGGCTGATTGCACAAGCTTGTTGATCATAGTGTGATCAGCACAGACCGAACAGGAGGAGGAGGGAAAGAAAAACAATTTCTCCCCAAAAATCAAAAAAGGGAAATTATGATATATGAATAAAATATAAATAAAAAATGATAGGGAGCCCAGTGATATCACCATCACACAAACTGGCAAAAACAATGCATGTGAGATACCCAAAAGTATCTTGAGCCATACTGCAATTGGGAACAGTGCAAAAACAAAGTTAATATAAATTTTAAAAAATTAAGAAATTCTTAAACAAAAAGTGCCCCTTAGCCCTTCCAACTACAAGTAAAAAAATATAAAAATATCAGTACCCCAAACCTTTTACACCAGTAGTAGTAAAAATATGTAATATGGTGTAATATGTAAAGCATTGATGAGGCCCTCTTGAACATACAAAAACATAAAAAATGTATGTGGTGTCCTTAGGTTATAAAGCCTGAAGGGGTTAAAAAGGTAAATGGGGCCTCAACCTGTAACTCCCCTTCCCACCATCCTGTGCATGATGAGATCGGGGAGCAAAAGTAAATGAGGGTCATTGCAAGGGGGTAAGGTAATGTTGATTATTTTTTTCAGTTTCGAGGGACATGCAGGATTCAACTCTCAGGCCACATGAACTCACAAACAACTCAAATGTTAGTAAATATGTAAGTTGTTTTGCAAGCGTTAGCGTGCAGGGGCATGTGACCTCAGTCAAGTTAAAGTGTAGCCCATTGTTCTTGAAACTACTATGGGTGACACTTTCAGATTTCTAATTTGCCACTTTGTTTTTTCCAATGGTGATTTTTTGCTGTGACATAGGATCACATAGGTGCACATTTTTAACCTTTTTTTAGTTGGGTTGTGTGTAAAGATATTTTTGGTGTTGTAAGTGAAAAGCTGAAGCATTTCACTGTTTATATAATGCGTCAAAACGAAGTTTCCATAGCTTTATCATAGGAACTTCAAACACAAAGAAATAAGTCAAGGAGCCGTCAACCTGGCATTCCACAAAAATTAACAACGTTTTTAAACAGATGAGAAGTAGTCCCTTTTTAAGACTGTCCGTGAAGGAAAAAAAAGGATTAATGATATTCTTCAACTTGTCACAAAGTTCCTGTCCTATCCCTTAAATGATGTACGAGACAAAACCAGTTCTCCCAAAGTTTATTTCTGTTTGAATTGTGTGTTCTCACCCAGGGCCGGCCGAAGACTTAACGCCGCCTGGGGCGAAGTTTAAAATGCCGACGCCGGGGGGGGGGGCGGCATTTTAAGACTTCGCCCGACGCCATTATCTACCCCCCTCCCCCCCCGCTACCTACCTTATAAACCGAGTCCGCGGCGAGTCTCCCTGCTCTGCCACCGGTGCCCGGGTTTGTAATTGCGCTGGAGCCGCCGGAAATTTGACCGCCACTCTCCGGCGCTCAGCATTACAAGCCAGCACCGAAACCGAACAAGGGGAGACTCGCCGCAGAGGAGAGTAGAGGGCCGCGAGCCAGGTAAGCCCCGAAAACACTGCGCCCCTCTCTCCTCCCGCTTAAAAAAACCCAAAAAAGAAACCGCTTTGGGCCCGGCACAAGTGCGCCCCCTTCTAACAGGCTGCGCCTGCCCGGGCCCCCAATTGCCCCAGTCGGCTCCATTGTAGGGCCGGCCCTGTTCTCACCTATCTTTGGTCAATTTCAAGGGGTATCTTCAAGTTTTAAAAGGAAGCATCTGTATTTACAACTCTGCTACAGTAGCTTATGAAATGAAGTATGGTATATATATCTTTGGACTTCAAAGATAATATTGCTCAAGCCGAACTGTGTCAGTGGTTTTTGGCTGCAACTCAGAGAAACACTAGAACCAGTCCTTTCTTTCTATAAAGGTTGTTTGTAGTTTAGTCACAGAACAAATTATTGCACGCCTCAAATGTTATGGTAAAGATTAGACTATTAGCGTTGATTGCCAGGAAGCTACTTATACGTTCTCTCAGGTCCTTTGACGTATAACGGGAACTATATGTATGTACTGTACGTATGTGTGTAACATACCGGTATATAAAAACACACCTACATATATAATGTGTGTATGTGTATATATATATACCTAAAGTGTGAGTATGTATAAATATGTATATGTGTATATATATATATATATATATATAAGCTATGGAATTTCCTGTTGTGTGTACTACATAAATGAGACCATATTGGTTGTTACATGACAAAAAGACAGATTATTGTTAAATGTTTTGTTTTTATTGTGTTGCAAAATTTACTATGTGCGTCACTTATTTTCTTGGAAATTTAGGCACTGGGGTAATTATTTTGTTTTGAAAACATAGGTAATTGGGAAGGTTACACTGAAAGAATGATTAAAGAAGTGGGGGTCGTTATGGAGTGATTAATATGGACTAATGAAAGAGTGATAATGAAAGATAAACACATAAGGAAGGTTAAAGAAGAGAATGTGTGATCGGACAAGCAGGCTGTGATAAACGGAAGGTGGAAGAGCAGATTATTGGGAAAAAGATAAAATAAATATGTTAAAAAAGGAAAGGGAAGAGAATATTTGGTGTTACGTACATCTTATTTGGAAGACAGTAGTTACTGTGATCTCGCTTAGTGAAGCCTAGAACGGGAGACATGTGAAGGTCTTTCATGACTGTGGGGAATGGGCCGGGGATGTAAGGGGTTAAATGTATGTATCTGGGTGGAAAAGATAGGGAAGTTGCTAGGGGGAGGGACTTATGATGTAAAATAATGCCAGTTAGGTTTTAAATCAGAAATAAATATGCAAGTAAGTTAGCAATATGATGTTTTAAGGCTTTACTGTTGCGCCGCTTGGCGGCTGTTCTTGCCTGTTCTGTTATGCTATGTTAATTTGGTACATGCACACTTGAGTGACAAGTGGCAGGCATTCTTTACACGCCCACAAAGGTTCGTGGCGGGCAGTTTTCATATGTGGTGGGTGGAATTTAAAAGATGGTTATAAACATGGTTATTGATGGTGATTACAATTTTTGGTTTGTAGGCAAGACATAAGCCAGGTGCTGAGGCCGCTCCCACCCCACACTTTATTGTAGGTTATGTTAGCTCCAATATCAGGTTTATATATATATGCAGTTGTATGATGTATTTATGTCATATTATCATTGTTATGTTTTGAATGTATTTCTGTGTCTGTATTGTTTTTCCAGCCCAGTCCCTTATAGCAGTCATGTATTCTCGATGGTTGGTGGCACTGCCCTGGTTCAGGGCACCCAACATGAATACATCACTGACTGTGTATCTACACAACTTTTCTAGTAGGAACTGTTTCTCCGCACCCAACGCTGCATCTGTGCCCATCAGAGAGAAGTTATTGCATTCCCAGATTGTGCAGTTTACAGTTCATTAATCAATAAACCCATATATTTACTTTACAGATTGAAATAAGGAATATTTAGACATTTGAAACTGATCTGTATATCTGTGGGAACTTTAAAAAGTGATTATTTAAAAAGAAATGATTTGTTGTTGATTCTAATTCTGTAGAGGAAGAAGGTGACTTCAGGGCACGGTGTATAATTAGTTAGTTTTTTAGAGTTTTTTGTATGTCAACTTTTTAACCACAACAATTATATAGAGCAAAATATAGATAATTATTCATAATTTTTTCAATGATGCTTGGAAAGAAGTTAATCTTTAGTTTTTGGTCTAGATATATACATTTCACATTCCGTGTGCATGATAGTCATGGCTTATTATATCTGGACGAACACTGAAACGTATTTTTTACAGTATGTGCTTTGACTTAAATCCCTGCTTAGTATTTATTTTAACCGTTTGTGTATTTATTTTACTGCCTTCTATTCACAATGGTGCAGATGCATCTATAAAACAAATTCAAAAGAATCACCAAAACCCTTCTTCATGTTTAAAGTTTATTTCCTTCCCTTTTTCTGCTAATTGTTTTGTACAAGCTGATATGCGCATTTATCACTGTCGGAGGTTCCGTGACACAGAACAAGGTTGCTCTTAGGTTTCATATTGAGACAAAATGCTTCTTTAGGATGCCTGCGTCTGAGAATGAGCAGAATGCAGCAACCTGGCTGCCGTGTGAAGAGAAAGGAATCTGATTGCTCTGCATCACGGTTCCTCAGAAACTGCATCCATGTTTGTTCTCCTGGTGAAAAGTCATTGAATGCATCTAATCAGGTTTTGAGGTTGTCAGCGCAGAACTTTTGATGTCTGATTAGATGATCACACAGACATCTGGAGTTGGTTAAATTTGAAGTCAGTGGTGTGCTGCCCTTGTGGAAACTCAGGCTGTCGGTTAACACAGAAATCTGCTACTTTGAAGAAACATTATTTTCCTACCACTAAAGAATGCAGCTGACTGAACATTGTCAGACTAGCAGAAGTGTATGTTTTCTGTCTATCTCCAAAGAACAAAACCAAAATTCCCCAATGACTCCCTTACATGAAGCAATATAAAATGTTGTGTGCTTTCAAAACAATTGAGGTTTTTCAGTGATCTTAACTATTTCAGCACAAGAAAGGTGATCAGTGACAAAGTTAATAGAGCAACAAAGCATCTGGATCATAGAAAAGTAGGGTATTGAGGGAGTAAAGAGAGAGAGAGGCCACAAAAACAACAAAACGTCTCCCCTAAAGAGGTACATTTGGGAGGCATGTAGTGCCTCTGCCACATTTGGGCCACCACCAATGAATGGTCCATTTAAAAGAGAAGCCACTGATCTCCCCAACCAGCCCAATAACACTAGGGAGGACTATACTTTATAATGTCATATCCCAGCACTCAGCTCAGCAGCAAGGATGGAAGCCCCGAAGGGAAGGGGCTGCCATGGTTTAGGTCTGGGGCAACACTGGAGATTAACTTGGCCCGACATATAGTTGCAGTGCATTAAACAATTGGGAGCTGCATTGGAGGTCTGCTGCATCTCCCTGGGCTGCCCCTGAGGTTCCTTCCAACTGGCCCATGATCTCCACTGCTTGCAAAAGTGGGACAGTACACCAAAATTGAGACTATCCAATTGAATAGCATGGTTCAGTGAATAAGCCCCATAGAGGCAATGAAAGCTGAAAAGACAAGTCATGCTGCACACTTCTGGGATGATATCCATTGGTTTAATGGTATTGTGATTTATCAATACGTTTTTAATCCACAATTTGTTTTTGAATCTTTGCTTGCCTAAGGGGAGATCAGTACATTATGGAGCTACCCCCTCCCCTACGCCTGCTCTGACAATGAACAGGTTAATGTTGGGAGATTGATGTTATGGATACAGTGTATGTGATGATACTAGCCATTGCATTTATGGCTTACACGTCAGTGGGGAAAAAACAGTTAACAAATGTTTGTTTACTGGTGGAGTAGATTGCTTTGTTGGCTGTTCAGCATTTTACATGTAGTTCACATAAGTTTTAGGTATCAGTTATCCAGGTTTGCATTCTTGGCACATCTCTGGTGAACTGCATCCCCCAAAAAACTAAATGTCTTTGTAGGGGGCTGTTGGGGCATAGGTGAAAAATAACAGAGCATGAGTAGGAATAGTTGCGCAATGAGCATGACATAGAGTCGATAGGGCTGCCCTACAGCCCAACCCTTTCATCCACTTGTGTTCATAAAGAATATGGCACTGGCGTATTGGGTTAGATATCTGAAAGGCGTGTCCTTTATTAATCTGACTTTCCAGTTCGCTTTTCAGGGGCACATAGATGCAAGTGTTTGGTGGGCTTCGAGAAAATGATGTGAACAAAGTACATGAGATATGTTGTCTCGTGTAAGCAGAAAGTTCCTGTGTAGGTGTATATACTCAGGGACGTATCATTTATAGCTGGTATTGAGACATTACAAAATGAGATCCCAAATCCCATCCAGTACCCTGTTTCGCCCTAACCCCTTGCATATCTGAACTGTGATTTATTAACCAGACCCATAGCAGAGTAGTTTTACTCTAAGCTCAATTTATTTAATAAATGGGATATTCAGTTTCCTTATCTAAGCAGAAATAAATTGACTTCCTAGAAGTAATCACAGAGCATTGTTACGGGACATTAAATGCTTTGCCCCTTGGCTTTGAAGGGGTTAAAGTGAAAACTTGGTTCACTCTGGGCAATAAAGAAAAGGAAATGAACAACTAAATAAAAAATAAAAGATCATAATCTCTTAGTGATTTACGTAACCCCGGGGACCTCCTGCCACAGCCACCCATTGCAGCTTTAATTAATGTTTTAGGGGCTGCAGGCTTACTTTGCATAGATCTGAGATGCTGCAAGGCAAGGAAATTATAAAGGGAATTAGAGTAAGGTTATTTACATGGCCAGGGACGCCTGTTCCAGAAACATTCGACTCAACATTTTCCTACAAACCGAACAAAATCAATCATACCCCTTCTGTTCACCTTTTACCAGCCTCAGTGGACCTTCGCAAAACTGGGAAAGAGGAGAGTATTTTAAAATACAATTAAAAGGGCCAGTTACAGGTAACCCTTACAGTTACAAAAGTTGTATCTCACAAATAGAAATATTTAAAAACAATGAGTTAAAAGATAAATGGGGGCAATAGTTGCAAAAGACAATATGTTTTGTAAATAGATTTTGCAAAAAATGATACTCATTTTAACTTTGCCTTCCATCCGTCCTTGAAGTAATGCAAGAATGTAAAGCCACAATTTTTAAAAATGCCATTTGTAAATCATACATGTCATAAATCATATCGGTAAGAGTGACAACTACTTGCCACACCTCAAGGCAAGCCAGGAAGTACTTTCTGTAGATCCGGAATGACGCAACGATGAATAATCTTACAATCTGGTTCCTGTAGTCACGTTGGGCTAAGAGCCACCAATATGATTTCCGTGACTAACAAAGCTCTCAAGGCTAGAGAGGATATAGTTTATGTGAATATTCAATGGCCGTTTAGTGTCCCGGGCAACTCCCTGAACTATTGAATGCTGGTGAAAGTTCTTTAACCTTTTTGAAGCAGTCAATCACTGTCAGAAAAGTGATTGTGGGAGCCCTTTCTGCGCATGCATAAGGTAGTGTGTTCATTGTGCCAACGCTGGAGCTGCCTGGCGGGTAAGTATACCAAGTGTCGGGAGATGTGTTTGGCTGAACATTTCTCCTGCACAGAATATAGTTGGAGGGAGGGAAAAGAGGCAAAATGAACATAGGCGGATTCTGCGGTTTTCCCCATTGATTTGCAAATAGACATCTCAACTATGGCATGCGCATTTCAGTGCATGTGATGACTGGAGTGCCCCTTTAAACGCATGCAACAAAACGATTGCTCTATACTACATCCAATCTAATATGGACACTAAGCCCTACCAAAAGGAGTGCTGGTATTCATGCACTTTCTGTGTTTTTTTTTTTTTGTTTTTTTTTTTAGGAAAACCATCACCCCCTACCCTATAGATAACCTATATATTGTATTTGGGTGTTGATGAGTTCTAATCCTTTGGAATCCTACTGATGCAGTTTTCTTAGTGAGCCTGCATAGTTCTCTTTGAGCAGGAACTTTTCCACCCCAGTGCATCTTGGCTGAACAAATTAAGCTATCTATTTAGATCATCTAACTAGAGCTCTTATACCACCTTTGTTATGCAAACAAGCAACATCGCTTCCTTTTTTTAACAAAGAGTATAAAAAAAACCATTCTGAGTTCATTACAAGCGATTGTGCGGTTCCGGATATATTCCGTAATTTTATCACCGTGCTTCACACTTACAGAAATTGACAGCTCACCTTATTGATTTTTTAAACAAGATATTTATTCATTCTTTTTGTATTGTCACCTGTAGTCAGCGAATGCCTTGTATGACAATAATCTCTTCCACAATGAGGTTTTTGAGACAAAAGAAAACAAATGAAAATGTGAAATAAAATTAAAAGGCACACCATCATCATTTCATCTCGCAAAGAGACTTTTTGAAATTACCCAAATGGATAGAGCAGCGCGTGGCAGTCGAGTAAGTCTGCACACATAATCAGATCAATCCAAATCGAGTTAGTGTATATGCAGTAGGCAGAAACAGGTGGAAATTAGTTTATCTGCGCCAGACTTTTTTTATAAGCTTTGAACAGTGCTGGATAAACCAGTTTTAAAATCATATTAGATTTTTTTTTACCTTTTATTTCTTGTAGCTGGATAAGGCACAGTAGGGTAGATAAACACTGTGTTATTTCAGTCCATAACATCTATCTAACATCTATCTATAGGGTAACATAAAACCCTAGGGGCAGGTGTGGTCCCTATAGGCAACTCAGCTTCCTTATAGTTCTTGGTACAATGATTTTTTAATCATAAAGTTCTGATTCTGAGGACCTTTATATTGTGCCATCGTAGAATATTTACAAAAATAGACCCCATGCACCCAGATATTCTTTATGTATATAAATTGCATATAACAACAACATTCATTGAGTTTGAGTTATACCTCTCAAATGATCACTTTGATTAACTCAAGTATAGGCAATAAAAAGTAGGGTTATTAAAATTAAGTATGGCCAAAATAAGAGGACATGAGATCTCAGGGCCCTTGAAGGACACCGCATGGTTTATGCAGTCACTGTTTTAACAGTCTGGTACTTTAAGAATGAATGTTGCCTTGCAGTATCCTATTTATTTATTGCCAGCAGCTAAAGCTTAATGTAGCCCCAGCACCTATACATACAATACACCTGTAGTGCAAACAGGGCGAGTCAGGTGTTTGGGGTCCCCGGACGAGGGAGACACCATCATTCCCCCCCAGAAAATACTCCCAACACCTAGAAGCATTTCTGGTATCTAACGGGTGCAACAGAAACCTCCAAAATGCATTTGAATTGTAAAGAAAAAAATGGATGAGATTGAAGCTCACAAAGAAAAGATCATATGCGCTGAAGAAAAACATGCAGTGAATTATCCTTTTTCTTCATTATATCAAACCTTTCTGTACAGATAATCTAGTGCTGTTTGGGGTTCGATGTGCTAGTTTAATAGGTTTAGGCTTCTGCTTCTGATACAATTTCTGGCCTTCCTAAAGCTCCATTTAACAAAACAGATATTTGGCAATACATTGGTTTATTCAGAGGTTATTGTGTAGCAGTTCATAAACTTACATCAATTAAAATACTAAACTGAAGCAACGGCAGTGATATTTAATTTTCTTTGAAAAGTTAAGCATTCTTTTGACCTTTAAAGTAAATGAGCTATTCCGGAGGATACCGGAGTAGGGTAATGTATACAATGAACAACACATGAATATTCTCCAATTCAGCTTTGTTTAGGGCCCATGAGAGGTATTGTTTTTACATTTTAAAACATTTAAACTTTTGCATTGTATAAGCTGCGGAAAGTTGACTGATAGGATCGATGGCTTCACGTGACTCTTCCCCATTTAGAAATCGTTATTGATCTGAGATGAGGTCCTGCCCTGCCATAGAATAATTCTTCTTTTTACAAAAACTAAGCAAATAACTAAGCTTTCTGTAAATTATTATTGTATTACAATTATTATATTTTGTGGACGCATTACATGCACTTGCAATACATCATTAGAGTAAATTATTAATTTCATTCTAGTGATCCCTTTTTTGTTTTGTGGTGTTTTGGCAAGGTGTAGGCAACACTGAAAGTTACGCAAAGTATCCATCTTACAAAATAAACATACAAATCATTGTGTCAAGTATATTAAATCTGCTACTCGCACACAGTGAAAACCAGCAGGACCCACAGACGATAATTTCACAAATCATTGGTCTTTTTTGTTGCTGAGTTTTGGGGTTATTTTCTGCGCTGTTGTCAATCCATTCTATTTTCTCAAGAAAATGTGAACATATGTTTATGTATTTAACCAACACAGTCATTGTTCTGTAAATTGTAGCTAACCAGGAATTATGTGTCCATTCTGAAGTGGGAATATACAACATATCATGGCAATTATATTACACTAATGCACTTCAGCTTGCAATGTGTCTTCTGTACCAAAACAGAGCTCTCGATATATGCAAACTCTGGAGAACAGGCACCACTCACTCTCCTACTACAGGACAGAAGAGCTTATTTAATTAGTTGTCTCTTCTCTTCTTTGGAGAGAATGTAATTCTTTTTATTGAAGTGCTGCGCGTCCTTGTGCTTCTGTTGGTCAGAAGTGGCACAGTAATGGTTTTTCAATCCTTGGGGTTTTGGTGAAATACACATCCTGGCTTCTGACATGTTCATTTAATGTGAATTGAGAGGAAATCAGTGTTTGGTCACACTGTTAATAAAGCAGCTAATACCTGTCCGAATAAACTGAGCTGAAGGCTATACTTTAAGATAAGAGCTCAAAAGAGGCTTGTTTGGGTATGGTCCAGAGCCAAGAGGACTACGACTTCAAGAGCTTCTCTTGACAAGTGAACATTTGTACCAGCACCGAAGGGGCCCCAGGGCACTTTGATGACCTTAGACACAGCCCTGACCCTTTGTTTTATAGAAAGTCACAAACATATAGAACAGCATGTATTTAAATAGACTAACATAACTTGTATCGAGTCACTGATCTATTTAATTGAATCTCCTGTTTAAGCAAGCAGTGGAGCAGGACTGTTTTTCATGTTTGACCAGTGCAGTGCACACACGCACCAACATTGTTGCTATTGTCATCCATTATACACCTGCCGGCTTTTGACCTGCATATTGGGTGGTGTGGCCATGGTCTATGCATGCCCATGCACCGTGAAGTCTGTTGCATTCTAGAGGCACTGAATCATTTTGGTTGAACAAGAACACTGACAGAAACATAGAATTTGACTGCACATAAAAACCATTCAGTCTATCTAGTCTGCTCATATTTCCCGATGTAAAAACTCAACCTTGGTGGTGTTTTAGATTCAGGATAGCTTTATGTCATCCCACACATGTTTAAATTCCCTCACTGTATTAACATCTTCGACTTCTGCTGAGAGGCTCTTCTAGTTATCTACCACTATCTTCATAAAGTAAACCTCAAGATTCTTAACTTACATATGACCTGCATGATTAGTTATTATACTACAAAG
Source organism: Spea multiplicata (assembly GCA_009364415.1). Lineage (NCBI taxonomy): Eukaryota > Metazoa > Chordata > Amphibia > Anura > Pelobatidae > Spea > Spea multiplicata. Next base: position 10,168,376 of record VKOC01000009.1, on the reverse strand, counting down.
TGATTGTAGATCACTTTCTAAGCTTGTTTAATAAAATGACGTGTCGTTTTTACGTGACGTGCCAGACCCGTCAGTGGACGTTAAGGGGCTAAAGAACATCAACATCCAATAATCTGGATTTGTCAGACACAAGTAGTTTGTAACATTGCAAATTTAGACATTTATAGGTCAAATGAGTCTTTAGAAGATGAAGAACTAATTTGTGTTCAGGTGAAATGTCCCTTAAATCAATTCCAGTGGCTGATTGGGGGGGAATGCTGGAGGTTATTTTGACTTAAAAAAAAACATTTAATGCTAAACTTGTGTCAGATACAAATACGCTTTAAAATGTAGACAGCATTAGATTGGTTTGCAATATCACTTTAAGGATGTGTCTGTGTTATACCTGTCACTCCTGCATTGAAATCTAATATGATACTAACCATCTGTGAGTATGGATTTCAGCAAAACTTCCTGCAATTATTAGTTAGCGAGGCTTGCTTAAATTTCATTACTAGGCTGCTTTGTATTCCTTAACACAGAGCAGGAAGTACAACAAGTAACTACGCAAACTAAACATAGCATTGGTCATAACTAATAATACCTAAACACATGGGAATAAAAGCAGCCTTGAACATATATTTTTCCCTTTTAAAAATATTACTTGAATCACAAACCAATGATAATGTCAAATAGTCATACCATATTAAGTGGTTGTCTTTCATGGAATCAATGGTGATGTAATGTTGTACTCACACACACATATATATATATATATATATATATATATATCCTAGTATGTATTGTGTTATGGCTTGTTTTGTAGCCATGGGACCAGAGAACCTTGCAGTCATTGAGTTTACCAGGACTCCTCTGTATTCCGAAGTATTCTAGAGTTAAATGTGGGGCCACTTGTCCGACAGCTAAAGCTTGGCCCAAAATCGGGTCATGCAACAGAACAATAATCACAAGCATACCAGCAAATCTATTATTGTTATTTTTATTATTATCTTTTATTTATATAGCGTCAACAGTTTATGCAGTGCTTAATACAACACATATATTCAAGGGGTATGACAAGATATATGGGGTGGCAAACATAAGGCACAAAGGGTGAGAGGTAGTGTGGTGGTTGTATCAATGACAAGAAAGTTCTAGCAGCTAAGATGGTAAGCTTCTCTGAAGAAGTGGGTTTTGAGATGTTTCTTGAATTGCTGAAAAAGAAAAGAATCAAGGTGTTGCAATGTCCCAGTCAAAGTCCAGTCTTCCACCCGATTGAAATACTGTGGCGGGACCTTCAGAGAGCTGTGCATAAATAATGCCTGCAAACCTCAATGAAGCAACGTAAAGAAGAGCAGGTCAAAATTCCTCCACGACGACGTGGGAGACTGAAGAAGTCGTACAGAAAACCATTACTTCCAAGTGATTGCTGCTAAAGGTGGTTTGACAAGCTATTGAATCATAAGGTGTACTTTTCATACATGGCTTCCAATTTTGGCTTTATTTTTGTTGACTAAATCATGACATGGTGTAATATGTCATGTGATCATCTGAGGTTGTATTTACCTAACTTTTTAGACCTGCTAAGGAGCAGATGATTACAAAATAAAGTTTGTTTTAATTCTAGACCCTGTGCTATAAACTCAAACGGAAAATGAACAGAAGTAAAAGCTATGAGCTGTACATCAGAGTATTCCAATTGGCAGCTCTTGAAACCTTGTTTTATGGTCCTAAACCTTGAGGAAAAGCCACAGACTGTATTACATTACATTATTTATTGTTTTGCAATAACTTCTTGAAATAAACCATAGGCCTGCTATATATCACTGACCATGTTATTTGTGCAGAGGCTAAGAAATATGTACAACATGCATATGATGCATGGAGGATTAAGGGGTATTCCTAGTTATCAGGGAAGTAAATTATATCTAAATATACAAACTGGAGCACCAGACTCTGAATCAGCCAGATCAGCTAGTTGAGCAGACCCATACTCCAAACATATGATCCTTAATACTCAGACTTTTCTATGTTCACTTGAAGACCCTAAGACAAAAGGGGAGACAGTGAATATAACTGGCTAGGTTATGGGTCATATTCCTTGACCCCCTCTACTTGGCATAGGATTAAATCCTAGTGAGCATCTGTAACATAAAATGTATGAACCATTTTTCAAATCAGTGAGATTTTCTGGAGTCACCTCACTCATAAAGCTCTGCATTATCTAGGGCCAAATAAGACCATCTTGACATATTTGCTAGAGATGACCATTTATAATGCAAAATGGTTTAGTGAGTTGAAACCACAAATGTCCTGACAACTCCTGCGTTAGTGAATTGAACCCCTTTGACGTCTTTGAACATGATTCTCACATCTTTTCCCTACCCCATCGCCCCTTGTTTAGGACCAACTTATGATTTCACATTACATTTAAATTATATGTTTCTCCCCACAGCAGTAGGTCTGCAGATTATTGAAAATCCAAGTCTTAACCAGAGATACATTTCAGCATCATTCATATTTTAATATCTTTCCTCCATCCATCCAAGGTAAATATCTGCATTCATATAAAAGCAGGAATTGGATGATGCTCTAGCTTCAGGCAAATGGAAATCGCAAATCAGATTAAGCCAAAAGACTGATGTCTGGGCTGTGTGACAACTAAGGCAATATTTATTAGGTTTAACCTAAAGCTAAAAAAAACTGGTTATTAATCATGCAAGATATATTTTAAATGTATATATTGATGTAATATTTTATGTCCATGAACATGTGCTTCATAACCCTGCACATGTTAACACAGTACCAGGACTGGGAGATATAGGGGTCATCTGGAATCTGCTACGAATATACATTCATTAAAAGACGCAATCAGGTATTAGTATTAAATAGTAGTGTATAGATTATATTCATTTTCTGTGCTATTTTTGAGTGGTAGTCCTATCCTGATGCACATATTTTAGGACTCTCTATTCTTTGTCGCTGGCTTTCACTTCAGATGCCTGTCTCTAGCAGTATAGGATCATTGTGCCCACTCAGCTTCCCACTGTTTAAAGTTCTTCCCTGTTATTTTTCTCCCATTTTGTTAAGTTACTCTCCCTTTTTGTTGGTAGAGGATTGGTTCAGACAGAAGAGCCACTAAAATGGTGCAGGGTCTTACTAACAAAATATACTAGAAAAGACTAACTATGTACACCTTAGAAGCGAGATGCGCAAACAAGTGTTAGTAGTACATGCAAACACTAACGGAATTCAAGAAAGCGTGGGAAAGCTATCCTAGAGAATTCACAAAGGGCAGACTGAATGCTGACTGCACTGCTGCACTGGGTCCCAGGATCACTTTTCTTTGGTGTCCGGCCATTCCTTCCTTCTCTCTTCCCACTTCAGGCTGTTTGGGAAAGCTCCGCCTCCATAGTCAGCCAGGCCCACCCCTCATAAAGCCACTCCCACAGCTTTGTAGCTATCTATGAGAAGGGGAAGTGACACTGGGACAAGAATTTCTTCCATTTTTACTTGGGTTACATCTGATCACCGCCCTCAATTATATTAAATTATATAATAAATGATCTGTAGCTTTTGAATTGACTAGGAAATATCATATATACATTTTAACTACCTGTGTGTCTTTGTATGCCCTCCCCACATTCTCTTAAGTTGCTAATTTACACTATAGTGTTCAGCTCTGTTCTAATTCTATTTGCCGCAACTCCCAGTTCTTGGGTTTGTGGCATGGTCTATGAAATTTTGGTAAAACTATGAAAGAATTAAGAATTAAGGTGTAGGATCACCTATTTTAGGTGTCTGGCTGCTTCAATGGTCCATCCGAGATTACTAACCAGTAATAACCTGATGGCTTTTTTTTCTCCACTGTGATTTGGACCCTTATGTTGATTTATACATAGGACACGAAGACCAGGAATCTCTGTAAATCTACAAGTCACAGTAGCATTGATTACTCTGGTCATCATTCCAAGAGCCAACAAGTCATGTTGACATATTCTCATTGTAAATAGATATGTCAATTGAAATGATTTAACATCTATGCCATTGCATCAGCCATTGGGATCGATGAACTCTTACTTTCAGATGAGGGTTTACATAATTATCTATATTAAATAAAAAAGGTAAGCAGACATTTTGTTAATGTAGTCAACCGATTCTTGACTGGTTTAGTTGTCAAATAGCTAAACAGTAACATACTCACTTCTAAACTGCTCGGATTTCATCTTTCTTTTTTCCCTCGTTAATGAACATGTATTTACATGTATTGTATTTACATGTATTGTTACATAACATTTTGTTGAAATGGTAAATACTTAACCATTACCTTAGTGAAGATATTTCAATGAATGTTGGTATAAGTAATACCTTTCATTATGATGCAACCAATAATATGATATAGAACATACAGTCAGAATACCCGTGCTTTGTAGGTCCTCCAATCTTAATCAAGAGGATTAAACCATTTTCCATTACTGGATTAAACCATTTCCTACAATGGCAATTTTGCTGGAACCATTATTTTAATTAGGGCAAGCCAAAGGTCAGTCTTCAGCAGTTAATAATGTACATGATTCAAAGCCAAACCTTCATCATTCCATACATTTTAATATAACATCAATATGAGTCCTATGTCTCTTCATTTTAAATAACTATATTAATGGGGACATGATGAAGCCAACCAACATACTCGCTAGGTATAAGGTCAACTTGAGGGGTCAGCAAATGTAGAGAGGCATGCACCTGAGAACCAGTCCTATGTTCTATAGTAAATTTGAAATGGTTGCATTTTACCCGTTTACCAGCCTTTTACCTGTGCATTCTTTTCCTTATTTTGATGCATCCATTTTACTGGGGCATGGTCAGTAATCAATTCAAAACTCTGTCTTAGCAGGTAGCCTTTCAGTGATTCAAGGGCCCATTTGATCGCTAAATATTCTTTTTCTACAATAGCATAATTCTGTACATAGGGATTTTGTTTTCTGCTAATATAAAGGGTAGGGTGTTCTTCCGACCCGGCTACTTGTGATAGGACCGGCCTGATACCAACATTGGACATGTTATAAACTCTGGCTGCATATAAAACTTTTAGTTTTTGGAAAAAAATCAGGCAAAAGGTGCAGAGCTTGTGGCAAAGTCTGGGATGAAAAGCCGGTAATCATTTACCAGTCCCAAAAATGTTCCTACTTGTTTCTCATTAAGTGGCCTGGGCCTATTTTTAATTGCCTCAGGTTTGGATATTTGGGGTTTCACCTTTCCTCTAACAACCACATATCCAAGATATTTGGTTTCCTCTAGCCCTATTGCACATTTGCTGGGGTAAGATGTGTTTTCTTCACCTGAAAACCAAAGGGCAGTACAGTATAATGGTAAAGCCCATCAGGTGTAGCAAATCCTTTTTTGTCTCTAGCTCAGTGGTACCTGCCAATATCCCTTTCTAAGGTAGTGAGGTATGTGGTGTAACCTAATCTTTAAATAAGCTCATCCACACATGGCATTGGGTAGGCATCAAATTTAGATTACATTAAGTGTTCTAAAATCATTACAAAACCTTGATCCATCTGGTTTTGGAATCAGTGCTACATGGCTTGACCAATTACTGCCATGTTTATTCAGTGTTGCAGCTTCACAGCCCAGGTAACTTCTGAGCTCTGCTGTTTACAACCTTCTTAATAAGGCCTCGGTTCTCAATCATATACACACTGATATACACACACATATACACTCTACACATAAGGAGAGGCTTCTGAACTTTCAGGAGAGTTGTGAGGTCTCTCCTGATTGGCTGAGACCTCCTTCACTCAAAATTCTCATTCCGGTACAATGCATTGGTCACCCTAAATGAGGGGAAGAGCAGAAGTATATGTGGACAACCTGGAGTGGGGTTTGCTTCGGAAACTGCGCTGGGGACCACAAGCATAATCTGGCTATGGCCAAGAACACAGTTTAAGAGAGGGATTTCTCTAGAAAACAAAACTTCTAAAAGTCACTTTGCTCTGTTTTATTGTCTTTTATTCCCTATGGGTTCAGTAGGTGGGAAATGGAAGCATATATTCAGAACAACCTATTTACTCAGAGAAGAAGCTAACTTGCTATTTATATAAGAACCATTAAATAACCTTTCAGCGTAGCTGTGCTTAATCTGCATAACAGGGAGCACCTGAGGACCAAAAGGGTTGTCCACGCAAAACTGCAAACGCAAAATGATTCCATGATTTTTTATTACTTCATGTAAGTTAATTAATTGATGCATATTATGATCACTTAAGGTGGATCTCGATGCTCTAGGTGATGCAGAGCCAGCTAATTAATGTTGACATTTCCAACCGTGTTTAATTTGTTATTATAAGAAGGCTTCAACTGTATGTTTTGAGATTCAGCTCCTTACTCCCAAAGGTTTTCAACAAGCATTCAAAATATCAGCCTGTACATTCTAATGGCAGGGAAAGACACAGGTTACAGAGATAATGGACTCGGTCGTTGCTGCATAGTTTTGAGTTTTATCTTTCTACTGTTAGTTTCCTCATTAATATTTTGTTGTAACCAGCAACCCAATCTATAAGAGAAATTAAATTTTAATATTACAAATAATTATTTTTATGCAGGTCATTGTTTTGTAGTATTATGGAAATTCCTCATAAAAAGGGTTGATTTGTCCCTGCATATTGAGCTACAGCTATATAAGACTAGGCCGAATCGACAGAGAGCATCGCAGAGAAAGTAGAATAAGCATTGTGAGAGTTGTAGTCCAACAACAGCTGGGGTACCACCTGTTCGTTGCCTCACGTTTAGGGTACAGAAGATGAAACATGCTATTTTTATTTAAATTGTACAAATAGTTTATTGTTGACCATCTTTTCAATCTGCTTCTCTGAAACTTTCAGTCTCTTAGTCTCTGAAGCTATTAAATCTAAAAGAAATATGTTAGAAATGGCACCGCTTAGAACAAACAACATATGCACACACAGTTGCTGATATGAAGTTCTCTGTTATTGGAGATTGTTTATCTGTGGGTGAAATGAATAATGCAGTCGTGTACTTTGCATATGATAAATAGTGACATTTTGCGATGCAGAATCTGGCCTTTGCAGGTGAGCATAATTTAGATACTGAATGAATTTCTCCTTATGGTGAAAACATCACATGGTTTTGAGTGATGGAATGTATTTCAGTAAAAAGTTTCACGGCAGAAGGAGCAAAGAATCCATCTAATGGGATGAGAGATGTGCACTGTACACAATTTATGGCTTCCTTGACGCAAATGGCAAATTAAGTTGTGAAGTAGTCGTTTGAAGGGACACTCCAACCATCATATGCACTTTAACGCATATGATAGCTGAAGGATCCCTCTAAAAATGTCCTGGTGCACCCCTCATGTTCTTTCCGTACAGCAGATGTGTTCAGCCTTGGCTCAGGGAACATTGTGGGGCTTCTAATGAGATACCCACTCCTGTGCGCATACGCAGAAAGTGCTGCTATTGATTTCGACTGGAGCCTTCTCTGCTAGTGGCTGCTAGAGGAGGAACTTCTACATGCATACATTTGTATTTTCACTTTTAAAACTTGTAAAATTGATATATCAGTGTGTGGCTGAACCAATCTGATATCATCGGAGGGTGTATTGTAATGGACCAGATGTTTATATGTGCCAAAGGAGAGTTTATTTGTATACATAGTGGAATTAGGTCAACATCTTTGAAAAGAAAATAGCTACTCTGGATAAAGTATTAGAAACATGGCTTTTTAGCCATAGTTAATAATTCTTAGTAAAATTGCAATGAAATTGAGAGATAAAGCATGATCATTCAAAAAATGTTCTCTTGTTGGTACCTTACATTACAAGTATATCATGGTATTAGTGAGCTGCATGTGGTACAAGTTGTTCTACAAGAGGTAACGTTGGAGGTAGTGCCTGCTCAGTTCTGCGGAAATGGTGAAATTCTAACATTACTTGTGTGGTTCTGGACATGTGAGGTTCTACATCAACTGCCAATTTGTCAGCTGCAATTAAATGAATTTTACATTGTGTAAAGCGCTGTTGTAAACCAAGATATGTATTGTAACATATTGATCTGCGATCAATGCTTGCCTGTATGGGGTTACTTTATATCTGTAAGAACCATGTGTTTGGCTTTCATTGCTGAAAGTTCCAATCTTTTGTTTGATATCTTTTCAAGAATTGTAGTGTTGAGTAGTTCAGTTTAGAATTGCAAGGTTCGCTCTTTTTAAATGTTTTATTGATCCAAATCCCTGCATAAAAGTATTGATTTAGTTTCTATAAGACATCCCTTTCCTCTGTATGACAAAAGCTTTCATATACTATTATGTGTTCATGACAAAGAACAAGGTATCCTCTGCACAACTTGCCCTTAAATTATGTAAAAATATATAATACCAAATTGTAGTTCCTGATAACAGAAATTAAAAACTGTTGGGGAAAATGGAGCACTCAAACTAAACTGGTCACTTAGGTCTCTAGCTTAAAATTGATCAGAAGAAGAAACAAAAGGATAGCGGTAAAAGGACAGAAGACATGTTCAATGCATCTTGTACCCTATAGATCCCATAACTACTTCTTTCTTTTTGCACTTTGTTGAGATAAATACAGCTGTTGTTTAGTTTTTAAAACTAGGGAGAGCTTGAGAGCTAGAGTGGTTTTGTCATTATATTTTATGTGGCGCGAGCAGATTCCGTATAGTAAGTAAAATAAATTTAAATCACATAAAACAACAAACTAATACAAAAAGAGAAGAAGCTCTTACAATCTAGTCAGTGGTTGTAGGAGATGACTGCTTGGATAGGGGTGAGTTGATCAAGTAAGAATGATCTGTAGAGGTTGTTGGTTAGGATGAGTGTAAAGAATAAATCTTGTATGCTTCTCAAAAAAGGTGACTTTTCAGAGAACTTTTGGAATGGGGAAAAGAATTTCAGAGAAGGGGTACAGCATGGGTGAAATCCTGAATACAGGAATGGGAAAAGGTAATGACTGTACCTGAGGGATGGAGGTCACAACATGAACGAAGAGGCAAGTTAGGAGTGTATTTGTATAAGATGGTAGATATGTAGAAGGTGCAGCGTTAAGGGCTCTGTAGCTCTGAGTTAGGAATTTGATTCTAGGGGTATAGGGAGCCAATGAAGTGATTGGCACAGTGGGGCAGCAGATGAGGAACGGTGACTGGAGAAGATTTATCTACCTGCAGAATTGATGTGTTGGAGTGCTGAAAGGCAGGAAACCCAGACAGAATATCATAAAGGAGGGGATTCATATTTTGGTTGTTTCTTGTGTGAGCAATGGACAAATTTGGAAATGTTTTTCAGGTGAATGCGCCTGGATTTGGTGAGGGACTGGATATGAGTGATGAATGAGTGAGCAGAGTCAAGTATGACCCCAAGGCAGCAAACTGGGTCAGTTGGTGGTATTGTCAAAACTAATGTCAAAAATTATAAACAGAGGGGATCGCGGGATAGCTATAAGCTCAGTTTTTGAGATGTTAAGCTTCAGGTAATGGGGCACCATCCATGATGCAATTCCAGAAAGTTGGTGAGCTGACTTAGAATAGAACGTGATGGTGAGGAGAGGAAATGCAGAGGTATCGGTCGTCTGAATATAGGTGGTATTTGAACGCAAAGGAAGAAAATATTTGACCAAGGAAAGAGGTAAAGGTAAAAAAGAGTAGAGGACCAAGAACAATGGCCTTTTGTTTTAGTTGTAAGAACGTTGTTGGTGAGAATGTCGCAGGAGAATGCTGTGGACAGAAACCAGATTGTAGAGGGTCAAGTAGAGAAGAACTTTGGTGATTATAAATTAATAGTCCAGCTGTTAGGATGCCAAAGGGAGTAGTGAAACTGGATGGTAGCTTAATGGGTATGTGGGATAAAGGGGAGGTTTTTAGGATGGGAGAGATAGTAGTACATTAAAATAAGGATGGGCATACAGCAGAGGAAAGAAAGAGATTAAAAATATCGGTTAGGGTTGGGGTAAGGAAATCAGGAAGGAATTGTAGGAGGCTGGGAAGCAACAATTAAAATACAGAATGTGATTTTAATGCATACTATTATGGTCTATCCACATCTGTACAGTATATGCCCAAATTTAACATTAAACAGCTTGTTTCTCTGTTTACATGCAAACGTGATTGTAGATGTTTCTGATGTTTCTGAAATGCACTAGTTCCATGGATGCATCGTAATAAGAGTTTGTCATGATTTTGGATTTTACTATTGGTGAAGAGGTCATGTGACTGAATTATATATAAGTTTTTCTATAATATAATTATATATAAATGTGTCTATAGCCAAGATGAAATCTATCTGAAAATGGAATTCTGTTATCCAGAACAGTGATCGTTTTGCAGTATTTATGAGACCGCAAGGACGATGACCGAGTAGCTAGCAGAAAACAGGCAAAACTTGGCTAATTACAGGAAGTTGATTAAAGAGGCAATTCACATTTGATTGTTAATTTCCTGTAGTCTGCTGCAGCAGCACACAGCAGTAGTGTGTACAAATTATATTTATTCCTCCTTGCCCCAAAACCCACTTTGCTAAATTATCTGGGGATTTTGAATTCAGAAAAATTAAATGGTACTCAATTACCCCGACTTTATAATAACCACAGGATGAAGGCAGGTTGTCAGCCTTCAGTTTTGCTCTTAACAAGACTGTTGCCAGATAAATAGTTGCGTATGTCTGATGCTTTTTGTAGCTGAAGATCTTTGCCACAGCTTTAATCTTTAGCGCAGCGACTCATGTATGTGCTTTTTATGTCTCTATGGCTGTAAAGCTACCTATACAAATACATCCCTTCACCTATTTTATTTAGCTAACATGACATTATCCTTCTACCCTCATCAAATGATTTAAAAACACTCTTCATCCAGGGGGTAAAAATATTCATTAAAATGAACAAGGAAAAAACATCTGTTTTGGTTCAAAACATTTAAAAGTTTGTTAGGAGAAAACTGAGAGGTGATTATAGACACATTTTACTTTGCTCCTGTTGTACTAGCAAAGGGCTGTTATTACTGCTTACTGGGAACCAAGGCTGCCACCTTTCGATAGGTCCAAAAGCTTTTTAGTCTAACTCGGCCACTGGCTCAACATTTCCTGAGACATAAAGAGTTTAATCCTGGACCCGGGACTTACCTCCTCCAGAACTGTTCAGATGAAACCTGGACAGGTAACTACCCTACTGGGCAGCAAATAAATCCCTTGTATATCAGTTTGCAAGCAAAGGCAGTTGAAGGACCTGATGTGTAAGATTTAGGGGTCCCCATCTCTTTCTTATGGATAAATTAGGACTCAAAGCAGTTTCTATGGTAGTGCTACATATAATTGCATAGACCAGGGCTTGACAAATTTGTTTTAAATCTTGCAGCCAGCTAAAAAAGTGCCCCAGCACTTTGCCCTGCACCCACACTAAAAAGCACCAGTGCATACTTTTAATTATCATTAATTAATTCCATTAATTAACTCTGTCCCCAGTTTCCCATAGGCATCTTTGTTACTAAATAGCTTCCCATAGTCCCATGTTTAGTGACAAAGATGCCTATAGGAAATTGGGGACAGAGTTTGCCTTTGCCCCCAGTCTCCTATAGCCATATTTGTCCCAGCCTCCCACTGCCAAGCATGCCCCCAGTTACTTTAACTTACCTGACCGGAGACCCCGTTGTGCACTATGTTGGATTCCTGCTGGTGCCGGCGGCTCCACCCTCCTCACTGAACGGGGCTGGCACCGCCCATAAAGGTCATTGAGCAGCGCTAGCGCCGCCCACAAAAGTTATTGAGCGGCGCCGACTGACTCACTTCTATTCCGAATCGACAGGGGTGGCATTTTAAGGAGGCGTCCTCGTTGTTCTGAGATAGAATTGAGTCAACTGGCCAGCGCGACTCGGTGACCTTCGTGGGCGGTGACAGCCCCGTTCAGTGAGGAGGGTGAGTGGAGCCGCCGGCAGCAGCGGGGTTGTCTGCATCGCACAGACGCCCGCTGCTGCCGGAAAGGAGGATCCAAGTCCCCTGCAGCACCGCAGGAGACCTGGATCCTAAACCCAATGACAGGGCTAGACAAACACCAAGGCGTCAGGACAAAATTATCGGTTGCTATGGTGACCTTGCGCCTGGGATTTGTCGAGCCCTGGCATAGGTCATATATGTAATCATATATATATATATTTTTTTTTTTCTTTTTAAAGTCTCTGTTTATAAGTACTGCCTCAGGGGTCAGCGTATAGTCTGGGGCATTGAAGTATCTTCTCCGCAATTTTCCAAACGTGGGCAACCAAGGGGCACTCCCACCAGATATGTAAGAAAGTACCTGGGCCACCATCACATCTCCAGCAAAGGTCCGGTACACCTCGGAGAAATTTATGCAAGGTGTGTGGGGTGTGGTACCATTGAATCAATAGTTTATAGGAGGCTTCCTGAATTTTGCTCGATAAAGCACCCTTATGTATCAATCTGATAATTTTATCCCATTCCTCATAATTTTTTTGTAATCATATATTTTTGTGTCTCATGTCTGCCTTAATGTCACTGGAGTTACCTTTTGTGTAGACGAATACCATGGTGGTAAATATCTGTGCTATCTAGGAGCTAAGATGCTGTTTTAGATGTTTTAAAGGCAGTCTTCTAGTGGGGTCTGTATAAAACGTAAAGACACCTTTTAAAGCCATGACTTCCTTCGATTATAAGGTCAAGGACCATTACATACCTTTCTTCCACTTAAATCCACCTGTAGCAGACAGTTAGTGGACAGCCATGTATAGCATCAGTGGCTCTGTTAAACCTCTTTTGTTGTTCGTGTGATATAGTAGAAACCAAGGTTAGCATAATATAGATTTTTAGATTCCTCTAATGTTTTACAATACATTGTCCTTCCCGACTACCATCATGGTAGACCCCCTACACCATTTTTCAATATGAGTATTCGACACCATGCCTTTTTTGGATGTTTTCTGTGTCATAGAATCCCGGCGATATTCTTGGTTTGAGCTGGATAAAGAATGATATTGAGATACCTGCACTAAAGCTAGGCGTCTAAACAAATGCAACAGCGGTTCAGAAGTTATCAGTATCTCCCTCACATAGCCAAAATAGCAAATCTGGTAATTCCTCCCCTGACTGGGATGATTTACAGCTAGCTTCAATGATTCATTCTAGTATGTATCTCTCTGTCTATAGACTTTTTACCTTCTTACATATTTGCAGTGTTATTAAGTATATGTCACTCAGTGTCACCTCTATATATATATTGTAGGCCTTGCCTGATTTGCTCATTTAGCATTTTAAGCAATTGAGGAGCAGTCCTATTTCACACATAATCATCCAAACCATTCCTTTACTTTATCCATATCTTCAACAGCAAATTTGCTGTTCTGCTATTATGGACTAAATATATTTTAATACTTCTGGTCTTCTTGAATTATTCAAAATATGTAGCTTCATTAGGCACGTTGATTAGTAGCACTTGCCCGGTGTAGAGCCTTTGATTTTCAAAAGTTTCAGGAAGCTGAACCCTACTGAGATGACTGATTTGTATCTTCAAATATGCTACCTGATTCAGTCTTTATGCGCATGCTATTTACATAAAGTGTCTCTTTTAGCTGATTAACCCCTTTAAGCTGCTTTATTATCAATTTTTCTTTTAATGTATGTACTACAAAGGGAGTTTTTCTTCCTTATTTATGTCAGTGTAACTAATTCGTATACAGATGTGGTTGTGAGCAGTGAAAGGGAAAAAAAAAACAACAGTTTAGCCCTATCTCCGAACACTGGTGGAAGTGGGTTGGCCTTTGACTGCTGTTTTTCGCAGAAGACTGCAGTGAATTGGAAAAGAAAAGCCAGCATCCCTGCTGGCCTTTTGGTTAGTGAGGAGTGAAGAAGGTTGCAAAATGGTTGTTGAATGGAGGACTGGGGACTTGGAGGTCCACTATAGCTCTTTGTATAAAGACTTTAGCACTCTGGAATTCATGCCCTATGTTCTTCACGTCCTATATTCTTCATGCAAAGCACGGCTCCTCGAGGTCCAATAAATTGCCTATAATTAACAGAAAGAGACAGGTCCCTATAATTTTAATTATTCCCATCAACTCCACAGCACTCAAAACTTACTTATGTTAAGAAAAAAAAACATACCAGTAGAGTGTTTGTCCTGGAAGCTGGGCTATATAATGTGTAGTTTAAATGTAATCTCATCACAATGCAAGGTCTGCTTTGCTCGTCTTCTTCTGGGTAAAGAGTGTTTTCAAGTTTGGTCTTCATAACATATTCTTACATTTGTTTTACTTCCTCCTTAACTCACCAACAAACTGATAGTTTAGTGAATAAATTCCTAGATTTTGTCCTTTTAATTTAAGGCAACTGAACAAACATCACAACTAAATGTAGCTAGTTTAATGCAACTTTCCTGTGCAAAGTATTAGATCCACACCATTAGATCCACAGACTCTGATTCAATGGAGAAATGCATGTATATAGTCATTGATATGAAAAATTCAACAGGAAGCATTCCAGTGCTTCTCATTATCATATTTTCATTGTCCCTTTTCTGTGACAGGAACAAAAGACAATAAGTGAAATAGTGTTAAGCTGAAAAGAAATCATTTGAACTGCATTTATTCAGCATTAAACAATTAGCTGGTATACGTATGCAACTTTTCACAGTGTAGCAGTCTATTGTTTCGGGTTCTAATTGGAATTGTATTCAAGGGAGTTGGTTCAGTAATAAAAAATGTAAAAAACCAAACAAAAAAACCTACTTTCATACTAAGCCTGTGAAGATGTCAAAAACAATATGTTTCTTTTTCAACTGTAAGGGGGGGGGGACACATCATTAACATAAAATGTGGCTTTTGAGCTAAATCAAACACCATTGGTATAGTAACAAAACTGCGTTTGATGGGGGATTTAACAAATATGAAATGTATTAGCTATTTTACAATGCATATTGTGATTTTTGTGCAAACTGCTAAATCAGTAGCAATCACAAAAATGTTCTATTGGTTTCCATGCTTTGACCCAGGAATGTTCATGACAAATAGGCACAAATGCATCTCTAACATTTCATGTATTGATGGTTAATAATAAATATATGTGTGTTGGTTATTTTCTTTAAAGGGGAATCAGTGCATTATTGTAATCTGGTACACAAATGCAAAGTGTATCCAGCAGCCTTTCATGATGATGATTTTATATTTTATATGTCCTCGGGATAAGGGTGAAATATTGTCAGTGGTTACCTCCAAAAATGGGGAAATATATTAGCATTTGTATTAAAGCAGTAGTTTCAGTAGAAAGCAATATCCACAATAAATGATGTGCTTGCTTTCCTTGTCAAATTTATATGGCTGCCTTGCTTAATCGTGCAATGCTTGTCCTGCGTTTGGCCCAGTGCTCTTCCGATCCGCTTTGCTCCTTCAGGAATATTCTTTTTAATCAGACAAAAGAATCCTTGTACAAAATGGAACTTGTGACTGGAGCAGCACCGATAACTCATCTCAGAAAGCTTCTTGTTAAGAAATAATCTCTGTTACCTGTCACCCACTGAACTGCTTAATTAGTGATTATTTTCTTTCTTTCCTATCTTTTCTTCATCCGGCAGCACTGACATAATTTAACACATCAGACTAAATTAAGGTAAAATATATATAGGCATGATTTTCAAACACATAACATTCTTACAACACAGCAAGGTCGATTAAACCTTTTTCCATCTCTCACATTTTTTTCTCCAAAGCATATAAAAATATTTTTACGGCATATTCTATAAATTACTTAAATGGACAGATGGTAACAAATACCCAGTTTTTGAAGAGCGGAGCTACAATTCCATGACTTTCCTCCTAGCCATTCAATTTATCGAGTTATGTTCATTATTTGGTAGAGAACAGCTGTAGTGCTTTTGCATTGTTCCCTGTCAATATCTTAGTGGAATCATTAAGAGGACAATACAGCAGCCCAGTTTAAAAGCCCTCCTCAGATGTTCAGTTCTATAAATTCTGCCATAAATAGAACACTCCTTCAGGTGTAAAAGCTGTGACCCATCGGCAACAAAGAACCTTATTGCATTTTACCCATAAATTCATTTGTAATGATCAGTGTTATATCATTTGTTATATATGACAATGGGAGAATGAACTTGACAATGAGTATGTGTTGCTTTATAGCAGTCATAAAACAAATTTCTTGTTTCACAATCTCTACTCCATTCATGAATTCATTCAGATGGTTCAAGCTTTACTCTTCACTATCCTTTTTTCTGGACCGCTGTTTAAACCTTTGTGACCACCTCCTCTTAGCTACCAGTATGTTGATTTTGTGTTTTAGCCTTTAAGTGGATTGTTTAACCAATTCACTTTTTACCCCAGTTTTTATTTACCATTGAATGTTAACCGATTAACTCCTGATTCAGTATACACCCATTTATTATTTAGAAACAAACATAATTACTTTATAAATGCTTTATCTTTTATTGTTAGTGCTAACCATTCAGAACATTCAAACATCAGGATGGTACAATGGGTCTGTCTGGCAGCCAAGCATATAGTTTTAATGTTTAAGACATATGGGTTTATATGCTAAATATAGGGTTGTCCAGAGAGTTGTTGTTTTGACTCTCAATTCTTTACAATTCATTATGAATGGCTAACATGCATTATGCATAAAAAAATTGAGGTCATATATATGTGATCTTATCACTAGGAATGGTCTTATACATTATTGTAATCATAGTCTCCCAATTGTTGCTTTTGCTGCCAGTATGTTATGGGTGAGGTCCCTGTATGTTATTTACCAACTCATACAGTAGCACAGCTCAGCAACCATAACATAATGTGCCGTCCCTTTTGTTTTGCAAGATTTTTACCACTGAATCATAATTAAAATGGTGTATTCATATTCGCTGATCGCCCAACTGCAATGTGTGCAGTTCCACATATGGCCACATGAGGCATCTGTGAAAAGATGATGCAAAAGTAGTTAGGTATCTGGTTTGTGTATGATTGTAATGGTTTGGTATTGGAAAGGGCATTTGGTGGAAAGTGTTCAGTGGTCTAAAGTTGCATGCTAAATATATTATGTTACAAAGGTTTTAAATACATATTTGCTCCTCTTGACCAGCAGATCTGGGAGCTGCCATTGTTGTCCGCTATTGTGGGTGGCTTTCCTTGCTCAAACACCACATGAAACTGATTCATTATGGCAATGCTAATGAAATCTGTTATGCCATAGACTTTAGTCAGTTAGTGTTTGGTGATTAAGGCAAAGCTGTTCGATTTTTGTCCCACAATATGACAAGGAATCTCAGGGCATTTTTATAGTAGATTGGACAAAGATAGCACAACTACAACACATATGAAAACATTTTATTATATAGAAAAGAAAACTGCACAACATTTTAGAACTATATTTTTAACTGATATGAATAATAAAACAATTTTGTTGCAATACCCCCTTGCTTTACAAAGGAGTAAATAAAAATGCTGTGTCCTTGTTACCTTCTCTATTTTTGATGCACTGCCACACGACATTTCACAATTATCATTACAGTTCTGTGTTTCCCCAAAGAAAAGTCAAAGCAGCACCGCAAATGTGAGTAAGATAGGCTAGCTTGCAGGACTTAAATACTGTGAAGAGAGAAGCGTTATTGAAATTGACAGGGTGAAAGGGCAGGAACTTATATGTGCTTAAAGAAATTAGTAATTGTAAGGTGCACATTAACCCATGGTCCCCATCCACTTGTATAACTGCAAATAGTTATTGTCCAGGTGTGTCTGCATAAGTTAAATGTAATAAGTTGGGTCAATAAGTTAAAAGGGTGTCAAGCTCTGCTGCATTTATTGAGTTTGCATTGTTAATGAACATGGCCCTGTGCAACAGTACATGATACTATTGTCATTATCAATGAGTATATGCTCCCCATCATGTTGTACCGCTAATATAGCAATGAACAGGTCTTAGAACTCCTCATGTGGGATCTAGTTTGCACTTGATAACCATTTGCAGCTACAAGCCTGCAAACAAATTATTGTTGTTATTATTGTTAATATCATTGTTTTATTTATATAGTATCAGCAATTTATGCAGTGCTTCTTACACTACATACGTTTAAGGGTACTGACAAAACTAGAATAGACAAAGACAAAACAATACATTAGGTAAAGAGGGACCTGCCCAGTGTGTGCTTTTATTTATTGATGGAAACAATAAAAAAAAAGAAATATCCGAAAACACTGCTTAGGACAGGAAAAAGGAGTTAAACGTGCATGTCTGATAAGACAGTATAAAGACAGCACTTGCAAATAAGTGTTCCTAAATTAATGTCTTTAATCCTGCGAGTAAGGATTCTATGTCAGAAACTTCTTTCCTTTTGGGATGAAATTGGACAAATATATTAAGAAGTGTTTATCCTAAAGCAAGTAAAACAGCCATGTCTGGAAGTGGCTACAGCACTTTCTCCTCTTTCATCATTGTATCTGCACCTTCCGCCCTTCTGCTCCTACAAGGGTTCTTAAACCTGCTTGGTTCTTGGGCAATTTCAGCCGGCATACCAACCACTGGATGGTAGTTACCTGGGTTCCATTGTTTTGCACTGCTGCACAATTGCTCCTTGGAAAAGCAGAACTGAACTATTTACTACATGTTCTTGGGTGTCAGGTAGTTTGTTCCCTGAAAACAGGAATTTTGGACAATGACATATGCAAAATCATTAAGCAGAATTTAAATTGAAGTACTGTATAGACATACAAGACATACCATTACCCAGTAAACAGCTTACAAGAAAATAAGCGGTCAACTATTAAGTAGTTTGTATCAATTCTTTTGTCAAAACGCCATCTGGAGATTTATGCTTTTTAGCTGTAGACATCTCACAAGTGACCTCTTCAGGCAAGATGTCTTTTATGGATTTGGCTGTGTTTACATTAGTGCCATAGGGGTCTGAGCAAAGTACATTAAAGCTAATGCATCACCTGCTGTCAGAAACCCTTACAGAGTTTGGGCTAAACCTTCCAAAAAAGGCCAAAATGGATAGAGTTCTAATAGAATTGCATACTGTGAGATATGTTACGCTGTGTTTCAAACCTTTTATTTTATTGTTTATAATTGTTGTGGAGCTTGACAATGGCTTTTTGTTAGCAAAAATCAGTAAATAATAGTATTAATCATGTAAGTTGACATCAAAAAACAAAGCGCCAGTTAGAGTATCCAGTAGTCAGAAAATGGTTTCCAGAACCATTGATACCTAATGATTTTTAGATTTTTTTTTCTTACTATTCCCAAAAGTAAGAAATATAGATACAATATATTCAGCATACCATGTTAATAAGGGGCTGCCTTAAAACATGATTCTTAAAACAGTCCAAAGGGTTTCCGTTCTACGATCTACATTTTAATGCCATTAAACTAATCGGTATAAAACAACAATATGCTCACAAACATTTAGTTATACAATCTGCAAAGGTCTCCGAGTAGCTTTGTAATCTATAAAAGTAACCATAGTTTCCCTACGTGATGTGTGATTTCCAGGGCATATATAAGTAATAAAAGTGCGACCGTCAATTGCCTATGCCCAGCCGCACCATACACTTTTATGCTCACATAGCATGCAGCCAGGCATATCCAGGCAGGAGCCACACGCTGCAGAGTGTATGTGGCACTATTGGCATTTGCCTCATGTGCCAGATGGCGACTCCAGGCTTGGTTTATGGAAAATTGTAATTATTATTTATTATTATTGTTATTCCATTCTAAACAGCTGTTAAATGTATTAAAGTACTTGTGATGACACTGACATTTATTATCAGGCAAACCATTTTGGCTATTATATTTTTATTGCTTGATCTATTTGTTGTAAGGTTGGTGAAGAAGTAACTCTTCTTGTTACTAGCATATTGTTCTGTTAGTTACCTAAGGTTGGGAGGCTCTTTGTTGTCTTAGTTGATCTAAAATGGCATGTTTGCTATAATGACACTTACCTTTTTTTTTCAGGGTTCATCTAAACCACTTGCAGTAGAAGATCAGAAAGACTATCAGGAAGAATATCTGAAGATACCTAAATTCAGATATGCTTACAGGTAATATCTTTGCTGGTTTCAACTTTAAACAAATAGTAATAGGACGATTTGTTAGCTTATATTGCAGTAGAAGCATGAATACAATTGTTGATGAGTTCCAATGAATTGCAGACCCTTCCAGACCCCACAGTTTTAAAGCAAATAACACATTTGTTTTTGAAGTGTATCTAGTAGACCGTATGGCCTCACTTAAATAGAAGTCACTGCCAATTATCCGCCTTCTTTGCGTTTGTTGCTCCCGGATTCCTCTATCCAACGCTAGCTTTACACGCATCAGTTCTTGGCATTATTAATATTGTTTATTTCTAATGCACCAACATGTTTCATGGTGCTGTCGAACATAATTTCTGTTTTTGTATTTCAGTATAATTAAAGGAGTGTGATGACTAACATATACAAGTTTTATGTTACCAAGCTTCCAGACATAGGGCTGCACCAAATATTGGATGATATGTCTTTCTGTATGTTTGTAGTTTTCTTAGTTTGATTTTTTTCTTTTGCAAAATCAACAAAAGACCAATGCGATTTATGGGACTTGACCTGGAGATTCCAGGTATGGCAGAAGATTTCAGGAGCTGTATGGGGAGTTCCTTCAATTCCTATGAGTTCCCTCATATTTCCCTTGCTTTTTGTACTCATATCTGGGACCATCGCCATATTGAAAGGGCAGTGTATGCATTTACCCAGCACTCACTATTAAAGGTGATCCCCACCGCTTGATATGCTATTCATCAGATGAACTTGGTGGGGACTGGGATTATTTTTAATTGTAGGAAGGTAATTCCTTAATGTGGAAATACAGGTTGGATTAAAGAGAAGAGTGCCTACTGTGAAAAGCATACCCATGGTTTACATTTTTGAAATTTCAAATAAAATAGCAAGGCTTCTTTGTGTTTAGTATTAGTTGAATTAAATTAGGCCAGCTGTTTCATACGAAAGTTTAAATATTTTAAGCTACCTTTAGGAATCTATCACTGATTTCATGAAAAGTAGACTTTGTAGGGCCAGGAGAACTAGCTTTTGTTGGGAATTGGTTTATTTGTCGGCTGTAGAACCAGTTTAAGGTTTATTCTTTCAATGTGACAAATGTACTGATCAGTCTACAGATGCATCTGTGTTTAGGAGTTTCCTGAAGTGGGTTTCAAGTGCTCACGAAAGAGTGGTCCATTATATACTTCCAAGAAGGTTCAATGACTTGTGTTGCTCTTTTAAGTTGCTGATATTTAGGATTTATTGTTGTAAAGGGCGCTGTTATTGTGTGTTAGAAGGTCATTCACACGAAGGCATGGATGATTTCTGAATAGGTAACTTTTAAAACCCTTTCTGCTTGTTATCAATGAGTAAAGTTTTATATGCCACAATGCTATGAGTAATAAAAAATTGAGAATTGGAAATATAACTGCTGTATATCAAGAAATATGCTCATCCTTTCCAACTGTTTATATGTAAATTGGTTTGCATGCAGTGCACTCTGGATATATATAGATGTATACCTTAGTAGTAAAAATGAATCC
>VKOC01000009.1:10095249-10146714 GCA_009364415.1 Spea multiplicata | reverse complement strand
ACATCTCTTGAGTACAGTGATACCACTCATGCATGGGTTTGTCTGGTTGTTTTCAGGCTAAAAGGCCACATTTTGAAGGTGTGCTTTTTTTATTTTGGTCAGTCTGTGCCTATGCCCTATCTTTGAATACAGCCACTCCAATTTACCCCAACAAACCATACTTTTTTTGTTAAGGTAGACACCCCTTGGGTATTTGAAATGCTTTTATTTTAACTCTTTCCATTTCAGGATTTGTGGGTAGATACAGCGCTAATTTTAGCACTTGCTCATAATAATAAACTTTATTTTTTTATTTAATTTAATTATTTTTGGATTTTTTTTACATTTTGCTGGAACTGCATAGTTCATCTGATGCATACTTATTTTTAAATGACACAATTTTTTTTAAAATATTTTACTAATCACATTAGTCACAACGCGTCCTTGGGTAAGTGTTTGGTGTAGCTTAATGCCTCGTGATTGAGGCATTTCAGCAACACCATTGAAGTTTAGGAGGTGATCGTTGAACGCCTCCTAAACGTTTAAAATGGGCGTCCGCCGCCATACACTATGGCAGATTTTGACGCCCACAGGGAGGGGCCAGAAATAGCCCATGATTCCGATCTCAGTGTTGCTGAATATCGAGGCATTACAGCAACACCGTTTAAGTGAAGAAAGTGATAATAGATGTCAGGCACATCATAGGTCGTTACGTGACCGTTTATTCGTGACATGCCTGACCCGTCAATGGACTTTAAGGGGTTAAAAACTTTGTAAAATAAAAATGCTGTTAATATTTTAAATTATATTGATATTTTTTTTATTTAACAAAATACAGTGAGTGAACAGAAGCAAAATCTAAATCAACTCAATATTTGGTGTGACCACCCTTTGCATTCAAAACAGCATCAATTCTTCTAGGTACACTGGCATAGTTTTTTATGGAACTTGTTCCAAACATGAGGCTCGATGAGGTTGAAATCAGAACTACGTCAGGGCCATAGCATCTTGCAGAAAAACGTAGTCCCAAACTTCCAAGGAACTTCCACCATGCTTCATTGTTGCCTGTAAACATTCATTCTTGAACAGCTCTTCAGCAAACGGTTTTCTTCTAAAGCCAAATATTTAAAACTCTGACTTATCAGTCCAGAGCACCTGCGTTCATTTTTCTGCACCCTAGGTATGGTGTTTTTGTGAATAGTGGAGTCGGTTGGCGTTGGCTTGGCTTTTTTGGCCGCAAGTCCGTGCAGACCACTTCTGACCAAACCTTCCCGGACAGTAGATGTCTGTACCAGGGTCCTACTGGTACTGCTCCCCAACACACACATTCTTGACCCCATTGAGTTACATGACCTTACTGTGTTACCACCTCTGCTAATGGGCCAGCCTAATTTGAAGAATTTGGAACAGCTCAGGGTCAATTGCAACCCAGCCCAGCTTATATGAAGATGAAAAAAGAGATCCACAATAACAAACAACTCGTTAAAAGTAAAGAAAATGAATGTCTATTTCTTATCCTGACATTGAGCAAGCTGTGGTGATATTTGCATAAGTAAACAAAATCTTAAAGGTCACTAACGGATTCAGAAGCTCATTGTAAACCAGGGCATAGAGTGGCCTTCGACTTCAAGTGCTATTTTAATATAATCAGTTTGACCTTTCTATCGCAACTTCATTTTCCAAAAAACTAAAAAAAAATGAATTCATCTGACAACCAAAATTGAATTTATTGAAGCTGCCTGGGTCAGGTATAAAGTGTGAATTTGCAATGGCATAATTTGCACTGAAACCCTTAATTTCCATTAGAAAGGCTGATAGGTGTGTTCTTCTTGATACGTTAATGTGGTCTACTTAAATGTTAGGTCAACCATAAAAACATATTTACTATTCCTATAAAAAGCACAATCCAACAGAATAATCCACAGTGTTTCTTCAATGCGTTGCTTCACTGTTCAGGTTAACCCCTGCGATGCTACGTAGACAAGGTAGGCTAGAGGAAGTGACTTGTATGGGGGGACCAGGGAGAATACCTTGGAGATATGTACGAAGACGAACTTTGTGTACGTTTACCCGCCGTCATACTCGTTTATTTGGTTTGAGCAGCGTAAACTCAACATATGTTTTCCGGAATACGAATGCACAAGTCTTACATATGCACATAAAACAAGCCATATCAATGTAAAAACATATTTCTGTAAAATATTTATAAGTGATAGGATAAGATTTGTTGCGAGAATCCTAATCCACAACTTGCAGGGCAAGCTAAACCTTTCATAATGGTGTGTTTGAGTTGAGACAGCATTCTCTTGTCATTTTTCACTTTACAGAATAAACCTCATGATGTAGTCTGGGTGAAATCTGATTATATCATAGGTTAGGTAAATGGATTATAAAGGGTATTTATCTCATACCAGGAAAGTAAATATTCATACATATTCCATGGAATGAATACCTAGCTGGATAAGGAAAGAAATGTATATAAATAAATATGCCTTTTCCATACATTGAACTGTTAAACTGACCAGGCTACTACCATTCTGTCATCATTCTCCAATTTGCAATGGCATAATTTGCACCGAAACCCTTAATTTCCATTAGAAAGGCTGATAGGTGTGGTCTTCTTGATATGTTAATGTGGTCTACGTAAATGTTAGGTCAATCATAAAAAATATTTACTATTCCTATAAAAAGCACAATCCAACAGAATAATCTACAGTGTTTCTTCAATACGTTGCTTCACTGTTAAGGTTAATAATACTGTACTGTTTGGAGAAGTACCTGGAAAAATGCCAAAATGCACCTGGATAGTCTCTAGCTAAGCCCTGTTATTCAAAGAAAGGTGTCAACAAAATTTTAAACTTTAAATCCAAGAGACATATGTAAAAACGATGATCCCAAAAGTCATGGCATAATGACAATTCCAATTCACATCCTCTTCTCTTCACTCATATTTCTATTTTGCATTGCAAGGACTGTTTCTTCTTCCATCAGGACAAGCCAAGAGCTCTTACGCCAAGCATGTAGGAAAGAGAACAAAAGAGTGTCTGGCTTTCTTTTCAAAGGATAATGTAATATTTTTGACATATTACAAAAGATAAAAGCTAAAGAATTTTCTACCTCCTTTTCCAAAACATTTCTATTTTTTTTCTTTTTTGAAGTACATTTTATTTTCGTGTAACAGATCCATGCAATGCTGCCTTTTTTTTCTTCCAAGGGACAGTTCTCTTTTAAACTAACATCAAGTTGCATAAATATTAGAATAAAACAAAACCTGCATATGGATGTAAAAAATGTAATACCGTATTTGCTCGATTATAAGACGACCCCCCAAATCTTAATATTCATTTAAGAAAAAAAAAAAGAAAAAGCCTGAATATAAGACGACCCCTATAGGAAAAAAGTTTTACCAGTAAATGTTAATTGATGTAAACTATTTTTTTAAATAAAAGCTATGATTGAGAAAAATATTTTGGTTTTATTTCCTTCTATTTTTCAACCTGCCCCCCAGTTATGCACATCTGCCCCAGAAATGCCTTATACCCCTTATATGCCACCGTGCCCCATGATATGCCTTTTAACCCTCTAATGCACTGTGCCCCATGATATGCCTTTTGACCCTATATGCCACTGTGCCCCCTGATATGTCTTTTGACCCCCTATGTGCCACTCTGCCATCAGAAATTCCTTATACCCCTATATGCCACTCTGGCATTTATTGGGTTAAAAGGGATATTATGAGGAAGAGTGGCATATAGGGAAGAATAAGGCAATTCAGGAGGCAGAGTGGCGTATAGAGGTTTAAAAAGGCATTTCTGGAGGCAGAGTGGCATTAAGGGGGTTAAAAGGCATTTCAAAGAGCACTCTGCCTCCAGAAATGCCTTATGCCCCCCGTTTAACAGTCACCCTCCCTCCTCCAAACTTACCGGTACTTAAGTCCTCTGTCATGTAGCCGGGGCAGCGTGTAGTTGTCTACGCGATTCGCGTTGACAACTTACTCTTCAGCCGGAAGGAGGCGTGGCTAGCGGCGAGGGTTGTCTGCGTCCATCGCGCAGACCTTCCCCGGCTGTCAGAGATCAGAGTTTCCCGCACCGGGGATCAGAAGTACCGGTAAGTGAGGTGGGTGGGGGGGGACAGGGGGATCCAAGTCCCCTGCAGCTGCGGGGGATCTGGATTTTAGTCGTCTCATAGTCAGACCTATTTGAAAATGTACATGTAAGTATTACTGAATATATAGAATATATATTTATTTTTTTATAATTTATATCTTTATATAGGTATAAGGACATAGGAAGATGAAAAGGCATAACTACTCAAAGCCTTAACATTCATATAATAAGTAACAGTCAACAGATTTACATAGTAGTTTCAAACTATACATTATGGAAGTAAAGAAATGAGTACAGAGTAGGGACTGCGGTGACATTGTCAGTACACTCTCTTGTGTGTTTTACAATTTGATGGATTACCGTATTGGCTCGAATATAGGCCGCACTTTTTCCCCCCACTTTAAGTCTTTAAAGTGGGGGTGCGGCCTATATTCGGGGTTTAGCGCCCAATGCCAGGGACATGCAGTCCCGGGCGCCGGGCAGGCAGCAGGGTTAGGATACAGATCCCCCGCAACGGTGCAGGGGACCTGCATCCTACTCTCTGATACGCTCAGACAGCCTCCCCTGCCAGCACTTTCCACGGGGGGAGTGCCAGCACGGGAGGTTGTCTAAGCACATCGTGCAGATGCGTTTTACCCCTGCCCCAAAGACTTATCAGAGCAGACTCCTGACTGTCTTGCGGGGCCGGCGGGGGACATCTACGCAATACACGTATACAACTTCCGGTGCCGGTACACATCCGCTGAGTGCCGTCACCGGAAGTTGTATACGCGTATTGCATATGCGTGGCAGCATATCTCGGGGGGGGGGGACAGTGGCAGCATACTCGGGGGTGGAGGAGGACGCAGGAGCATATCTCGGGGGGCAGTGCAGCATATCTCGGGGGAAGGAGGACCACAGTGGCAGCATATCTCGGGGGGGGGAGACATGGCAGCATATCTCAGGGGGGGGACAGAGTGGCAGTATGTCTATTAAAAAATTTTTCTTTTAAAAAGCACCAAACTTTTAGGGTGCGGCCTATATCCGAGCCAATACGGTAATTGATGTTTAAAAATCTTACAAGATCCCAAATAAAACAAATTCTGCTGCTATGTATTGGCTGAAGGTAAAGTTATCTTCACCTCTATTTAATAAGTGTGAAGGCTGTTTTCAGCCTGTATTTGTGGAAGGGTCACCAGAAGTACTTAAAGTCCCTCTTAGTCCCCTGCCTCAGGGCGCTACGTTCTGTGTTTCCCACCTTTGCTCCCTCCTCCCTCTTTTTCTTATTTCTCTTTCCTATTCCTCTTTCTTCTACTTCCAGTGGGTAGGCCTTGTATCCCTACCTAGGTGGTGTTTTCTAGGTCTAGGCACACTGCAGAACTCCTCTGACACTGTTGTATGGTTGAGATCCCTACCACGAGGTCTATTCAATGTCCTAGATTTTTTTTTCTTGATTTTGGATGAATTTCTGTCTTTTAGTGTGGGAAGTGTTAAAATGCTGAAAAAATAAGAAAACTATTCTATTAATGCTTTCACACATTTCAATTAGAGATGGTAAAATATTAGTGTGAAAAACACTACTCATTTTAAAAAATACACTGTATGTTAAAGGTGTTTAATTACCCCCTTTCAAGAGATTTACAGTTGAGTATGCTTTAATGCAGGTTTGCAAATACCGTATTTGCCCGATTATAAGACAAGGTTTTTTTTTCGAGAAAATGCTCTAAAAAATATCCCTCGTCTTATAATCAGGGTTGTCTTATAATCAGACCGCAAATAGGTCTGACTATGAGACTAAGATCCAGATCCCCCACAGCGCTGCATGGACCTGGATCCTCCTGCCCCCCCCCAAACTTACCGGTGCTTCCGAGTCCCCGGTGTGTAGCTGGGGCAGCGTGTAGACGTCTACGCGATTCGGGTAGACAACTTCCGCTGCAGCCGGAAGGAGGTGCGGTTAACAGTGAGGGTTGTCTACGTCCATCGCGCAGACCTTCCCCGACTGTCAGAGATCAGTTCCCTTCACCGGGGAATTCTCTCTGACAGCCGGGGAAGGTCTGAGTGATGGACGCAGACAACCCCCCCCTGCTAACCGCACCTCTTCCGGCTGCAGCGGAAGTTGCCTACACGAATCGCGTCGACGTCTACCCCCTGCCCGGACAACACACCGGGAGTCAGAAGCACCGGTGTTTTTTTTGGGGGGGGGTGTTAAATGGAGGGCATAAGGCATTTCTGTAGGCAGAGTGCAATATGATATGCCTTTTAACCCCCTTAATGCCACTCTGCCTCCAGAAATGCCTTTTAACCAACTATACACCACTCTTCCTCCTGATATGCCTTATACCTCCCTATATGCCACTCTGCCCCATAATATGCCTTTTAACCCCCTAAATGCCAGAGTGGCATATAGGGTTATAAGGCAATTCTGGAGGCAGAGTGGCACATACGGGGTCAAAAGGCATATCATGGGGCACAGTGGCATATAGGGGGTTTAAGGCATTTATGGAGCAGAGTGACAAGCCTGGGAGCAGATGTGCATAACTGGGGGCAGGTTGGAAAATAAAAGGAATTGAAAACAAAATATTTTTTAGCTTTTATTAAAAAAATAAATTACATAGTTTACATGAACATTTACTGGTAAAACTTTTTCCTATAGGGTCTTCTTATATTCAGGCTTTTTCTTTTTTTTCCTAAATTAATATTCAGATTTTGTGGGGTTGTCTTATAATCAGGGTCGTCTTATACTCGAGCAAATACGGTAGATGTCTAGGCAGTAGTTTTATACATTCAGCTAAGAACCTAGTATCAATTTAGTATATTACAAATGTAATATTAATTAAACTATTCAGGACAAGAAATAAATGAACAGCTTCTGTTAAAGGACTGCTCTCACTAATCACAATTTAAAAACTCTTTATCACGTTTACAAATTTCACACTCGAATTGTATCCTATTAATCCGAACTTCAAAAAAAAAAAAAACCCCAAAAAACACTGAAGCTTTAAAGAACATAAAATAAAAAAATCATTGCCTAACATCCAAAAAAAAACAACCTGAGGCTAATTTAGAAAATTCTCCCAGCTACGCAATTAAAGGTGAAGAAAATGCATTGCACAAAATTATTCCCACCGAGCCTAGAAATGTGCATTCAAGCAAACAGGATAGATGTTTAATCAGGATCTAAATAGACAAGTGTTAAACGGGTCCACTCCATTTACAGAATTATCTAAACTCCCACTATTTGGTTTGAGTAAGTGTCTTCTTAGTTGTACCTAAACAATGTCAATAAACATAAAGACAGCTTATACCTAATACTAATAGAACTGATAAAAATATGATTATATTATTTCTTGTTTCATTTTTTGGAAACGCAGCTGTTTTTGCTTAAAGTCTCAGACAGCACCAGTAAAGAACAATGCATACTTGAGTGCTTTATGAGTCCCTTAATATGCATTCTTTAAAAACAATGAAAAAGAGAAAAAAACAGCACTTTCCTCAGGTAGAAGCTATAGTTACAAGGTGGAAAAATAGTTACAAGGTGGAAAAATATAATGGCTGGTGTGTCCCTTTAACCCCTTCAATCCCCTATGGACGCACCGGGACGTCCAAAAACGCCTCTCAAGAATCCCCTATGGACGTCCCGGTACGTCCAGCCCTTCTTGCAGTGTCAGGGACAGGGTCATTTGACAGCCTGGACTCCCCACTGACAGCAGAAGCCAGCATCGCCGGCTTTCTGCTGTCCGAACTGATATAACAGCTTCCAGCATGACAGTGTGATCGGTGCAGGGGGATCGCGGGGAGGGGAGTGAGAAACCATGTCTCACCCCCTCTCCCGTCCTGAAATCATAGATGTGGTTGTACATGTATAGATGTATAGATTGCACATGCATTAAGGTAAAAGTACAATATATGGAGCATAGTAGGCACATACAGTATGCCAACCATTTCCCATTCTGGTGAAATTGTATTTAAGGGCTATAACTGGCTGATTGGAGTTGAAGACAAGAAATGCTCACCATCATACTCTTTGTTTACAAAAATAAATTGTGTGTTATTTCATTTATTTTTTCACAGTTCAGGTAGGGAGGGGCAATAGGTAGCAGGCATCCGGCTTTTCTACCAGCATGTCAGCCAGTTGCCATTTCACAACAGATCAACCTCCCAGATCAACTCCTCACAAAGTGTCTGTTAATGGTAGCAATTTTAATTTTAGGGAGGTTATCGATAGAGAGCTGCTTATCATTCTATGACCAAGTTGCAGATTTCTCTCAATTTTAACAGAAAGCCAGCATGTCTAACATTACACATTCATATTTTCGCTTAGACAGAAGTCTTAAGCATTTTGACTATGTGGGACCTATGTCTGGAGTAGGCAAGATAGCAGGGGATGGATCAGAAGCTGATCAGCAACCTCCCTAGAGTTTTCCCTAGAGTGCCACTACGTAAGTAGCAAATAGTTGTCACTCTAGCCCTTTTGGGCCATGTAAGTAGCTGGTACTAAAGGTTTAATGATGTCAGTGACGTGTACACTTGCACATTGATGCCACTAGGTAGCAGCACAACAGAGCTTCAGAAAATTCATTATAATCAAACATATAAAGAGGTTTCAGGTGATGGCATATGTGCAATAATTAATTCAATGAAACATGTATGTTTTTCTCTAGCTCTGCAAAGTATGCTGGTGCTTTAACCCCTTAAGGACTGGACTTATTTTTTCTTTCTGTACCCTTCGGGGCCACGGTTGTTTTAAGACTTTCCATTCACTCTTTTTACCACCAGCCGTGCTCAAAATGTGTGGGGGCATTTTTTGTTGCCCCCCCCCCCATATATTGTACTTCGGGTATCAATTTACCACTCCTGGCATAAGCCACCATCAAACAATACCCTAAAATGTGCAACATCTCTTGAGTACAATAACACCCATGCATGGGTTTGTCTGGTTGTTTGGAGGCTAAAATGCCACATTCGTGGTGTGCTTTTTTCCCCATTTTGGTCAGTCTGTGTATATGCCTTTTTTAGGAACCTGGCCACTCCAGTTTACCCGATCAAACCATTCATTTTTTTTTTAAAAATAGAGCTGGGCTCTATTGCCTTGCATGGTTGAATGCAGTACCTGTATTCAATCTGCAAGGACAGCCACTTAAAGCATCTCTCACATTGACGGTGTGACAGCTTTCTGGCTGGTCACAGTGCATCCTGGGGTAGGTGTTCGGTGTCACTGAACGCCTCGATATCGGCCCGGGAGAGGCCATGTCCCTAATGCCAATCATGGTGTTGCTGAATACCTCGACATCGAGGCATTGTAAATCCTGTCTAAGCCTGTTTAATGCCATGATGTGCCAGGCACGTCATTGGCTGTTAACTGACCATTTTTTGCACGACCTGCCTGGCCCGCTATCGGTCGTTAATCTTCAATAAATGTTGTGGCAACAATAAAACTTAAAAAAAAAAAGAACCTTCATCTGGTTCACAATTGGACTCTCGGTCTGAGTGTCTACAATGAAAGTCATTCAAAGAAACTGAGAAAATTGTATGAGGTATGCTGTAACTCAACATCTAAATAACAAGTTTTGGTCAACATTACCAACCAAATCTGCTGAGAAACAGATGTGAATGAACAAATACAGCATGCAGGCGGCAGATATGACTGTCTCCTTTGTTTAAGGAACCACATTCATACACAATGTCTGCTCTATCTATAGCTGACTTATTAGCAAGATGTTAACGCAAAGATAATCTCTTGGGCCAAAGCATGTCGAGACTGTTTGCATTTTTAAAACTGTGCCAATAGTGTACATAAACACTGAATTTCCATTTTTGGAGCCCGCTGTGGAAAACATATTAATGCTTCAGGAAAAACACAGAAAAAATGAATTCAAATCCTTAAGTACAATTTGCATGATTGGAAATGAAGCATGATTTAAGTACAATATGTATGTAATTTGGGGTATTTCCCTGGAGGAGTCATACCCCTGTCAAGGGTATTACTTTGGTTATTAAAGTCTTAAAAAGTTAAATTTTTTCTTTCATGTTTTAGTACCGCAAAAAGTTGCAGACACCATTTACATGCAGACAAATTTATGTCTGCACCAGAAATAATGAATAAGACTGTTTCTTAATAGCAGGTTTTTCATGAAAGGTCCATAAATAGCATTGAAACGACTTTGTGTGCTTTCAAAAATAGCCTTAGATGGACCATCTTCCCTGGGCAGACTACCTGGAGCTCTCTCTGGGGGGGGGGGTTGGCTTTGTGAAGAGAAGGGCCTAGTTGTGATTAGGAGAGGGGGGATTTATGCGGGATTTAGTGGGTGGGATTGTGTGGGGCGGAAGTAAGCAAGGAGTAGGCGAAGCAAGGGCAGGGGGTGGGTGTGGCCCATAAAAAGAAGAAATTATAGACCTGGATAAGCACCGTTAAACTCTGAGAGTTCCCAGTTATATACATCCGGCATTTGCCCTTTATCCCAGTCCAAGCTTGGTTATTAGTATCAAGTACCAGGAGGCAAGTGTGCTTTTCTCCTGGCAGTGTCTTTAAGTTGAAGGGCAACAATATTAGTTTGCTGAACATAATGGAACCATAACAAAGAATCATAGGTTTATGCAAAATTATACATTCAGCGATCCTATCCTCTGGGAAAATTAATGTGCAAGGGGTAGTAGTCGTCCATAGAGTGGGGCTAGTTGCATGCATGGGGGCTATACCTAGTTAGCAACAACATGAGTAAGAAGTAGGCAAAAGTGGGCCAGGATCTGGCAAAGTCTCTGCAGTGTATGGCTGTGGCCAAAAACGACCTGGAGACTCAAACGTTCCTCGAGTCCCAGGGATGCAATTGCCCCCCAGGCCGCCCGAAATCTAATCTAAATGGTCGCTGGGTGCTGATGACGCCGGCCGGCGCTACTTTAATACTTTTTTTACATTTAACATGGCAAACCGGATCGGCTATTAAATAAATAAAAAAAAGTATTTAAAGTAGCGTCGGCCGACGTCATCAGCACCCAGCGGCCGCGTGCGATGGCCGCCAAGTGATGGGTGCAGCTGCGGCTGCGGGTGCACGCTGCGGCCATCAGATTACTGGAAAACTAATCTAAACGGCCGATGTGTGCCGATGCCGCTGTCCGGAGCTACTTTAATACTTTTTTTTCCACGTAATAGCCGATCCGGCTTGCCATATTAATTTAAAAAAAAAAAAAAAAAAAAAAAAAGAGTATTAAAGTAGCGCCGGCGGGTGGCATCAGCACGCATCGGCATCTGATGGCCGCAGCGTGAGGGGTGGAAGCTCCGCCCCCTCACACTCAGACTGCTGGAGCACCGGATGTCATGTCAGTGACATCCTGTCAGCATAGAAAACAGTCGGTTGCTACCAGAGGATCAGCTCCCCAGTGTCACTTCTGTCCCCAATCAGCTCCTCCCAGTGTCACCTCTGTCCCCATTTCAGCCCCCGTGTCATTGCTGTCCCCAATCAGCCCCTCCCAGTGTCACCTCTGTCCCCAATCAGCCCCTCCCAGTGTCACCTCTGTCCCCATTCAGCCCCCCATGTCATTGCTGTCCCCATTCAGCATACAGTTTTCCTGCTGCTGTGTACTATACTTCCCATAATCTTCAGCCAGTATCATAGGGTGAATTTAACTGGCTGAGCATCAAGGGGTCATTAGGTTTTGCTTTTTTTACCATCCTTTGTTATGCTATTAAATTTACTTATGTTTAACCACATTTGAATCATATTTGCATTTTTATAATGAATATGCGTTCGGGAATATCAGGAAAAGATGGGCATGTATGGTGGGCTGATTCGTGGCACAGTGGGGCACTTCACTTGACTTGCCCCCCAGGCCTTAAGCTGCCAGCCCTCCCCTGACTCCGAGGCTCTAGATCAAAAAATGCCCCTGATCCCTTACATAGCTCACAACAGATGATTACTTTATCTAATGAAGTAAAGCTACTGACATAGCTAATCACAGCTAACAGGCAAACCTGGGAACTCTCCACGTTTGACTCCAGTTTCTCCAGGCAAGAAATGGCAAAATGTATAAACCATGAGAACCATGTACACAATTCTACTTGTTATACATATGCATATGCAAAAATAACTTGCTTTAGAAGCAGTTCATTAGATATATACAGAAGTACCAGTGTAGGAAATTCCAGTCAAATTCAGAACAGGGAGCTTATCCCACCACTGGCCTGCGTCTTCGGCACTTGAAAAGCAGCAGGAATCAGTGTGCATATTACTCTAGACACAGACCAGCGATTTAAGAGTGTAATGTGGCGTGCCATCAGCATACACCGAGCCCCACATTAAGGATCAGATCTTCAAAATAGCAGGACATACACTGCATGTAAGGGTCATATGAAACAGGCTGTGGAGCCAACTGACCCCTTTCCTCTTGCAATTATGGTAGAACACATGTAGAATGTTTCATATTTAAACTGTACTCTGGTGACAACACAGCTTTGTAAATACAGAGATACAACCCTGTGCAGCTGACAGCACTGTTTTCTAAAAAGCTTTAGAAAAAGAAAAAAAAACAAAAAACTCGTAGAGATTGATTTATCGAGTTTTTTTGCCAATGCTCAAACGTCTTGGGCAAGATGAAAAACAACAGAAAATGCAGCCAAACCTGCATATGTTCTTCAGCTCTGTGTGAGTTTAAAATACGAGCACTTTTTGATTAGAACATTGGAAATTTCCAAGCAGAAGCTATCCTGCTGATGTAACAATAACACTAACGACCTGTTGTAATTATAGCATTTTTTCTGTTTTCTAGGAAACAATGTTAGTATTTAGACCAAACTTGTTGTTGGGGGGGTGCACAGACAGAACACTGAAATAATTAATTTTGCCAGCCCTTCATTTGTTTTCCAAAAAGAAAGCTGTCATGATGCCCGCCCATGCTGTGTTAACGCTGCACTTCAAGGACAAAGCTCTTTTTGAAATCCACATGATATATCCCTTTTGAAAATATGACATGGAACAAAAATTACCTCAGCGCTAATTTTAAGGGCAACTGTGCCCTCTGAGACGGGTACACTGTGTGATAGTGATGGATAGATACAAATAAGCCAATAATAAATTTACTATTTTTATCATTTGAAGCAAATAACAGATTTCCAGAAGGACGTAAAAATGAAGAAAATGTTCAATTAACCCCACAGGAACATAAATTAAGGATCAGATGCTCATGGAACCTAAATGAACATGACCCAATATGTTTGGCTATATGAAGACAGCAATTTATAGGCACTCAACACAATCACTAAAGTAATTACTGTATGTATAATTATCGAATATAAAAAGTTAACTCAAACTATTACACAGATCAGAGGTTTATGTTGCCATCAAAAAGAATTGACACAGGGTAGTTTATTACGAGTACCAGCCACTTCTGTTAAAGGAACTGTATTACTTAAGAAAAATGAATGCTTACTAGAGCTTTCCTATGTCTCTACACAGTGCTTCCAGAAGGGCATTCATGTAAGAGAGTTCTCTATGCTTCATTATAGGTACCTGCTAATACCCATTGCCCGTTACCATGTTATTAAGCAGAATCACGGGGCGAATAGACACCTCTGCATGTTTCTCCACAGACGATAAAAGGGGAACTCCACCATATATTTGTCACTTGCATTGGAATAAAAATGTTTTCAAAAATACAGTGTGGTTTTCTTTTTCCTTAAATAGTTTTAGTTTTTGCCAATATGTTTCCAGATAGCTGCACATTAGCCATTTATAAGTCTTCACAATAGTCATCTTTTTTGCTCGTCTGGTATGTGAGAATATCGGGTTATATTGGTGGATTTAGTTGTATAGACTCCAATGTGCCTTACTACATATGTAGAGTATTTCATGTTCATGTTTTGATTATAAAACCTTATTTACCAATAGCCAATCAGATTTTGGAGGAGTTTTCCCCTGGGGTAAAGCCCGTGTGTGCGATACCATTATATGCTACCAGTCAGCCTCGTTTAGCTTGTTACAAAGCCAAATCTCTTCCTGACAAAACACACATCAGGCAGACATTTTTGAGATCCATTTCCTCTTTTACAATTGTGATCCTTCTAGCCAATTACTCCAATAAGTAATACGTTTTTTTGCTTTGTGTGTGTGTCAACTGTGTCCTGCAGCGGTGGGAACACTGAGTTCCATATGTTTTTAGAGAAATCCTTTAAGGGTGTGCTAATAGAGATGTGCTGTATTATAGGCTGGTAACTACAGTGTAGCAATCGCAAGGGCATGGGTCTGTGACTAGTCTTTGTCTCCTCTTGCTAATCTCCCATTGCACGTAGCTACTGTGGGTGTTTTGGGGGTTTTCCAAGATACCTTATAAAACCATTTTAAATTGGTGAATAAAGCTATACTTTATATTTGTTAATCACATTATTGGTTTATAAGAGTTTATATTTGTTATGGGTCATCCCCCATTGTGGTTGGATTTAAGGTAAAAAGATTTGGTAAATGCTGACTTATATTATTGTATACAGCACTATATTTTATGCTGAATAGTAAAATATTTTTTCTTTGGGGCTTCCCCTTTAAATCTGTCATGCATTTATGATAGTAATTCTTACCCTTTAAAGGGGAACGATCTGTGATCCTAATGCTCACAAGTTACATAAAAGCTGCCATCTCATATTTTAAATTGACTCTCCCCAAGATATTTGCGATAAAAGCTTTACAGATGACCTGCACTTTTGAAAAGACATCTCTAGTGCTGGAGTCTACAGCAATGCTGGCAGGGTCCAAGAAAGATATTACAGGTTCCTATTTGAGCTGACAGCTGGATTCCAACAAAATCATCACTAAGGAATTTCAGGAAATTAAGTATATTTTCAAGAAGTATGGGTAACTTAAAAATGGCACACTAAATAGAAATAACAATAGAACATGGGATAAATGTTTCTCAGTGCTGAGTTGGATTTTGATTTCATCAAAAATGTTCCCCTTTAAACCACAAACCTAATGCTTTGATTAAAAGTACATCAGCGTTTCATGATCTGATCTTCGTCGGCTTAGGAAAATTGTCCATGCATCATTTAGTTAGAAATGTGCTATCTTCTTTTTTTTATCCCAGCAACGATCTCTTTTTCATTAGTTTTAATAATCTTTCCGTGTACTACTTCAGATAAAAGAAACATGAGCTACATCAAAATACATTACCTTAAAAGATTTGCTACAACCCATACAGAATAACTTCAACCCCCTGACAGAAAATTATAGTATCCTTACAAGAGTTAAAAAACATTTTGATAATGCTGAGCCGATAATGGAATCTTATCATCTGTCGCCTGTCACTCATGCATGGCTAAAGCTTCTTTTAGGAAACTCATGAAACTCCTCTCTCAGTGTGACAACACAGTAATTCTAGTTTCACTGTTTTCTGATTGACATCTTAACAATGCATTACTATAGAAAATATTATCAGAACACCTTTCATCATAAAGATGACAAGAGTACAAAGAGAAACGTTGGGTATGCAATGCGTTAAGAGGCTTCTTGATGTACTTGACTATCAATATTAAAAGAAAGTATCATTATTTTTTAAACAAACATGAGATCAACCAACAGAGCACACAGAGGTTAGTCCCATGGTGTGGCTGCTCCTAGTAACAGCTGCTTTGAAATCACCCCCTCTTATGCTTTTTAATCACAAGGACCAGAAAATTGCATCATATGCAGCCTTTAGTCTGAATGCAATAAATAGGATCCATGAATCAATGGTCTAGAGGGCACATTTTAAAACATTTACTCATTGAGGGCAGACTACATGATTAGGAAGAGCTGACAGGTTATACTAATACTAATAGTAACAGTTTGCATATATATTTATTTCTGCACAATTCAGCCATCACTCACTAATTAAGTTTTACATTTTAACTGTATTTTGGAATTCTAGTCACCAATGTTCTACTGGATCCAGGTTTGGCAAACGAGAAATCTAAGATGAGAACACTGCTTTAGAACGCATGTAAAAAACATGTGGTATAGTTTGCAAAAGCAAGTACATATGTTTAACCAAATTTAAAGGGATACTCCAGCCCTTATATGCACACGCACATATATATATATATATATATATATATATATGATGGACTTATGTATATGATAGCTGTGTGGTCTCTAAGTTTTTGTGTGGTTCATTTTGTAAATGCATGAGGGGATTCTGCAGAATGCTGCCCCAACTGCATTCACCCCTTTCTCTACCCCCAAGCTCAATGTCCTGCAGGAGATGCATTTGCCCCAATGCATGTCCCTTCACATGACATATTCACCTCCAGCGCTGGCTCTGGTGAACGCTGAATGAAAGTGTCTTTAGACCCTCAGCGTGCTTGTGTAAAGTCTCTTTTCTGCCACTGATGGGCTGGTTAAGCAGACAGGACAATAATTTTTTGATCATATAGGAAATAAACTTTTGCGGCATGGCTGGGGTTATTGCATCAGGCAAATATTTTAACATTTTTTGGAAGAATGCATATTAAAGTACGCACAGATAGTACTTTAATATGTAATCTATAGTACGGATGCCAGGGACATTAGACTATCCCTTTAAACAAGGATGCTGGATAACATACAATGTAATTAAATATGTTGAGCAACATTGGTGCCAACCTCATTGGGCCTGGGATATGCTTATAACTAATAATGTAGATGAGTATCAGTAGGTTTTACTCATTAGTCACTGTTCTTCAATGCTTACAACTATGCAAGTACACAATAATTTGTACTCTAGTCTTCATAAGAGAATGTGTGGCTTGCAAACCTAACCCTGGTCTTTCCACAAATTTAACAGCCTCATAATCCTTACCTTGTTCTTTCCAAGAGGGTACATTGTTATCAGTTGTCCAAAATGATCTATAGCAAATCACTTATCCTATTGATATGGTGTCTCAGTTAAAGCCCCCTTTATTTTTTGTAACAACAAAAACCTGGTTTTAAGTCATCCTATTCCAATACGTTTCCTTTATCTGCAGACCTGATTAATCAGAACTTCCCCTGATTAAACACCAAAGATTATTCTTTACCGCAATAATCTTAGTCCTTAGACAGTAGTCCATTAGAGTGCCTGGCTGGTCAATTAAGACCGAGCCATTTTATTGCTTATCACAGGCAGCATGTGAACAGATTAAGAAAAACTAGAAGTGTTTCAATAAGGAAAAGAACACAGTATTTTAGAAAACGTACTTTTGTAATCTGATACTAATAGAAATAAATTGTGGGCATTTTCCTTATATCCGTCCTGTGTTAAAATGTAGCAGGTGCTCCTGAGAGCAACACTACTTGCTGGGGCATTCTCAGGGCCAAATCTGCTACACAGCTAGTCAGGAGCGGGCTAATGATGATCAGATCACTCCTGGCCAATTCTGATCATTATAAGTTTTTATGTCCCCCTCACATAAGCGACAGCTGTCACAGATAGTGGGGTCATCCACAGTAAAGAAAGAAAAAAAAAAAAAGCACACACAATTATGAATAAATTGTATTTATAATAATAATTTTTGCTACCTGACACTTTAGGTCACTGATTATCCACCTCACAATTTTATTTTATATATTTTTTTTAATTTTACAATTTTATTATACACTCTGCATTTTAATAATACTGACTGCATATTATTGTGAATTTTGGGCAGGTTGAGCCATATTTTCTCTCAATAAAAAAATAAATGCGGCCCAGGCACACGGATTTCTGATGAAGTGGCCCGCTGCAGAAAAAACATGGACACCCCTGATCTAGACCATTAGAAAAAAAAATGTTAGATTTTAAACTGGATCAGATTTAGACAAAATAGCTTTACTTTAAAAGAGCTGAAACAAAAAATGTAAAATGTTAAGCAGTTTAGATATGCGCTTCCATTATTTCATTTTAGTGATTAAGCTTCATATTAACCAGCAAGCATCCGTCTCTGCCTGATCAAATGCCAATTTTGTCTGTGTTTAATCCTATTATTAAGAGCAGATCTGACACTTTAATCTTTCCTCTGAAGGTTTAATGAAATAAAAACAATTCAGAAATTGTTATGAAGCCTTTTCAGTTTCTATAGCAACAGCCTATCAATAATTGTATTTGTGTCATATGACAAACATTCCCTGAAACCCCCCCCCCCACAATTGAGGCACATTTTACATGATTAATTGCTTTCCGTGACGCGTTTAGTCATGAAGCAGTAGTACAACAGATGTTTCTAACGTTGTATTTTGTTTAATTCTGAACCTTTAAATAATAATATAATTTACTTTATTATTTACATTAAAATGTTCAAAATTTCCCAAATATATTGCTGTTGTACATTTTGTAAAGCAGCCGGAAACATTTTTAGCATAAAATTATTTTCTGTTCGTACATAAAAAGTATAAGAGAACAAACGTATTTACTTTGCTGCATTTTTTTCTCAGAATTGATTAGTAGATAATTAACACAAAGTACCATATTTTGAAAATATTCATATACAAGTAGAGAAAGCTATATGATCGTATTTGTTCTTATTACTATTACTCTCCCTTGGAAGCATAGCAGGCTGTGTTTCTTCCTGAGCAAATAACCTACTAAAGCTACATGTTCTTCTTAGACTTGTGCGGATTTTCAAGAATGTAGCATTTAATTTAGAAAAAAAATGTAAGTAAAGTAAGTAAAAACTGACAAAGTAAATTATGTTCCCAGCAAGATCCTTAGCAAGAGTATGTTTTAAGGCTGGGCAAACCTCTTGGGTCACTGCTGGGTTGCCATCAGTTGGTAGTCATTACACTTCCAAGACACAAGTTCATAAAAACGTACAACGGTCATTTTCTGCTCAGCTTTAATATCGGAAGACACAGAATAAAAGAACTTTATGTTTCTCAACAATATACAATCTAGCCAAATTAAAAAAAATGGCTGCAGACCAAGTTTTATTTTATTTTTTTTACTGGCGGCAAATTGATCCATGAGTAACTAAAAATGTTATAATGTTCATATGATAAATATATACTTTCTATTACAGCCATTGCTCTTGGGATTCAATTTTACGGTATTCTGCCTCTGCTGATGTGAACAAAAACATAAAACACAAGAGATTTTCTACTGGTAACAACACTTACAATATTGATTAAATAACTAATTTAATATCAGATAATAAATGAAAAAAGAAAAATAAGTAAACTTTAAACTTCTCCATTAACTTACATCGGAAGGAAGCGCTATAAAGCTGATCTGCTTAGTACAGTCATCACCAATATTGATCTGAGGCAGTCTGTTTCACTGTGCAATTATAAACTGTCTCAGGTAAAATAACCCATGGGCTACCAGCCTGGCCTATTGCTTGCACAATTCCAGTCCTCGTGAGCCTTCCTAGTGAATGGGGAAATGCTAACCCTTAACACATTTTGAAAAACTAGGCTATGCTATCATTTGGTATTTACATTTAAGATGCAACCATTATAACGGCAGTGTAATCAGACAGTTCAAAGAACTGACTAATCAGTTCATTTACATTCTACATAAATATTTATATGGTGCATGTATTAAAAATGCTTTATTGATCCTGGAAGAAAAGCAATTATATCGTAGGTGGTATCCATATTCAGTCTTCGTAAACAGACAACGGATGATGTTACCAATTCAAATTACCTTAAGGGAAGGACATTTTCGTGTAGGGAGATATAGACTGTTCTCTTTGCTAACAACAGATCGCATTCATCTACAGATCTACCGTCATGTAATAGCATAGATCCAATTGTTGTGATGGTGCATAGATCCAATTGTTGTGAAGGTGCATAGAGCACCATGTGTTTCCACAGGCAATTTCTCCAAGATCTTCCAGCCTGACTTAAAATTTACTCAAGAATCCATTAATATCTTTTTACAAGTACAATCGAAATATGATCATGACTTTGATGCAGAGCAACAGTCTAAATCTAGCAAATAATTGATTTTAGAATACACAGCATGTTGCAATTCTTAGTCCTTTCAGAAGACAGATTAATGTATTTATCACATTTACAGGATGCTAATTCATATTCAAATTCACAAATAGTGAGGAGAGAATTTCCAAAGACGAAGATTCTTCGTGTTGCGCTTCTTCATCTTCGTGTACGTTTGTTTAATCTGTATCCGGTTTCAACAACGAAAACGCAACATTCGTGTTCATTTTCATGTTCACCCGAATATGAATGCAGAAGTCTAGTTAGAACTAATACAAAGAATATGGGTGTTGGAAAATGTTTTAAAAACGTGTAAAGATTTGCAATTTGCTGGCTCTGGCAGATAGAAATAATGATGTTCCGGCTGTACAATGATTAGCCAAATGCAGATAGCTTACAATGCAATTCTGTCTCATAACTCCTGGAATGAAATACTCAGCAGCGTTTCGTAAAGTCATCGTCCATTTATAGTTAAGACAGCTTCTTGTTTCCTGGGAACTTTGGCAGTCAATAGCTGTTCGTGTTGGACATTTTTACATTCCGGTCTGACGTTAGGTACAAGTATTTAAATGATTAAACACGTGACAGACAAGTAGTTGGCATCAAAATTCTCTCTTTCCTGTATCTTCCTCCTACTTATCGCTTTACATCTGTGACAAAGTGTTATATAATATCTTTAAGTCTTGGCAAAATACATAGCCTTTTTTTCTGCTTTTCGTCCGGCTCCATAAAAAAACTAATATTCTAATAAGAAAATGAAAAAAATCCACTTGTCTAATCCAACACAATATTACACAGTTTCAGATTTCAATTTGTTTTACAGTTAATGCAAAGAAATATGTATGATGATTTAGTTAATAACTAGAGCCGATAAAGATCACTTAGAGGATTTCCATTTTCACTATATAATAATTGGCTTCTTTTCAAGATTATCCGGTCCCGTAGGGTCTTTTCCTATAGTTTAATTCTCTCTCACTAAGGATGTCTCTGTGGTTTGGGAGCCATTGTGTGGTTATGAAGTGTAAAATTCACAAGGTTTAGTATAAGTTTCCTTTATAAGTTAAATAGTCTATCTTTTGCTTGTCACACATGTGAATTATTACATCTGGTAGAGAAGACCCGTGCAGGATGCAGCCAGCAGGTGACTGTGTATGCCCTAGGGTGTATCACAGTACTTTAAAGGGACTGTTATTTTTCTCCCTTTCCTGGAAATTGTGCAGTGACATCTGTTGGTCAGCACCCAGCCTCTATTCATTCTCCTGCTTTTCATGATGTTTTATGTAACATATTAAGTCTAGTTTTAACATAATTAAGGATAGGCATTCATAGTACAAGCAACCCAACAGCAAGTTAAATAACTAATAGGGGAGGCTCCAGCCATCATACAAATGCATGCAATGGCTGTGTGGTCCCTTTTGCAAATCCACCGTATGCACTCGTCCCTTTTCCTACTACTGGCTGAACACATCTCCTTGCGCATGACATACTCTCCCCCAGTTAGCGCCAGCATTGGCTCAGGGTAAGCTGTGGGTGGAAGCCTGTTCAGACCCTCATGGGCATGTGTGGAAAGCACTCCACATTTTGCTGGGAGCATTTTCCTGCACACTGATTGGCTGCTGGCAAAAATAGTGAGACCACAGAGGTGGGGAGCAACTACAGCAGCAGGGCTTCAGCTTCATTGTCAGCTAAAAGCTTTAATGTGTATTCTCCAAAATAAAGCACTCACATATGCATTCTTGTTTAGTGAGGGTGTCCGGGACATCAAAGTGTCACTCTAAGTCATCTCCTATTACAGTAATTTCAAGGAAGCATTTTGGGTTTTTTTACGTGTACATTTTGTATGGCTGTATTTCTCAATTTGACTTTCCATATCATATTGGGTTTTTCCTAACTCCCAAAATAAAATCCATAAAAAGCCACAGGATACAAACTTTCTGTATTGCAAGGCTGACCGACTAAATGTGCGTAATTTACTGGGCTACAATTTCTATTAAATCATGGGTGCAGCACTGAAGTGATATCAGGAAATCCCTTTGTAGCTAGAAAGTCATGCAGTTTCATCAAAAGGCTAAATTGGCATCTTTTAGGGAAAAACATATGTTTCATTACAGTCACATACCATATTTGGTTATTATGAGAT
This sequence comes from Spea multiplicata, assembly GCA_009364415.1. NCBI lineage: Eukaryota > Metazoa > Chordata > Amphibia > Anura > Pelobatidae > Spea > Spea multiplicata. The sequence continues at coordinate 10,124,623 of VKOC01000009.1, read as the reverse complement.
CTTTTAGTTAATGCACTTTCCCATTTTTGCAATCATCGCAAGAGAACCAAACACAAAAAAGTGTGTGCCACAAGCTGAGAAATGCTTTATATTAGTCGAATTACAAGTGTAAATGAAAAAAGGAAAAAATGATTTTTCCATTTCATAAACGGACCCATTTTTGACACTATAAACCTGACCTCATATTCAGATGACCGGCTAAACCGAGGAGCTATTCATGTGCAAATGAAGTTAGATGAGTTGATAGTGTCAGGTCTACCCAATTAAAATTCTATTCTCCGCCTGATCTACACCTTCCTCTAGTCATTTGCAAATGTTAACCCTTTACGTACGACACATTTCTTGCTCTTCTACAACGTAGCTACTATTATATTTTATGGAACCTAACGGGCATAGAAATCCTACCAAGCTATCAGTACATTCTTTTTATATTTCTGATTACACACCAATCTTTCTGTAAAATATTTAGGTTGTAGTCAGGAACAGGCCAGCCAAGGGCCTTGTATAACCCACTTAAACCAAGATGTAATTTTCTTTCCCTTTAATGAGCCAACGTGGTATTGTTGGCCCTCATCTGATCAATTAGGGGTACCTTGGAAAGGTGGAACTTAGATGGACATGTCTTTTTCAGCCTCGTTTCCCCACTTCTCACCTCCTTCAACTAACAGTGTTAAAGGAGTTAAACAAATGAGTTCTTTGCAGCCCTCTTTTTGTTGTGGTGGCTGAATCTGTAATAATGTTCACAGTAAAAACAGGAAATAGTCTCAATGCAATCAGTCAGGTAACAGCAACCATTACTGTCAATTTCCTTAGTCAGTGGCTTGAGACATGTTGATTACCGAACCTGTGATGTGAATTAAAAAGAGGCATTAGTCACAAACAGCAAAAGTTTTGTTGTTGCCGTTTTATTTCTTTATTTTCGCTTATGCTATGGAGTATGATTTAATTATGCAAAATGCTTTTGCATGTTTTGACAGATGACTATCCTGTAATGTTTCATTAAAAGTAGTTTGTGTTCATTAACCATGGAAATTAAAACATCCCACTGCAATAAGTAAGTGGTTTCATCGCCCATAACAAAATTGGTTGCTATATTTTACATCTAACAAAGACGTGACATTTTCGGTGTCCTTTTAAATATTCCTGAATAACAGCTTGCTATGCATCTAAGCCTTCCTTAGAATAGTAGCGAAGCAATTCATTGATGCCTTCATTCTTGGTTATACAAATCCTTTTTGCTCATGATTGTAAACGAGCATTGCTGATCACACCCAGGGCAGCGGTGTGTGTGTGCGGCGGGGGCCGTCTCTTCAGACCCCCTGGAAATCCATAAGAGTGAGCTCTTTAGGTGAATGGAGGAGAATCCCTCACTAAATGTATCTTCTGCCAGGAACTGGAGCTGGGGAGCAGTGAAGCACGCTAAACGCATAATGAGGAATCTCTCTCTGCGTTTTCATGTAAAACAACGTCAAATATAAAATAATGCATTGAAGTACATATGGGGGCTAGTTTGTACCTTTAAGAGGACTATTTCCTGTGGGTGACAGAAGAGATAAGGCTATGCATGTAACTTGGCAGCAGTCATACACAAAATCATATTTGTCAAACCCCATGTGGTTCATCTTTGCTGGGAACATGGCAACATGGATTGAAACACCACTAAATCACACCAATGGTAGATTTCACAGATACGTAGAGGTGATGAAGCAGAGAATATGAAAGGGGCATACACAATTATAGCGATGTAATCTGAAAATGCAGACTCAAAGTTAGGGCTACCTGTATACAGTCTAGACCAGAGGTGTCAAACTCAGTAGTGCATCAGGCCAGGTAGGTATCTACAGATACATATAGAGGGCTGCATATTTATAAATGCTATTGGCACACTATAAAGTCTAAAGTATAAATCGTGTTCACTTATAGTCATGTTTACTTATGTAATGCATGCAAAGACTATATTTTCAGCCACTCATCACACCTGTACACAATCACGCTACCTCCCCACAACTGTACACACAATCATGCCAACTCCCCACAACTGTACAATGTACAAATATTTTAGGTTTGATCACAGAAGTTGCAGCATCTGTTTCATAGCCCAGTACCTTGCTCGTATTTACTTATTAGGCATACAACCACTTTGCTGAAAAATAAATAAAAATCTGTTCACTAAATGTTACCATTTTGTAACACTAAAATATAATTTAACCAAATACTAGCACTCTAACAGCATCCTTCATCACAGGCAATAGTAGCATGATAAATTGCACATGTCTTAGGCAGGCAAAATATCCCTTGTCAACAGTTTAGTGTATATAGACATTAGAGGACAGTCTTTAATTTGATATTGTACGCATCATTTTCAGATTCATGACATGTTTTCACATAACCCCTTATTATTATATTCAGTGCTCAGAGTGTGGAATCTGGATAGGTTTCAGGCAATTACAAAGCAAGTCTCATCTGTTGACTCAATATTAACATGTCAGTTAAATGTAAGAGATAATGATAGCAAGATTCGATTCAGTTTGCAATAAACAGGGCATCACTCGGAGATGATACAGAAGACAGATTACAAGCAACCCTGTGGCAGCAAACTGCTGTAATTCCAGATAAATGATTCCTCATTACAAGAAAATAATAACAAGGTCACTCATCAAGCAGCTTTTGAGATTAAAGACCCATCAAACAGTATTCAGTATTTTAATATGCTGTCCCAAGTATTAAATGGTTATCAAGCAACAAAAAAGGGTGTTATGTGCCTTTAAATCTAAAGTAGAATCACATTTTCCAGTATTCTGATTAATATACGCTCATTTAGATCTTAGGGAAAAATATTTTCTTGATCCCCACTTTTCTTTAGCATATATCCACACTAAGGGCAATAAGCAATGTTTGCAATTGTGCTCCTTAAGCGTACAGTATCCACAACACAGCTGAATATATACCCTGCGCTACATAGCCTATGGGGGTTATCCATAAAGCAGCTCTGCAGACCTCTGCAGCTCTTGCTACAGAAAAGGGCCCTGTGCATCGGGCTGTTATCTGCTATTAAGTACATTACACAATATGTTTATTAATATACAACTAGCTTATGACCAAGGCACTGCCATTCATACCTGAAACCAGATCCATACACAGATAGGGGCCCAAGGATTTTGTATTATGCCAGTGGACCACAAAGCTGTAGCTTGGCTCGCGGAGCCGGAGGTAAGATGCAATCCACAAGTATCTCTGGATGCGCGAAAAAATAAATAAAATGAAAGCATAAGAAAGAATTTTTATCAACTCGGCCCAAGATGGCAGTCTTCGCTTTCTGATGAGCTGGGCCAAGCCCACGTTGGCTCACGCAGTTCTAGTGTAATGAGTAATACTGCCGGCTAAGTGGTACAATTTAGATAGCAACCAAAAGAATGTTTCTTTTATTTGTTCCATGTTTGTCACTTTCCACCAGACCAAATCCTACAAACCCTGTATATTTAATAAACCTATGTAATGGGATTTGTAGATTTAAAAAATGCATACAAGCCGCAATCTTAAAGCTTTAAAAGATTGTGCGCAAGCTGGTTGATTCTTGCAGTCTTTGTAAAGGTGGAGCAAGAAGAAGACAGACGACTTCAGTAGAGGAAACCATTAAAATGCTATAAATGTCACCTTTTGCCATTCCTCTCAGGTAAATTATAGTATCCTACTTTTAGAAATATATCTTGAGAAACATTGTACTGAAATAACCTTAAGCCAGTTACAATCAATGAAAATAATGATGAATCAAGTAGCGTTTGAACGAGGGAAAGCACGTTGAGCTGATATAGTGCTACCTACAATTATGCTCTGATCCACCAGAATGTGAACCTTGGTAAGATTTACAACACAGCACTACATCAGATAATCTCTGCCATGTCATCTATTGACAAGGCAAGGAATATAGTACAAGCACAATGGTCCATTGATTAGGGCTGCAAGCGAAGACCAGAAAACAAATCCATTAACTGTATTTCAGAAAAAGACACACCACACTCCATTCAACTTTTCAAAAACAAGAGTCATGAAAAATTAGAAGAATGTGTTTTTGATTGCTTTGTTGTTTAACTACATCTTTAAACTTAACATGCAACTTTCTTAAAGCACATTTTTTAGCTTAGAGGTTAGGGTAGGTTAAGGTACATAATGAATGCGGTTTTTTTATTAGTGTGAACTACAATACATTAATAATAATAATAATAATAATAACCAAGCATGGATAGGGTAGGCGTGGAAAGAATTAACGGACTGAAGGTAATTACATGGTTTACGGGTGTCCACTATAAAAAAGAAATCTATGGTGGGTACGTACAAATAAAAGTTCAGGATGGGGTGACCTATTGACTGCCGCACAATAAAATTGCTCTTTCCAGTAGTTTAACATTTATTTTAATGAACAAAGAAAACTGCACTACTTACAAAACAACATGACCTGACAATGATTCTTAACACCCATTACAGGCGATCCACTCAGCGTACATTTCACCGGAACGTGCATCACAACCTGTAGATGACAAAGACTTCCTAACGTACTAAAAAGTAAGATTGCTGACACTGTCGAAACTACATATAGTACAAATTATACGTTTGATATTCACTCCCTCGTTCCGCATCATTACTGAAGCACTTAAAAAATGCAGAGAAAGCACTAAAAGAAACGTTACCAGAATGGCTGTTTTTAGTGCATTCTGCAAATAGACAATAAACATAAGTGACTGTCGTCCACAGAGCATGGAATATGTCTGAGAGATAAATATGCACAATGTACTTAATGACATATTTCATTTACTAATAAAACCCCTAAAATCAGTCATTCCCATACAAAAATCTCATTTTCAAAAGCGTATTCCTACAACCGTATGCTCTGCAATATAGACTGGAAGTGCTAGTGTTTTGGAACAAAATACTTCCTATTTATGGAAATCATGTTAAATGTAATTCTACTGAAAAACAAAAAGGTTATGAACAGACCGAATGCATAGAGGGGGTTCTTGTGAATCCGTAAATGCATTTGCATGCAAAAAAGTTAGACACTAGTCTATTATATGCATTAAAGTGCATGTGATGGCGGGAGGGTCCCTTTAAGAATGCATGTGTCCAACCACCTTGCATGCGTTCGTGTTAGAATATTATTTCAACATTAACGTGATACTAGGTGTGATGATAAATTCAAACTGGGGCGGTTACATAAAAGGGTTATAACATAAAAAGAAAGAGGTTCACTGAATGTGTTGCCACTTTTTGGCTGTAGACATTCATCAGAAGAGGGGACCACCGAGGTCTTGAAAGTTTGTGTGACTCCATATTTTACCACAACCTGTCTTTAAATAATTATTACGGCAATAGGCCTGAAATTAAGTCACATGGCGGGTGATTTATACCTACTTCTGCAATCAGGTAGATCACTTCAAACAAAGCCATTTATTTCAGGCAAGCAAATTCTCTGTGGTTTAAACATTTAACAACAATTGCTTTATTGCTGTGGGGCACTTGTGTGCTAGTCACCTCATACATACATATAAAACATTAGGAACTCGTACAAAGACAGAGACAGTTCAGTGATAAAGGGGCTGCCTAACATCCCTGACGCCCCTTCTACAGAACAATGGATGTTAAGCCTTCTTTAGGTTCAGCATTTTTACACTATATTTCTTTAACCACGATAATCCTTTTTCATTTTCGTGCACTCACACAAATTATATAGTGTCTGTTTTTCAAGGGCAGATACAGTTTTCTTTAGATACTTTTTAGATGTATAGTCCACCAGTTACTATGTTTAAAATAATTAAAAAGTTTGAAAACCATTTTCTAATATTTTACTATGAAAATGGTCCCCAAAGCAGTTCTGTTCACCAAAATACCACAAAATATATTAATGCAAGTGTCCTAAACTTGAAAAACCCAACATAAGTTTTTTTTAAAAATGTTACGGGGCTCAAACTGAAACATACCCGTTCCCATTTCCAAATTTTACTTTGTGACGCCTATGTCTCATTTGGGACTGTTTAGTAGCCCACCAGCTCAAAATACCCCCACAATAGTATGCGACAACCCAGGGGTTTTCACTAGAAGCATTTGGACACATTTCATGCAACCAGTTGGTCACCAATCACTGACAAAGGGAGCGGTAACGTTAATTTTCGGTGCTTGACTGAGGGTAGTTGTATTCCACAAAAGCAGGTCCACAACATCTCTATAACCAAAGTGTGTGTGTAAGGTTTTACTTTCATTTTTATTATTTGTATATTTTTTGTATGAAATTTTATTGATTTGTTTTGCGTGTGTGTGTGTGTGTGTGTGTGTGTTTGAGGGGTGGCTGGCTGAGCCATAATACCTGATCCCCTGCATGACAGCTAATCCATTTGATATAATTTTAAAGGACAACATTTGCTGTTCATTCAAAAACATGGACTCCAAACTTTTAGAATGTATGTGATTTACCGGTATACACACACATACACACACACACATATACACACACAGTGTATCAAAGATATGTTATGCCACTCAGCAAAACAGATGCCTTTGTCTAATACATATTATTGGTAATTAAAATTAATTATCATATGTTCATGTCTCTGCAGGACAAATTAAGTATTAGGAAGTATTACAGGTACTTTAATGACATGATGCTAAAAAGAGTTATGACTAGCTCATTAATCAGAATTGCACAAGGTGATAAAAGTGAGCAGAATAAACCCTGTTCCCCCAAATATTCAGCTTTAGTGAATAATTATGCAGTGTTCAAAAACATCACTGAAAATAAATACTGCAAGAAACAGTCAATTTTACCTTGCTTTTATTATTTTCTCCAACAGATACAGATGTTAAGATTGGGATGAAGTAAAAACATCCTGTACATTAAGGAGCATCCAACAAGAACTAAACAAGTGCCGAAGTTCTCCTGACAGTATGTTCATCTCCTAAAAAATGTAAAATGCCCCTTTTCTCAGATTTTTTCTTAAAACTATGTGGATTTAATCCAGCTAACATTGCAATATTGGTTATTTTTTTCATTTTATCTACCTACTGTTCACACTCTTAACTAAAATTGGCTTGCTACTCACCACATTAGACAGGATTGTAAAAGGGGAACTGTTGCGTCATAGCTTGGCTAGTTAATTAAAACTACCTATAACTCGTGTTTACTGGCTCTCAATCAGTGTAATTAATTTCAAGATAATTAGTTTTAAAGTTAAACTTATCGAACTGAGACTCAGGGTGTCAGGGCAAGCGTAATCAAATAACTTTGCTGTCCCCCTCCCTTCTACTCACCCACACGTGTTCTGAAAAAGAATCTCTTTAATTATAAGCCCACTTGGTCAAGTTTATAAAGCGGGAATCTGAGAAGAGGCAGATTAGACCACAGCACCAGAGAGGAATACAAAATTAGGACCATATTGCATCATAACTAATTCAAAACACGAGGGTCACAGACAGCAGGTAAAACCCTGTAACTTGCCTAGTGCAGAAACCACAGGAAGATTCCACTTGGTTCCATGAGGATTACTCCATATTTATCCTTTTGTCCAATAAAAAAAAAACACTGATAAATAGGCCAGTAATTTTATAGGAAAAACTGTGTACTTTTGTGTATAAAAAACAATTAGACAAAGAAGCCCCAGTGGAAGTGCTGGATAGAAGCGCAGGTTTTCTTGTGTTCACCGGCTGCCAGAGAGGATGATACAGGTCCCCTGCAGCGCTGCAGGGGATGCTCTTCTCTAGCAGCCGGTGAACGTCTACGTGATGCGTGCAGACAACCTCCCATTCCGCCCGGCACTCGAAGGTCATGTGATGCCGGCACTCCGTCATAGAAGCCACAGAGGAAGTGCCTGCAGCAGCGTAGGTTGCTGTTAGCAATCACACTCCTATCATGCCAACAGCAATCACAGTCCCATCATGCCTAGGTTCCAGCATTGCATTTACTGTTTGCGTGGGTATGATGAGTGTGATTGCTGTTGACATGCCAAGTCATATTGTTGAATTTTTTGTCCAATTTTGGTGTGTTACTTACAATACCACAATAAAAATGTGGTTAGCACACCAAAATTGGACAAAAAATACAATAACTATTAATTTATATATGATTGTTGACAGCAATCACACTCCTTTCATGCCCAGCCAACCAGTACATGCTGGAATCTGGGTATGCTTGAGATTGCTGTTAATCATAATATATATTATGATTATTAAAGGCCATATTTTCTCTCAGTGAAAATTCTGATGAAGTGATCCACTGAAGAAAAAACTTGGACACGCCGATCTAGAACATTAGAAGCAGGTGTCATTTTGTCTACACACAATGATAAGTGAGCACAAGTAGTTAAATGAGCAATACTGAGTACAAAGTGCAACACACTTTTAGCTGAATTAAGGACGGATTCGCTGTTTATGTGCTTGAATTGAAAAAGTTAAGCCAGTGAAACATTTGCTCTATAAACCGATCTTGAATGGAAAGTACCACACTTAAGAAAGTGTGTAAAGTTTGAAGACAAATTTTGAGATTATATGCAATTGGTGAACTTGTTAAACACAATTAATGCCCACTAAGACAGCTCATACATTTTGTTAACCTTTGTAATAAAATTAGTTAGTTAAGATCATTTAATATTTCAAAGCCATTTCCTAGCTGTGGCAATTATATGTGTGTTCCATTCTATTTATCGAGTGAATGTTGCTTCTTCTGTGCTACAAAGTTGTACCTGTTGCCAGCATTTAGCAGCAAACTGATGATGCTATACATTATACTTAATCAACATAAGTTGTTCAGTTTGAAACCCCTGAAATCAGATATAATAGTTGACATGGTACATTTCTTTTTACCTTGTCCTTGTCTTCTACAACATCTGCTACGAGATCGTCTGGGTCTAGAATGCCTCCATCTTTGTATTCTAAATGATGGATCTTCACCCAGTATCCAGATTCCTAAAAAAAAAGGAAATATTCAAAATCTTATTATATTATATTAGTGGCCAAAACACCCACTTATTTATTATCTTTTTTTTTAAGAAAGCAATTATGGAAACCTTACTTGTATTATACAGTGAAGAGGAGAGCATGCTTTTTGGACACAGTCAACTGGTGGTTGGGTTAACATTTTTTACATCTATTATTTTAAGAAAGTGATTCTGTACAAGGATTATGTATTTTTTAAGACTAAAAAAATACCACCTTTAATGTGTTTATTATTTATTGTTTTATATAGCACCATTAAATTCCATGGCGCTGTACAATGGGTATACCAAGTTGCCTAGAAACAACAGGTGAGGAAGGCGATGCTCAAACCAGCTTACAATCTAGAGACAACATATTAACAGAGCCCTCTAGTGTATTACACAATCATTAGTAGATCTGTCATTTTATTCTTTCCTCTTAGTGTTGAAGCATATAAAAATTAAGTTTTTATGTGAGATAAACAAAAACATGTGCCTATTTTTGTGTCACACGACAACTACTCCCAAGAAAAAAAAATATGAACAAGGCTTTACTTAACTAAATAATTAACTATGAGAAGGGACTGTCCATTCAGTCGTTCTAGGAACAGTATTTCTAACTCTTCAATTAATCACATAAGCGGTAAATGCAAGCAGAGAGGATGGAAAGGAATTTTACTTTTTAAAGCTTTGATATTAAAGTGCCGCCTTAAGGTTCAGCTGTACCCTTACTGAAAAATCAGCGCCGATTGCCCTATAAGCCCTCATGTTTCTTATCCATAAGGCAGAGTGAAATATCAACATTTTTGGAAGGATGGCTTTTTAACAATAAACTAAACCATCATTGCTATATTTCTTTGAAAGTATCATACATGTCTTGTCTAATTCTTTAAAATAAAAATGTCTAATGTTTATTTGTTTTATTTCTTGTTTATTCAACTAACACTCATAAATATAACTTGTGACATAATGATTTATAATTATTCATTTCCATGCCGATACCTAAATATTTTACAGAGAACAACAAATGATTCATTTTACTGGATTGCTTTCAAAAATAATTTTGATTGAGCACATGTAAATAAGCATTTTCTATCATTTAAACGCGGAAAATTAAGGAATAAAGGCAAGAAAATTACTCCCAACATTCATCAGTCCTATCATGTACTGAGAACTTCAACATATTCACTGGCTTTTATTACATATTGTTTATGCAGTAAGATATACTGGTACAGAGACAAATGATATGGTATCAAATGGTATTGCAAGCTTATATTCTGTTAGGTGGTTGAGGGGTAATGAGACAGGTTGGTGACCAGACCTCCCCTGATAAGGTCTGTATGAGACATACAGTTGCCTCATTGGATAAGAAACATATACTGTATAATCAGTAGGTTTTTAAGTGCCCTGTTAATCAATTGAGCTAACTTTGTAATCTTTAAGGAAGGCATTACATATTTTTAACCTTTTCTAGACATTAGAGCATCATCTACTTCTGGTATCACAGAAAGGCAAGTATATCTTGGAAAACATGGATGTGATGATAGCGCTACATCATGCACCTCTATGCCAGAAGATGGTTTATTAGAGAGACTACTAGCAACAATCAGTGGTAGATAAAGCACATGTAAAATAAAATAAAAAAAACCTTCCATTTTTTTCCCCCAACACTGCATTATCTATATGCGGGCAAGCAACACAACCAACTGTGGTGTGTTCTGGGATATTACTTGCATACATTCCCAGTACACAAGTAACCACAGAAGGTACTTGTATGTCCTTTTTTATCACAATGTAGTTCTGTTTTAATGGATAGTTAAGTACTTTTAAAAGCGGTCTTTAATTACAGTTTTCTAATTTGCCTCCATCAAAAAGACTTGTGCATTCAGAAGTGCATTCAGATTCAAATTTGGCAAATTCAGAGATTCATACAAAGCCACAGAACGAGGCCAAAGACCACACGAAACAAGGAAAACGAATCAACAAGCTCAGAATTTTCATCTGACATTTGGGGGCCCTTTCACTTATGTTTCTCTACCTTCTCCGCCAACCACTTCCACATCGTCTTGTTTTTCATCTTCTATATTCGGCCGCATCTCTGGGCACATAACCTGGTGCAAACTTCAGCCAAAATGGCGGCATTTCTGGTACCACCCTCTCGCCCCAACCTCCGATCACTGAAGTGCACCTAAGGCGCCGCCTTTTTGGTGGAAGTTTGTGTCAGGTTATATCTGTGGAGATGTGGACGAATATGAAAGAGGAGATAGGATTCCAATAGGAGCACGTTGTTGTTACTGATTGAATCCCCTATGCATTTACAAGGTGTACACCACAGAAATTTAAAGAGACCTCATCCTCATTGGAGGATTGAGGGAGAGTATGTCAGCAAAAAAGGAATTTTTATTCTCTGAAAAGTGAGAATGGTAACTTCTCAAAATATTTTGGTATACATTATACATCTGGCCACAGAGCCCAAAAATCACACATTAAAAAATAATGTAACAAGCAGATGTGGTCTGCTGGCATTGTGGAGACGTAAAGAGACTTAAGTCATGTAGAGGCACAGGAATGGCATCATGGCGAGGCACAGGAATGGCATCATGGTGAGGCACAGGGAACGACCAGGACATCTAGCTTTCATTGTGTTTGGTCACCAATTTTGAGGCTGCACACCATGAATGCCTACATCCATCCTTCCACAGTGTGGAGTATCTATGCAAACAGGGACAATGGTGCGTAAACAGTAATAAGGAAGTATGCAAACTCATGATATTACAATTATCTTGTAATGAGATTTATAGGAGAAAAACACAAAATAGGCTCATAGATTTATGCAAACTGGAATTTATAAGAAACGAGAATGTGCAGTACATGTAATAATCATTCTAATCTCTCTTCACTATGTTTTATAGATCATACCCATGTCGCAATAGAAAAGCCAAAGGTCAGGTAACGGAGAATCCAATAGAGGGTGTGTAGCAAGGCGAGCAGAGAAGAACGGGAATCTGGAGTCCAGGGACATACAGAAACCAAAGTTCTGGAACACTGGAGTAAAGTGGTCACAGTCTGATGGTTTTTTGGGTATTTATTGGTTGCCATAGAGGAGTGATTCAACAGCACCAGGTTCACTGTTTGTGTGTGTGAACAGGTGTGCAACATTGTGCTGATGTCTGGGCAACACCCAAAGTCCTCCCTGGGGTTTGCTGAAACGTTAGGCCACGGTTTTGGGCTACCGCAATCACAAAGCTTTTGGAAGGCCTGCAGTGATGGAAGACAGCTGGGGAGAGCAGGTAAGGGTGACATGAGGGGCATGACATTTACTCCCAATAAAGAGCTTCAATAAATTGGAGGCAACCAAATAAAATCATGATGGTTTATAGCCCTGTAGTCTGTTTTCCGAGAATGTGTTCTACACAAATACCTAGTTTTAATTAATGATGACAAAATGTGAATCATATAAAAAATATTAAACACTTTGGGTTTTTACTAAACAACCAATTCTTGCCAAGCTGATCATCCAGAGTAAACATTTTAACTGGTCTGTTTGCAGCTGCCAAGAGCGAACAAAGACGAAACACTGTGTGGTCCAATGGAATGCAGAATTTTTAGCCAAGGTACAAAAATCAGAAATACCACAACATTGGTTTCATGACAAAACAGAAATCTGGAATGTCTGAAAAAGTAATACAGCTACAACATAATTTATATAAAAAGTAGAGAGCTTGTGAGAGTATAAAAACACATCTATATTTCCAAGCAATAAGAATGAAAAGGGGAAACACAGATAAAATATATAAGTAGTGGTGAGCAAAGACCAGAATAAAAGAATAGGAGTGGGTGGTGTGAAAAGGGTGTCCCGCTTAATTGTGTGGTTTAACAGATGACATCAAGGGTAATGGATTAAGAAGAACAATCCTAATATCCTGCGTGGGATCTTCTCGTGACTGCATTTAGTGTTTGGCTTGAGATGGTAGCAGACAGGCTGCTTGTTATTGTGCAGGAAAGCTACAAGTGGAGAAAGAGAAAGATAACCAAGAGAAAGAAAGTTAAAAAGGGGAGTAGTTATGCCTGTAAGAGGCCTGAGGGAGGGGGGTCAGGATAACATTTGGAAGCCTATTGTTTAGAACAGGGCTTGACAATTTTTTTTAAATCTAGGAGCCAGCTAAAAAAGTTAGGACCCAGGACATTATTTTGCCCTACACTAATACTTTGCCCCAGCACTCACAGTCTCACACTTTACCCTAACCCTCACACTTTGCCCCAGCACTTTGCCCACACTAAAAAGCACCATTAATTAACTATGTCCCCAGTTTGCAATAGGCATCTTTGTCACTGAATAACTTCACATAGTCCCATGTTTAGTGACAAATATGCCTATGGGAAACTGGGGACAGAAATTGGGAAGAGACTGCCTTTGCCCCCATTCCCCCATAGTCATCTTTGTCCCATCCTCCCACTGCCAAGCATGCCCCCAGTTACTTCAACCTACCTGATCCCGATGTGCACTCTGTTGGATTCCCGCTATCAAACATCTGTGCGATGCAGACACTCAGCTGCTGCTGCCGCCGGCGGCTCCACCCTCCTCACTGAACAGGGCTGGCACCACCCACAAAGGTCATTGAGAAGCGCTGGTACTGCCCACGAAAGTTATTGAGCGGTGCCGGCTGAGTCAGTTCTATTTCGAATCGACAGGGGTGGCATTTTAAGAAGCCGTCCCCATTGATCCGAAATAGAATTGAGTCAGCTGGTCAGCGCGACTCAATGACCTTCGTGGGCGGTGACAGCCCCGTTCAGTGAGGGTGGGTGGAGCCGCCGGCAGCAGCGGGGTTGTCTCCATCGTACCCAATTATAGGTTTGGCTCACAAACTCCTAGGCGCTAGGACAAAATTGCCACCTGGGATTTGTTGAGCCCTGGTTTAGAATGTGTTGTACAGAGACCTGGTAGAGATCTCCTGTTCTGGTGTGAGGTATAGATTATCCAGCCGAGTCTATAATATTTGCTCGTAAGACTGCACTGTTGCCTACAAACACAATTCGTGGCTGATTTGAAATCAAATTTTTATTTTGACTCTGACAAATAAAACCCAAGGGACCAAAGTGTTGAGCATTTAAACATCAAAGAATACATTCTGACAAGATCAACTTCCAATGGTTTATGTTTTCCAACTGGCAAGCAGTCTCTCTGGGAAGGAGCTGCATTGATAAACACAACGTGCTCAAGGCCAAATTTCTTTTGCCACATCAAGGACATAAAAGTTGCTGGAGAGAGCCGCCAAAAAACGTCATATAATCCAGTTAAAAAGGCAGAAACTGGAGTTTACAGATAACTAGGAAAGGAACCAAGGCCGATTACCCCTACCTTAAAAGTCTTAAGTATACATTAAATTCATTTAGGCAGCACATAAAAATACTAAAAAAAAAAACAAAACATAAAAAAGCTGCTGGTTCATCCAAAGAGCAACTTAACCTCTTTATAGCATAACAGATCTTTATGTATAGCCATAGCTAAGAAAGACATTAAATATGGTTATAGGTACCACTTTTCATCAATAATAACTTATACTAATATTATTAAGGAATGATTGCCAAGAATTAAAAAAAAAACATGTTTTGCAGAATCATATATGGAAAATGTAAATCTTAGTGGGGTCCCCCTTACCACAGAATCCCCCTGTATACATTTGCCTCCAGTTTCCCCAACTATTTCTTGTGCAGGAGATGTGTATGGAAAAACACATCTCTATGAGCGTGATATACTTACCACCAGTTAGCTTGGGCTCAACAAACGTTGCGATGGAGACTCCAGTGCCCATACACACGAAAAGTGCTCCCGTTGAACTTAAGAAAAGTACTTTCTGACACTTAAGAGTTATATCAAGAATCAAATTCAGACCACAGCACTGCAGTTAAAGGTTTACTACCTCAAGTAACTAGCGTATTTCTGTGGAGGTCTGTTCGAGGCGCGCAGACAACCTCTGTTGCTCCCGGCACTTCCTCTGGGGCTTCTATGATGGAAGCATCACATGACCTTTCCGGTACTCATTCATAGAAGCCCCAGCGGAAGTGCCGGCAGCAGCAGCGGTTGTATGTGCGCATTGCACAGACCTCCACCGGCTGCCCCACTAGACACCAAGGAATCGGAGGCAAGGGGAGAAGCCTAACACTGCACTGGTAAGTTGGGGGAGGGTAAGAGTGGCATATGAGGAGGTTATAAGGGCTTTCTGGAGGCAGAGTGGCATATAGTGGGTATTAGGAATTTCTGGTGGGACAGTGTGGCATATCTGGGGGCATATGTGCATAACTGGGGGCAGGTTGGCAAGTAAAAGGAGATAAAAACATTCAATATGAAAAAGGTTTATATGTAAATTATCGTAAAATTTACTAGTAAAACTTTTTTCTCTTATAGGGTAGTCTTATATTCAGGCTTTTTTTCCCTAAATTAATGTTAAAATTTTGGGGGTCTTCTTATAAATCGAGCAAATACTGTATTTTATTCCTAACAAAATATTGCATTCTACTTTGATGGGGATGTCAAGAAACAGTAAACTGCTCCTTTCACAAAACCACACATACCTGCAGATTTTACCTGTTAAATTATGTTTTAAAATAAAAATATACAATCTACAAATATAAATCTTCGTGTTTAATCTGTATAATTATTATTATATATTAGGCATTACATTTATATATTACATTTATTATATTTTTCACAATGAGAGAAAAATGCAGATGCTGGTAGATATGCATAAAAAATGATTCTGTAAAGTTTGGAAAAATGTTCACCATAGCAACCGATGGTCCACTTGGCAAAATCGTTCCATGGGTTTCTAGGGTTATTTCCACTTTTAATGCATAGCTCCAACATTGCTTTTACTATAAAAAGGTCATAATGAGCAAAACAAACACTTCTTGAATTTTAATAAATTTACCATATTTTTCTTTGGAACCATGAAAAAATATATTACAACGGTTATAATCTCCATGATCAAAGTTATTTTTTACATTCAGAAATAATACAGTGCAGAAGTTTACTTTTCAATGATTTTTGTTTTATTTTATAAATGAGTTCTATGTTCATTCCATGTTTGACTTAATCTCATGTCACGTCCAAGTGCAGATTGTTTTAACAACCCTACAAACATACAGCAGATGATTACACTCTTTAATAGTTTCTCATCCCAATAAATATTCATTATTCTCATATAAATAAACATGATATGTATACTTAAGAGAGCCTATTGAGCAATCATCACAAATAATATATGTGAAACATAAAATTTTGTAGCAGATAAGAACCATTTGCCCCATCTAGTCTGCCAATTTTTCCTGATGTAGCAACCTTGAATCAGGCCTTGGTTTTGTCTTGGATTCAGAATAGCTTTATGCTTATCCCATGCATGTTTAAATTCTACCACATTCTCAGTTAATTTGAATCTCCTTAACATTACATCAATATAGCTATAGACTATGATCTTTTCTAACGTTTCTCCCCTTGAAATAAACCTCCTTCATCTATTTCATCTACTTTAAATCACTTTATGTATTTAAAGGTTTCTATTATATCTCATCTCTCTCTTCTTTCCTCCAAGATATACAGTATATATAAACACAGATCAGCCATAACATTATGACCACCCGAATAATATCATGTAGGTCCCCTCTTTTGCCACCAAAACAGCCCTGACTCGTCAAGGTATGGACTCCACTAGATCTTTGAAGGTGTGCTTTGGTATCTGGCACCAAGACATTAGCAGCAGATCGATTCACTCATTCAGTTCTGAGGTGGGGCCTCCATGGATGTGCCATGTGTTCTCCAAGTAACCGACACACAGATACTTGGCCTGCCGTGTGCTTCATCAGACCAGGCCACCTTCTTGCATTGCTCCGTTGTCCAGTTCTTGGCGCTTTCGGCAAGGGACAGGGGTCAACATGGTCACCCTGACTGGTCTGCGGCTACCCAGCCCCATACGCAACAAACTGTGATGATCAGAACCAGCATTAACTTTTTCAGCAATTTGAGCTACAGCAGCTCATCTGTTGGATTTTACCACACAGGCCAGCCCCCCCCACCATGTGCATCAATGAGCCTTTGCCACTCATGACCTTCTCACCTCTTTTTTCACCCATGGCCTATCACCTTCTCACTGCTTTTGATAGGTACTGACCAGTGCAGACCAGGAACACCCTACAAAAGCTACAGTTTTGGAGATGATCTGGCCCAGTTGTCTAGCGATCACAATTTGGCTTTTGTCAAAGTGGCTCATATCCTTACTCTTGCCAAAGTCTCCCGTTTCTAACATCAGTTTTGAGGATGAAATATTCACTTGCTGCCCAATATATCCCACCCACTGACATGTGGTATGATAAAAAAATTATCAGTGTTATTCACTTCACCTGTCAGTGGTCGTGATCTTATGGTTGATCGGTATACGTATTTATATTGTGACTTTGTACAGCCACAGGGAGATGTCTTTTGCACAATGCACAAATGATTTGTAAATTGTGTGCATAGTCCCTGGGGTAGAGCATTTGGAGAGGAGATTGGTTCAATGCTCCAGCTCAATGATGAAATAGACTGAAAGTCTACACCATAGTTTGAAAGTCCAGTTCAGAACTTTAATGAAACCTGCATCATGTGCATGAAGTGGATATTTAAACTCTCACAAGGCCCACAATCATAAAAAATGTTGAGGGGAGAGGAAGACACTGAACGGCAAGGAGAGACACTGGAAAAAAAATCCATGAGCAAAGTGTGGGAGGTTTTCCAGAGCATTAATATGTAGTTAGTCTCCTTTTTTCTGCTTCTACTCTTCTGGGAAGGCTTTCCTGTGGGAATTTTTGACCATTCATCTAGTAGAGCACGTGTGAGGTCAGGCACTGATGTTGGACGAGAAGGCATGGCTCACTCCATTCCAGTTTATCCCAAAGCTGTTCAGCGAGGTTAAGGTCAGGGTTAGTCAAGTTCTTGCGCGCCAAACTCATCCAACCATTTATGGACCTTGCTTTGTGCACTGGGGCAAAAGGGATTTCTAATTATCAACATTGTTGCAAGAGAAAAGTGTGGTGCCCCTGGAGTTTCCCTGACCAAGAGAAGAGGCACTTTGCCCAAAGTCTCTGGGCAAAATACAGAGGGTTCTCAAGGGTGGTTATAGGGAAGGAGACCTCAAGGGAATATTCTAAATATGCTGTAGTACACTACATATCCATCAATGCACTATTAAGAAGTCTACTAGTCCACATATTAATGTAAATACTAGGTTATAGGTTCAGAGGAAAGATGTTTCAGGTTATATAGAAACACATAAATTAACATTAATGAAAGGGCAGCTTGACTGGGCATGCAATATCTGTAATAACATACACAGTGCCCAGTGCTTAGGTTAATGTACATTGGTAGGGAAGGTATGCTAACCTCCTCAGTTCTTTTTCCTTTTTTACATTAGGATGATCAGCATTAGCAGGCGGGGTCCAAACTTTGCTTTTCACTACTGTGGACACCCTGCTATGTGGCAAGCAGCCATAATGCCATAGATACGCCTATCTTTGAACTCTCAGAGTCCCACCCACCCAACAAAATCTCACCAGTTAGCAAGTTCACGCTAACATGTTTGATAAATTGCTTTATATATTTATTACAACAAAATAAAATAAGATTTGAGTTCAACAAGCAATGTGGCCTTTTATTACTATGTATCCATGTGTCTTTATTTTAATATAGTTTAGTGACCATTATGGCATTGCATCGATGTCTGTTGTCGTGTATAACGATAACTGCTACATGTACAACAGCTTAATCTAGACCCATTGCCATTCAATAGTGAGCTCTCCACTTGCATGGAGAATTAGTGCTTATGAATCACAGCCTATTACATAATCTCTACAGCCACCTTGTACAGAAGGGATGTTTATTAAGGCATAAGCCAAAACTACAGTATCAGAGGCATAGATGCAATGCAAGGATGTTTTACTTTCCTGAGAGGGTGGTAGTCAAATGAGACAGTCTCCCAGCACTGGTAGAGGTTAATAATGAGGACATTTAAACATGCATGGCAATGACATAAATCTATTCTGAATCTAATTAAGACCAGGGACTGATAATGGTCTGAGTGTTTATGTCAGTCTCAAAGTTGTGGTGGATTAATGTACAGGACTATGTATGCATGTATGAGCAGGGAAAGTGCTAGTTCAAATACTCCCATGGCACGGCCCCTTGTGGCTGGGTTCAGAAACTGCCGCTGCGAGCCATTCATGCCATGGCCCATGAAACCAGAAAACCAATGCAATTGAAGGGGAGGGGCTTAGTCACAAAACTTTATGCTTCTGTAAATTTATCAATGTTTTATCCATAGAAAAAGTAGGCATGACAATTAATTTGAATTAAATGGTATGTAATATTTGATTTTCTTTCTTCATATGCAAGATGATTCTTTCTGCCACTAAGTGTTCTCCACGTGTATTTAGGTCAAATACATGTTACACGCCATTGAGTACTTATTTCAGTCCTTTAATAGCAAAATGCTACCCAAGGCATGTTTTAGAGGTCACTACGCAAGGTAGATGGGCAGAATAGCACCTTTGTATCCAAGTTTATGTTTAATGAATAAGAATAGAAATATGCTACGTATTATAAGGCCAGAGCGTGCGCAAATAGTTAAGTCATTCGGTGTATGCCAAAATAAAAACATACGCTTCTTTTCCATTCAACTCTCAAGATAAATGTTACAATTGAATAAATGAGCAGAAAGGATAATACATTAGTAAATTAATCTCTCTTAATCTCGGTATTTCTACCTTTTGTGCAAGGGCGTTTGACAGCATACATTTACACCCACACAAGCTGAAAAGACAACAGACCTAAATCATGATTACAAATCTTTATCCCATGTTAGGTTCCTAATGTTTTCACAATGAGTAGCTTCCTACACTGAAAAAGCAACATTTCTGCGATAAAAAAACACATTAATAGCAATTCATCTTTTTTTACTTGTATTGATTTATTTGATGGATTTATGTTTAACACCTGACAGGAAGACGTACACCTAAAAAACTGCAATCCATACTGTTTACCATAAATCAATATCAATCGTAATGTTTTTAATTATCGTTACTTTCACAACTATTTTATGGCCAAAAGTAACTCAGCTCTCATGGGCTATAATTAACATACAATCAAACAATTAGCATAGTGTATGACTGAGTGACCTCGTAAGAACTATCCTCAACTCTGATGAGTCAGAAGACTGGAGTTCAAAACCTTGTTTTCTACTGATTTTTACATGCAGTAAAAAAGCAGCAAACTACAGAAAAATACAGTTTAGTGGGGCACCAAAGCTTTACGCTTAACTGAGATTTACTAGGGTTTCACCAGTCTAATCATTAACCCAGTTACTAAACCTGACCTTTGTAACTGCATTATAATAATCCACTAGCATCATGTGGTGGCATCAACACTGTAAAAACCAGCAGACTGTGTTTTCTCTTTTTTAGCTGATATATTTAACGGATCCTAAAAAAAGATGGATAGATAGAATGAGATAGACGGATAAAGTAATAATCCTACTCTATACCAGTCTTCAGAACAAACCCACTTTTGCTGGATTTCATTGCATTTTCTGGTACTAATATTTTTCTTAAATGTATAATAATGTATTCCAACTGTCCTTCCTTGGTGAATCTTGAGGGTAACTGGAACAGACCATTTCCTTCAGTTTTATACATAAGAGATTAAAATATAGTGTGTTTTAGTAATCAATAATGGGACACTGTCATCAACAGTGTGTGCTTGAATAACTGTATCAATGCATGACCATCCGGGGTTAAAATGTGATGTAACAAATCTGGTTGATTCATGGGAAGCTGAAAAAAGCAAACATTAAACAAGGCACAGGTAAAATGGCTAGAACTGCTATTGGGCTATTTCACTCAACCTCGGCTAGCCACCAGTTCATTGTTGTGGACTGTCTTTCAGCGAGACCAGTTAGCTTAAGCTTGCAACAGATACAGCAAACGGAGATAATGCAACTATTTAAAAGCTTTTGTTTACTTCATCGAAAAAGATGAATGTCTGAACATGTAAAAAGTAAACATTCGGAAATCTTCCTGTCTGGTAGACTACCACTCATGTGGACTGACATACACTATATGTTTCAAAGTATGTGAACCCTTGACCATCACACGTATATGTAATTGCTGAACATCTCGTTCCAACACCATGGTTATTAATATATGGCACTGCCCACCCTTTGAAGCTGTAACAGCCTCCATTCTTTTGCAAAGGTTTTCAAAAAGATTTGAAACTTGAGTTATTTCACACCAAACCATATGTTAATGGACCTTGCTTTGTGCACAGGGGCAGAGCAGGATTAATAGAGGACCACAAAAAAAATTTCTCCAGGGACCCCGTTGCAACAAACCAATCGGGTCTCAAAATGTGCAGCAAACATCCTCCCACACGCTGTGTCCCTGGAAATGACATCATCCAGCAGGGACATCTGCTCAGCATGGCCAGAAAACACGGCAAACCTGGTATTCTCATCTACTCTTTGGAAAAGTCTGGTCAGAACTGGTCATAGAAAACTTGCGGCCAAAAAGCCATACCCGACATGGAAACAAGGCCAAGCAACTCCACTATTCACGAAAACACAATTACTGGGGTGCAGAAAAATAGCAGCAGGTTCTCTGGACTCATAGGTCAAAATCTGAAATATTTGACTATAGTAAAAGACAGTTTAAGAGTGGTACAAGAATGAGTGTCTGCATACAACAACAATTAAGCATTAACAGTCAGGGATTTAGTCAGAATTAATGGTCTCCTCAATTTTGAGAAGTACAGGCAGATACCCATCATGCAATACCATCAGGTAGGCATGTGATTGGCCCCAAATGTATTCTGCGGCATGACAATAACCCTAAACATACAGCCAAAGTCATTAAGAACTTATCCTCACGAAACGAAGAACAAGTCCTGGAAATGATGGTATAGCCCCGACATCAGCATAGTTGAGTCTGTCTGAGATTATATGCAAAGAGAGAGGCAACTGATGCTGCCTAAATCCACACAAGAACTGTGGTTAGTTCTAGTTCCTTAAGAACTGTGAGCAAGTCTACCTAGAAAAACTGATGCTGTTATGAAGGCAAAGGGTGGTCACACCAAATATTTATTTCGATTCTTCTAAAATCTAAAACCAGCATTTCTGTTTCTGAAAGCATTCTTACTTTACACTACTCCAGCCGATGCTTGGCATTGCGCATCGTGAAATTTGCCTTGTGTGCAGCTGCCCGTCCGTGGAAACCAATTTATTGAAGCTCCCGACGCACAGTGCTTGTGCTTATATTTGTTTTGCAGAGTTTGGAACTCTGTATTGAGCGATGCTACATAGGGCAGGCGACAGTATGCGCTATGGGCTTCAGCAATCAGCAGCCCTGCTCGGCTACTGTACATGGTCTACTGGTTTGTGGCTGGGCTGTTACTCCTAGATGTTTTGCAATAGTAGCGCTTAAAGTGGACCGGTGCAGATCTAGCAGGGCATAAATGTCACAAACTGACATGTGACAAAGGTGGCATCCTATGACGTGCCACGTTTAAAGTAGCTGAGCTCTTCAGGCAAAGTTACTGTGTCTTGATGAGTAATGCTCATACCAATTCTAAATAACTTCCCGATCAGTGGTCAACAGCTTCCTTGCAAATGTTGCCTCGTGCCAATCTTTAACCACAGGTGACAAAGATCAAGGAAAAGGAAAACACTTGTTTTTTGTGCATAGGAACTAGAGATTTATCATTTACTGCTTCTCTAGGGCTCTTATTATTTCATAATAATATGTAAAATTATACATATAAAATACGATTAAAAGTCCAATAAACGGGAGAAAAAAATAGTTTCTGTTGGTCAAAAATCAATGGAAGTATGATCTAATCTTTTCTGTCATAATCACGTAATGGTACATACACTGGTGGGTGTTGCTATGAAGCTGCAGTTTGTCCAAATCTTTACAGCTGTAACAGCTTAATCAACTCACAAAGTACTATGTGTATGATGTTAGTGAGGCTTTATGGAACACTAAACTGTCCCGTTAATGTGGAGCTTTATTATAATAACTTCTTGAACTATTACAACTTTATGCTAATAGTTAAGCAGGGCATTTATTACCATTTATATCCCTGTGAATACAACACATCTTGAAATTAACTCAATTTCTTTCAAATAATGTGCACTGTTCTCCTGCATTTATTCTTTGTGATGTACCAGTTATGCACTTTTTACTTTTTATGCTATATATCTTAGAAATTCTCAGACCAGCAGTCATTTTGCAAGAAGTTGTCTCTGTGAATTGCATTATTTTTAATGGATTAATAAATGTTTTTTTTCAGATGCATGAGCAGCAGTTTGCAGCGTTACTCATTTAGTTGAGAAATAGTTCCTCATTCAGTAAAATCATGAAGTTAAATATCAGCTGTGTAAGGAATATATCCGGACCAGGTAGGCGCTGGGTTAAACTCTGAATGCCTATTCCTAAACGTTGAGCAGGTAAGAGGCTGCCGCTGCATTCCTTTTGTGACACCATTGGAAGAAACGCACAAGACGCCCATCTGTCTGCTTCCCTGTAAGCTTTCTAGAAAGTCAAGTAGTCAGGTGTTACTAATTGACAGCTTTAAATAATAATACAGTACCGTATGAGTAATTGTATGTGTGACCATACTAGTTATGCGTGCTAATTTATACAGGATGAAACTGGCACAACCAACTCAATAGTAACAAGAAACGCAAGCTTGATCTAGGGATATGTGGAGCTGCAACAAAGTCTTTGAGCTACAACCCTCTGGCCATGAGCTTATGAGCCAGAAGCCCAAACTGGTGCGTGGAATGCTGATACTCCAGTACACAATCCAAAAAGGCTGGACTCAATGGCATGAAAAATACTCTTTCTAAAAAATATGCTAATCAAACAGGCCTTATGTAAATGTTTAATCTCACTATAACAACTTCTAGAATGCGTGCATTTCAGATACCACAAGATCATGGTACATTATGGTTTACTTTTTCACTCTTTCACCTTTTGTTGCATATTCTTCAAAATTGGCATGCAATGGTTCAACGACATTTGTGCCCAGCACACAACGTGATGCCTTGTCTTTTACCTTAGATACTTAAATAGAAGATGTGAATTGTTTCTGTAACCAATATTCCAAAGGATGTACGGGCAATTTTAAAATGAACACAAAAGTCACAGAATTATTGTGCTGAGTGGCAGCTGAGCAGAAAAAAATGCGATCACAAGGAAACAAATTGCGTATTGTGTTATATTATCTGCTCCCAAAGCTTTTGGAAAGAAGGTTAGGGGTGAACAAAGGCATCTATTCCCAAAAAGGTTCATTTCAAGCCAAAGCTATAATAAATCATTTTATATATAAGCCTAGAATAATACAACAACATTATCTTCCTATTCTGCCTGCTTCATGTAAAAAGTGCTCATTGTCTGTACTTGACAACATAAAAATAGAAAGAGAATAAGAAATTAAGTTACCAAGGGAAATATTTAAATTATAGAGCAGTCGGACAGCAATGAAATACAGCAGAAAGAACAAAAGGACTATAAAAAGTGAAGACTGGTATTTTGTAACAAAGTAAACCATACCATAGGTTTGTATAAGATAGCAATATTGCTCATTTCAATTTAAAACTAAACAAGTTTGCCAATAACAAGCAAACAAAAACATTATTATGGGTTTATAATAATACATTTTTAAAAAATCATCGCTAGATCTTTTGAAAAAATAGATTTAAATTGTCTTTTTTGTTTTTACTATTAATAAACATTTTATCACACATTACTGATACTGACCTTAAAAACAGCATCGAAACCCACTGTTTCTGTGGGCAGAGCTAGACACTAGCTTGCTGTCGGGCAGAGGGATACAACAGCACACAAGGACATAGCAGAACAAAGTGGCCAAAGTGGCCAAAGTAATAACAGACTATGGCAGAAGAAAGACCATTTGTGGTATGAAACAGAATTTGAGGAGATATTGAAACTGGGGACACCTGT
This sequence comes from Spea multiplicata, assembly GCA_009364415.1. Lineage (NCBI taxonomy): Eukaryota > Metazoa > Chordata > Amphibia > Anura > Pelobatidae > Spea > Spea multiplicata. The sequence goes on along the minus strand of VKOC01000009.1, from coordinate 10,099,625 downwards.
AATTGCAGAAGGCAACCATGAGATCTATGAATAGATAAGGTCAAGGGACAATTTAGATGGTCATGCCTATGAAGCCCCCTTATTATGCTTTCCTGTGTCCCTTCAAAAAACAAAAAAAAAGTTTATGTGTCTAAAAGTTGTGTCTTAAAATATTTACATGTGTGTGTGTTTTTAACATAATTATGTAGGCTAACAGGTCTTCAAACTTAAAATGGCAGATCATATGGCATGGACAGATTGGGGGAGCTGTAAGATAACACATATAGGAACAAACTTGTCAGAAATTGACATTAATCTTCCTTTAAACCACTGAGTAGAAACATAATAAACCAACTGACACACCGCTACAAATCAGTATGTTTTTGTAGCAGATTGTTTTGTGACAGAATAACCTTGTGCCATTAATCTGACACATTCATTTTTTGCACTGATACTGCAGCTAGGGTCTTGGATGAGATCAGATTCTGCTAGAAATCACCAGTGAATCTTGTAATACAAACCTGGCTTAAAAAAAAAAAGACATTTCAGAAGCACATATTGGTCTGACACACCAGGAATTAAGTTCAGTGGACAAAAGGTGACAGAGAAGCCATGTTGCCTATCCCTGTGAGAACTGAAAACTAATTCTGTCTTTTGCTCTCAAGAACATACTTTCACCTTTTTGTCTAGTAAATAAAGAAATTCCATGACATCATCAGGCCAGGTGCACAAGGTAACAAAAAATGACTCCGCTAAAGAATTAAATAATATGAAAACCCTTAGGTCTGATGTAGCTCTGTAATGTCCAATTACGTTTTGATTCATACACCCAACCCATGCTATACTTCTGTAACCCTACACACACAAACACAAGAGGCAATACTGAGCTAGTGGATGCTTTTTTTGGGTTCATTTAATATAAACAGTATGAATTTAATATAAACAGTATGAATTACAGCACATCTAATTACCACAGTATGCTAGGATCTAAACGGTCAAACAGTTAAATGGACAGTCTAGTGTCCCATAAAGCCACACCAATGAAGAATGCATATTAAAGTTCTTTGCAAGTACCCCAAATATGCATTGGTCTATACTGAAAAAAATAAATTACCTTTGAATAAAGCTGAAGCTCCAGAGCTGTAGCACAACACCCCTCACCCTGTGGCCCAATTTATGCGCCAATCAGTGACAGGTAAGAGCCCCCATTGATTTCAATTCATGCATGAGGTCTCAATAAAAACCCCTTGAACATTTCCACGAGCCTACACCCACAACATACATTCTTCTGTGGGGAGGATATCTAGGACTTTAAACTGTCGCTTTAACTGCAATATACAATACATACTCCGATTAAGATGGCACACACGTGAGCTTAAAAATAAAGTGGCATTAATAACTGCTATTACATAGGTGCATGTGGCAGCTTCTGGCAATTCTAATTTTATTATGGTTATCTGTTCTTCTTGTCTTGAGGGTCATTGAAATATTTATCTCCGACTCCCATGAAGATTATGGCAAAAGAACAGCTTACAGGAGCAGGGTTCTTTCATGTGATCTATGCGCGGTATAAGAATTGCAATAAAGAAAAAAGGAGACAATCATATCATCTAGTGAGGATCCCTGTATTTAAATTTACACATGGAGTAACTATTACCTTCTAGAAACGGGTATTCACTTCTCAAAACCTGAAACCTCAAACGCAACTAAAACGTTTTAGTTTGCAAACAATTTTGCAGCGATATACAGAGAAAAGTAGCCATATATTCCAAATGGCTCTCCAGTTAAATGAGGACATGTTTCAGATAATTACTTTTGTCCACGATGTTTGAAGGTCAGAAAATACTCAGGTTGTTCTCCTTTAACTTTATCCTGTCTCACCTCCCTATTCAGGTGACATGAATAATAAATATATGTTCTGTAGCACAGACAGTCAAACGCGATTTGACCTGATTTTCTCAGGCAAATATTGAAACCACGCAAGAAAGACCCGTTTACACAAACAGCAATTTCATTACACACAAAGTTTTCATTTTTATGCCTCGGAACGGCATTCTTAAGCAAACAACACCTGTACCCTATACAGTTATTTTCAGAAAAGGAAAGAAAGAAAAAAAGAAAGCTGCACAATGCGTAATTAAGGGGACTGGGAGAGGATTTGTTAAATTTAAAACATTTTATTCACAACCAACTTTGCTATGCGTTATGAAGGGCATGAGCTGGTAGTAAGCTTCTCCCACTTGACATGCCAGGATAGCCCTGTATAAAAAGGTATAGTTCAATCTGAGCATTTTCTTTTTTAATTCTTGTAGTTGTACGGAAGAAACATCTCCTCCATCTGTGTCCACCATCGTGGTGGACATGAGCTTCAGCCTGCAATCATAATATAATAATTTTAGGAATCAAACTGGAGTTTAAGAACTCATTATGGGCACATAGGTTTCCTCAGCAGTAATCCATAATTAAATAATGGCGTATAACACATATATACATATATAACACAAAATAAATATGTACTGAAGGAGCAAAATGAAGCAGAGGTAAGGGAACAAAAAAAAAAATATGGCAAAATAAAATCAATACACGGTGAGGATGATAGGAGGGGGCTCCAAAGTTCAGTGCGGTCTCATATCTCTATTTGTGTTCTTTTCTGTTAAAGAGACAGGTGTTCCTCAACCCCTATCCACAAGACTCATAGCAGGTCAGGATTCAGCAGAATGGAGGGTTTTTGTTTACCGAGCACTTTGTACATTAGGAATGGTGACTGGCTCACGTTCAAAAGGCACTTTTAAGGCATGCAACTGGACTAGTGGGAAGTTCTCTATTAAAATACACAAGTATACGTGTACTATTCAGCCTACAATGCCCAATTAACACGCATGTAACTGACTGTAGCATTATAAACATCATACTTAGTACTGTTGAAGCTTTTCCTGGGCTGAACATACATACATATTTGCAAGGGTATATTCAACACTAGTCTGCTCCAGGGCTGGCTCATTGAATTCCCATTGGTTTCAATGGAAGCACTTTCCTGCCAATGATTTCTAGGCAGCCAATAAGAATAAGGTTTTTTTCTGTTTTACAAGAATGCATTTTAAAGAACTGTATGACACAATGTTAGTAGCCAAGATTAAACATTATAAGGTTAAGTTTTATAAAATTGTAAAATATACATATGCTTGGGTTTTTTTTCTTTTCTTTAAGAAGTTTTAATTATTCGATCTAAAGGTTTTAGTACACTATGAAAACTTGCTTCTGACTCCCTCTTGTGACACCATCCAAGTCACAAGACACTGAATCAGAGCAGCAGATGGACACATAGGGAGAAAAGAAAAAAAAAAAAAAAGTACACTAATACTGATTTGCACAAACAATTAAAAATTGGAACAAAGTTGGTAGCATTTTCAAAAGTCATAATATATACACTATATGTAAATAAAAGTGTATTTCAAAGCAAAAAGAAATAAAACTAACCAACCCAATCTCAGTTACATAAGCATCTTTTGCTATTTTGCTCAGCTAGCGCCAGCACGTTCTCAGCTAGCGCCAGCACGCTCTCTATGGCATCCTGCCAGCAAAATTATGCAAGAACCATTAACTGGAATGTGAGGCACTTGTGAACCTGCATAGCTAGATAAACAACTTTTCATGATTCTTCCCAGCAAGGTAAATAAAGCCAGCGCCACCAACTACAATGTGAGACACACGTGAACCTGCTCTGAAATGTATTGCACGCATCAGTGTACATACTTTTCTTATTGTTACCTGTTCCAGAAATGTCTCATTAAATATGGTTTCTGGTCTGTGACTACATGAGTTTTTAAAAGCGTTTACTCAAATTTCCCGGGATACTTCTGATTTTTGGGGACCTATCTCAGCATAAAAATAGTCCCTATGTACAGTGTATTACACTGCATACAGGCAGCATTGCATTTAAACTATGTATGTCTAAGACACACACACAGCCTAAATGCTTGTAAATGAGCTCCAAACTACCCAGTATCTGTACCGGGTAGCCTAGAGCTCAGCGCTCCATGCCCTTATCCCCTTTGTCCCAGGAACCTGGAAGTAAATGTTGATGGGTAAGGAGTATGCATCACATCAACTTCCATGGTATTAGAACAATAGAATTGTATTTTTTTCATATAAATATGTTTAGTTTTTTAACCCCTTCAGTCATGGGGGTTTTCATAACCAGAATGTACAGTGTTTTTTTGTAACACTTAGCGTGTGTTTGTTAAGGCATCAGGGCCGGCCTTTGGGGTGTGCGACCTGTGCGACCGCACAGGGCGCCACACTCCAGGGGGCGGCGCCCCAACTTGCGGCACCCGGCACCCCTCCAGACACGGACAGTAATGTCCGCCGCTGGAGGAGCAGGCTCGCAAGGGAGCGGT
>VKOC01000009.1:10071126-10085276 GCA_009364415.1 Spea multiplicata | reverse complement strand
TGTTATTTAATTGTTTGTCCTATTTTGGTGTGTTACTTACTTTAAATAAAAGTGTTTTTATATGGTGTGTGGGGGGGTCATATTCAGTTTCGGACAGGTAAATGCTGCACTTTAGGTTTCAGTCCAGAACTTGTTTTGGTGCATCCCTACTACTAAGCCAGACAATGAAGTGGTAGGCCTATACCACATCAATGTTTGGCGTAGTATATAGTGATTGGGGTTTTGTTACAAGTTTTTATTCCTTTCTTTTTTTGGGATGGGGGGGCGCCAGAGGAGTTGTCCGCACAGGGCGCCAGAACACCTAAGGCCGGCTCTGGGCACAAGTGTATGAGGCCATGGCAGGTCCTGCGCGGCTATATCAGAAGTGCTTGAAGGTGGTGGAGACAAAAGAGGGGTTGATAGGGACATAGCAAGAGCTGATGGGCATATGGCAGGGCTGTTGAGGACATGGCAGAACTAACATGACATGGCAGGGGCTAGGGGACAAAGCAGGGATTGGTGGGGACATGGCAGGGATTAGTGGGGACATGGCACGGGCTGGAGGGCATGGTAGTGGCTGGGTGATAAGGCAGGGCAGGTTGGACAATACAGGTGCTGACAGGGAGAAGGCATGGGATGATGGATAGATGGCAGGGGCTGTGGGGACATGGCAGAGGCTGAGGTGGACATGGCAGGAGCTAGGGATAGACATGTCAGGGATGGGGGGAACATTGCAGGCTAGTAAGGACAATACAGGGGTTGATAGGGACATCGCAGAGGATGGTGGGGACATAACAGGGGCTGGTTGGGGTAATACAGAGGTCTACCAGGCATTTGCCCAGTGTGTCAGTGGTCATTTTAGAACAGACCCAAGATGAGATATTGATTTAAGATAGCTACAACTTGCTACAACTTTACATAACATTTACCGTATTTGCTCGATTATAAGACGACCCCCAAATCTTAATATTAATTTAGAAAAAAAAGAAAAAGCCTGAATATAAAACGAGCCTATAGGAAAAAAGTTTTACCAGTAAATGTTAATTCATGCTAACTATTTTTTTTTAAATAAAAAGCTATATTGAGAAAAATATTTTCTTTTTATTTCCTTTTTTTTCAAACCTGCCCCCCACAGTTATGCACATCTGCCCCCAGGGCTTGCCACTCTCCCAGAAATGCCTATACCCCCTATATGCCACTGTGCCCCATTGATATGCCTTTTGACCCAGTATGTGCCACTTCTGCCTCCAGGAATTGCCACTCTGCGCATTTAGGGGGTTAAAAGCATAATTATGGGGCAGATGTGGATTTAGGGAGTATAAGGGCATTCAGATGCGATGGCATTAAGCGGGGTTAAAAGGCATTTTCCATATCAGGAGGCTCTGCCTCTTAGAAATGCTTATGCCCCCCCCCCCATTTAACACTCCCCCTCCCTCCCTCCTCCAAACTTACCGGTGCTTCTAAGTCCCCGGTGCGTAGTCCAGGCAGTGTGTAGAGCTCTATGCGATTCGTGTAGACAACTTCCGCTGCAGCCAAGAGGAGGTGCGGTTAGCAGCGGGGGTTGTCTGCGTCCATTGCGCAGACCTTCCCCGGCTGTCAGAGTTCCCCGGCCGCCCCCGTGCAGGGAACTCTGATCTCTGACAGCTGGGGAAGATCTGCGCGATGGACGCAGACAACCCCCGCTGCTAACAGCACCTCCTTCCGTCTGCAACGGAAGCTGTCTATGCGAATCGCGTAGAGCTCTACACGCTGCCCGGACTACGCACCGGGGACTCAGAAGCACCGGTAAGGTGGGGGGCATAACACAGGAGGATCCAGGTCCTCTGAATCGCTGAGGGGGATGTGGATCTTAGTCTCATAGTCAGACCTATTTGAGGTCTGATTATAGGACGAGGGGTATTGTTCAGAGCATTTGCTCTGGAAAAAACCTAGTCTTATAATCAAGCAAATACGGTACTACATGTTTAATAGCTCACTGTCATAACAGGGGGTCTTTTATTCTGTCTTGGTATTATATATTTTATTTTTGAATGCTTGTGTGAGATTCTAATTTTGACCAAGCAATTTTTATGGCACTCTACCTTCTTTCCCTAAAACATTCTTCTCACCCCAACACATTCTTCTCACACTGACCTAATGAATGCATTGCCAACTTAGATAACAGTGACCTGTACCATGTCTGTTTTTCCAGACAGTGATGCACCCAGGCAGCCCTGTAACGGAGGTGCTCAGCTGGGTCACGTAACACAATATTTTGAGACCTTGCTTTAGTAAAGTGTCAGCTTGCTCACAGAGGGATAGGCTGTGTGCCAGGTGAGAGTAAGGGTGTATAGAAGTAAGTTAGCATATGTGATTAGATGAGTGTGTGTTAGGTGTTATGGTGTGTGTATGGTGTTAAAGAGTGTTAACATAAGGTATCAGTGTGAATGGGAGTGAGTTAGTATATGATGTTAGAGTGACATTATTTGTTAATGTATGGTGTTAGTGTGCTTGGATGTTAGAGTGAATTTATTTGTTAATGTATGGTGTTAGTGTGCTTGGATGTTAGAGCGAGTTTCGTTGTTAGTATGTTATAGTTTGTGTGTGTGCTACTTGCCAGGAGAGGGGCTATCAAAGAAATTCTGCTGCAGGCGATGGCCTGGGTCAGGCCCAGGACAGCCCTCAAGGCAAATACATCTCTACATTCAGGTACCATATTGCCATTTTAATCTAAGGCCTAAATTGAAATATTGTGTAACCAGTCTATGTATAATTTGATTGCCAAACTGCTGAACTGCAGACTGCGCTTTTATAAAGGTTCCAGATTAAAATGGCAAACTGGTCGCTTACATTTAATACTACTTGAGTAACTCTTTGCATGGCATCTTCCTAAACACTACATCAATTTAAAGGTTAAACATTTCAACACGTTATTAAAAGGTTTTATTTTTCTTGTAAATGCACTGTGGGTCCCAGAGGCACTGAAAGGATTAATCACAGAAAAAGTGAGCGAATCCTGATTAACGCCATAACTGATAAGAGCAAATAGAGGTGGAAAAAAAATGTATTGCACAGAAAGAATGAAAGAACAAACATTGGGGAATAGGAAAATGTACTGAAATTCATCTATTCATTATCTGTTAGTTAGAAGCCACCTGTTTTTCGTAATTGTCTGTTTAAATGAAGAACTGTAAGGATAATTAAACAGCACATGGAGGCGGAACAGCCTTTCCAACATCAGCTATTATTAATGGACATCTATATTGGAGGCCCACACAATTCTAAGAGGCTAATTACAATGTAATGTTAGAGCTGGCAGCTCTGAAAATATTGCTTTACTGAGTAAAAATTAGGGGACAATGTCATTATTACTCAAAGTGTCTTTTTTGCCTTTTGTTTTTTTTCTGAAACCCCTGGGGAGATAGTGGATTGGAAAGACTACATTTACCATTCCATCTTCAACATACTTGATGTAAGGTATAATTTCTTCTATTTAGTTAATAAGATCAGTGGAACGTATTAACATGTGTAGTTACAGATGAATAGCATTGTTATGATAGATTTCAAATTGCACATAACTACAGGAAAAAAAAAACCAACACTTATTTGGAGTGACTGATGCCTCAATTACCTTATGAAAGTGGCAGCTTGCTGACAATTAAATGTATTGCACCTAAGAGAATAGGGACTTTCATAAACAACTATATTCTGTTACGAACAGACATAAAATCAGTGCTTTGGGACAGCAGCATGGCTGAGCAATGCTTATTTCACAAGAAAACTTAATGTGCTATTAGTTTGATTTGTTAAGGATACACGATTTGACAGGTCTGGTTTTCGCAGTCAGTATTGTGGAAGATTTTGATCTTGACTTAACATTTATTTTTACTAAAATGTCCTTGATGGGCTTATTTTCCTTTTTCCTCTTGGTTGACATGCCCTACTACATGTAATCTTAGGTAGATTTTTACCAGATTATATCCATAGTTCATGAATAATGGTATAGATTCACTGTTTCTAATACACCTGACAGTCACAATAGATTTGCTAATAAAAAACCCAATGGTGTCATGGGGGCCCATGAACAAATCCTTGGCTGAAGCATCTAGTAGGCACAATGTAAACCCTTTTCTGATTCATTGTAAGCATTTGATCTACTAGTAATTGAGACAGGATACAATGCCACAATCTGGCACAATCAATTACAAAATAATCCGGTAAAAGAAGAAAGGAAAGTATATATATTTTTCATACTGGTTTTCATCACTTTCAATTACAAAATAAACCAGAAGCATGGAAGAGTGAATTTGGTGTCCTCTTGTACATCTTTCTTGCAAGACATCTATGTAACCTGGGAGAGATAGTATTAGCGGTGGGCCTTTTTTCACGCAATAGGCTCTATGTGCCTCTATAGCCACTGGAAGAATTGAGAAAATATTGAGGAATATGCATCAAACATAAAATATGAATTAAATGGATATGAAAAAAATTAAGTTAAGAGATTATGTTATCAAATGAATTAAATGCACAAGAGAAAAGTGTGTAGGCAACATCCACCTTAATTACCGCATAAAGAATTACAAGGATTACATGGAGCAAACAGTGCCACACATGTAATAATTTAATAAATGGTATACAAAGTCACCTGGTTGGGGCCATCAAGGTCCCTTCTCTGTTCTCTCCTTATTCTACAATGTCTTATGACTGGCTTTTATTTCATGATTTTTAATTTTATTCCTTTTTTGAAACATTGTCATGTGGAACTGTCTACATGTGTATTGTGGACCCTGGAAAGCTGCCCTCTGGGTGATGCCCTTTGTATGAACATATCATCTATCTGTTGATTTTTTACACATTTTATGCTGTGTACTTTTCCCTGCTCATTCGATACTGTTGTATTCTGTTTAGGTGTTATCTCTCCTCTGTTTTGGTTTTCGTATATCTGGAAAAACTTTTGATTTACAAAAAAAAGGTCACCTGGACGATTGGAGATTTCTGAAAGGAAGACTAGGAAAGGGCAGAAAGTTCAGTATTCTTCAGCCCTGGAGAAAGCAAAAGGAAGGTTTTTAATTTTAATCACACATTTTCACATGGGTGATGTCTGCCTTTTACCAAGCTCTACCCAAGTTGAAATATTTATTTCCTTCTCTTACGCACATTTAGTTTCTCTGCCTTTAAAGGGTTTTTTTTATAGCACTTTTTGCATACTCCACTGTTCCTTATGCCTAGGGTCACCTGGAATTTGAATAAAGCCCTTCGGCTGGAAGGGATTTCTTTTACCAACATTCATGTTTAAATAAGTTTTATTTAACATATTGTTAGTTATGCTGCCACTGGTCACCTGCAGTTTCCATGTTTTACTGACAAAGATGCCGTACAAAACAGACAAAACAAGCTCATAGTAAGCTTGTTCAAGAGCCTTGTGTAGTTTGAAGACATGGATATGGACAGAGAGCATTTACCCATGGTCACTGGAATTTTGTCTACTATTCCTAAGGTGACTGAGCTCTCTACAGAGAAAATATATTTTTCTAACATGCCCCTGACTGATTGCAGGACTCGGCAAACATTGTCAAACATTAATAATGTTTTTAATGGAAAAGCTTAGCCAAAAAGTAGTTCACCTCCAGAGAGTAGAAGCTGCCAATCGCTAAGGTTGTGAGAGATGGTATTGTTGAGTACCAAGACAACACTAAACATTTAAATTCATGATCACTTGTTTTTTGGATATTGTCTTTTATCCAATGCTTAAACTGCAACCTATGACACCCTACAGCAGCAGAAGACCACACCAGGTGAATCTCCTGGCCGCTAAGAACAGGATGGCACGGTCAGAATTTGGCATAAACAACATGAAAGCATGGATCCATCCTGCCTTGTATCAATGGCTGATCTTGGTGGTGTAATGGTGTGGGGGACATTTTCTTGGCACACTTTTGGCCCCTTAGTACCAATTGAGCTTCCCATCATGGATATGCAGCCGACAATTCTACAGCAACTGCGTGATGCCATCATGTCCATATGGACCAAAATCTCGGAGGAAAGTTTCCAGCACCTTGTAGAAAGTGTGCCACAGAGAATGAAGGCAGTTCTGAAGGCGAAAGGGGATCCAACCCAGTACTAGCAAAGGGTACCTAATAAGGTGGCCTGTGAGTGTATAATATACAGGTCCAGTGAAGCACCTCTCCCTTTAGTGAATAGCCCTCCTATGTGTATTTTACCTTTTGGTCCTATTCATTAACCTTTATTTTTATTTCTCATTTAATTATAAATTCTCTCCTATCCTCAGTAACATTATTCTCACTTAAATCAACCATTTAAGTTTCTATTCTTTCTTAGAAACGCAGCCTTGTGGAGCTCTGTGGAATGCCAAGGAACGTTTCACCTGTTACCCCTATCGCTGCAGAATGCGCTACTGCACACGTTGGAGACAGAGTTGAAAGCTGCAGTGTAGCTCACACGCCTCTGTCTATAGCGGTCAGTCTTTCTATTCTCTGTATAGAATACTTTATCCTCCCGTCCCCATTATTTTCGCTTTCCCTCTTCTTTTCCCCTGTGCCTCCCCCTCGCCTTTATGTGGCCGCTCGCAGCACAGTGCAGGGGGAAGGGCTACCAGGTCTAGCAGCGGTATCCTCCCCTGTCTCCCGTTCCAAAGGAGTCTCTCCTCCTTCGGTGGTGACACAATCTCCATCCGCTCCTCCCTTGCTGCGTTGCCTGCCTGGGAATCCCGGCCCTGAACCAACACTTTTCCAACCCGCGACTTTTTAAAGCTTCTTAACCTCTGACAAAGCCCCTTGAACTCCCACCTGGGGCCACAAACAAACGTGACAGGACCCAGCCCATCCCGAGGAACTGCTGCGGCTTCCTCATTCCGCCTTAATGCCCTCATCAGCCACTCGCTGTCCTTCCGCCTTCAAAGAGGGCTTTGCACCTATTCCCGGGGGAGACTGCAGCCACCGGCCCGGACACTAGTAGGAAACAACGCCGTGTGTATCTCTGTTTGTTTGCCGCAACTTTTCTAGAAACTTTCCGAGAACCAAGTAATCAAACACCTGCACTTTCGTAGCGTTTAATTACTGCTTCTAATTAACGAAACGTATTCTCCCCCCATGGAGAAAACATAATTATGGAGTATGTTGGCTTGAACCTCTAAGAACTTCAAGACTGTGCACCTGTTGCTAGCAGGGAACAGCAGTGGGCAACTGACTGATAACTGGCTTTTGGGATTTAGCAATTTTCTTCCTTTTTCAATTTTTTTGGCTGATTTTTTATTATTATTTTTTGGGGGTGAAAGGCAGTCATTATGAAAGTAACAGTCTGTTTTGGGAAGACTGCCATTGTGGTTCCTTGCAAGGATGGAAAGATGAGCATGAGAGAGTTAATCCAGCAAGCTGCGCAGAGGTACATCAAAGCCCGAGAAAAAGTAAGATCTGTTCATTTTGATGAAAACAAAAATCATTATATTTGTATGGTCTGCTTTGGTTTGCAATTAACATCATTTGGTTCAATTTCTTCCTCTTTGACAGCAGTGGCCCTGCAGGTTCTGTAATAGGCCCACTTGACAGTCAGCCTTACACTTCAGTATTATTTCCCTTAATAAACTAAATCCCTTCAACAGTTGCTTGTTTTTTTTATATATTTTGTTACCGTGTAAAAAGTTGTTTTTCTTTTTAGAATAGTAGAACAAAGTTATTTTTCAAATCATTGTTACCATAATCTGTTGCAATTGTACTAGGGGACCTAAGGTCGCCCACGTTTACATCGATGTACATATGCTTCGTTTTTTGGGATGTATGGACACATCCAATTTTAAATGGTGATGTGATTTAGGTCACTTGGGATAATTAAATTTACTCAGATTACAGATTGTATCCGTCATATGCGATTTCTGATTGTAAACTTCTTTCTCCCATTGCACTGCGCTTCCGAATATGATAGTGCTATATACAACACTATCTTCCCCTGTCAACAGAAAAAAATGGTACCATTTCATCTGTACACTGCACTAGGGACGTTGTCATCAAATGCATAGGTCAAATGGCGTCTGATGTTGAGGTTTCTTGTTGAAATCTGTGTATTCTGCATATATACTACCTCTATGATTACCAAGTGGCCTACAGGTGCCCTCAAAGTCAGTTTATCGATATAGCAAGCAATGAAAAAGTCCAGTCAGGATCATTTCATTGGATGCTATGTTGTTAAGAGCTAGTTTTGAACGTTTCACCATAATGAGTTTTTATTGTGCATATTTTGTGTACTGTGTTCTGTAAGAGAGCATTGTATAGCCCACCTGGCAGCCATGGAAGAACATTTCTGCTAGGTATATAGTTTTAAATGTATGCATTGAGGATAGTTTTTACATCATAATGTGTATCTAAGCTTACAAATCACCTAACAATGTGTATTTTTGACCTGCCATGTAAAGGTACACTTACAGCCATCCTGGTCCTTTGTTGGGGCAGATTAAGAATGCACATTAAACTACTTAATAAATAAGATGGGCTGAGGCAGTACACTGTCGATTGAAACATAATGCATCTTTCAAATGTTTTAACGTTATAACGACAATGTTACATGGATTCAAGTATAGTGTACACCTGTTTCCAGTGGTGTATTCTGGCCTGGCATGAGTAGGCCTAGGCAACAGGGGCAGATTGCACTTTTGGATTGCATGCAATGCTTGGCATCTGCAGAGGTAGGAACAGGAGCTCACGCGACACTGGTCCAGGGCAGTGCCTAATGTGAAGTGTCCTAATTGGGTAAGCACTAGAAAGCACTTACTTTTTAGATCTGATTAATCTTAAATTGACACCCCAGCATCCAACGTATGACTGAGGCTTGGAATTGTTACATTCTAATACTAATATTAATAAACATTAATTTTTAAGCAGTGTATTGAAGTGTAGCTCCAGAACAAGTTTTTACATATCTGGCACAAAAACAAAAAATGTATTCATTTCACCAAGGTTTTTATTTTACCCAAACTCTGAGTTGTCTTAAGTTGGAGGATCCTTGTAAATATTATCTTTTGGTATTCTCCCGAACTCACTCGGTCAGGAGAAACTTACTAAAGGGGACCTTTCACTTATCATGGTTCAAGGTTGCTAGCGCCGAGAATCACGAGATTTAAAATTTAACCACACGTGAAGAACCACCCCTTTACACTGGTCACGTATGGATTGTTTTGTGACTAATGCAAATTATTACAATCCTTTCATTGTCAAAGTACTAGAATAAGAAGCTCCTACTCTTTTTTTTCCAAAGTGGTACATTACCTACTTTATACTTTCCGCTTAAGATTTAATCACTTTACAGCATAGAAATGTTTCTGAAGCATGATAGTTATGTGTTATTTTGATTATTATGCAACTGAAAACTGTGGCCAATGGGCATATATTTCCTCTGATATTAAGAACTGTGTTTACTCAAGCCCATTGCTAAATTTTACCCATAGAGAAATAAGGTATGCTTTTTAGCTGAAAATTACAATTGCAAAATATGTACAAAGTGCAAGCAATGCTACAACTACTGAATATTAAAATAGACATACAGAAGATATGTAAAACAAAAATATGTAAATATATATACAATATACTGTATACACTCACATCTCTATAGAGGAAATGTATGCCACTAAAATGCACTTGGTGTATGTTAAAAACATAAAGAGCATACATTTAACCACATAAGAGCTGACATTTTTTAAAAAAAATCCCAAAGCATTTCTTGTCGAGGAGTTATCTGGCCTCATTAGCTGAGAACACATTCAGTATTGCCTCAAGTTATGACTGTCTGGCACACCTGTTCCACCTGCAAATGTGCATGAATGTGTTTCCCTACTGAATCACTGCTACTGATTTCTGCTGGGTACACGATCACCACAGGCTAATAGTATGTACAGTACTGAAGGAAAAAAGTACCAAATGCTAACAAATACAAAGCATGATTGATGCGTACATTGTGTGTGTATATCTATCTATCTATCTATCTATCTATATATATATATCGATCTAATATCAGCATTAGAAGGTATGTTGTGAATGAGAAGTGCAGACAGATGTAAGAATCGCACATGATCCTAAAAGGAGTGGATGCCTGTTTGCTGCTCCATGAGATGTTCAGATGAAAGCTCTGCCCACAGATTTTTTTTGAAGTGGTAAATCAGCGAGGTAGTAGTCTACTTCCTGTCTAACTCTATTCCATTACCCACCTAGACTTCCTTATTTATTAGCCCCCATAGCATAGGTGAGGGATAACACTTTTGCTTTGCTTGTTGATGCTAGTTATTACCCTAAGAATGGGCTCGGTATGGAAGGATTTTTCACTGTAGGAAGTGCTATACATCGAATAATTCACCTTGTTTTTTAAATCCTTTGCTATGTAGCACATACATCAAGCGGACCATAAATCACCAAAAATGTTTTTCCTGTTGGGTTGATAACCCAGCTCACTAATGTGGTGATACGTAGAGGTTAAAAGGGGACAGTGACAAAGAGGTCGCTGTACATAAACAATGGAGAATCTTAATTGCTGACTTAGATTAACAAAAATCCCTTACTCAGTATATGAAGACAAATAATGTTTGTGGCTGTATAGAAACTCTTCAGTGCTTGCTCGGGTGCTTACACAAAATGTCAACACAGGTCGTAATTCTGGAAGAAGGAATGAAATCACTGGTAAGAGATGCTCCATTCCAATAGTAATATTGTAGATTTGTTCCCCATTGTACTTTTATTGTGCTCATCCCTGGTTTAGGAATAGGTGTCCAAGTTATGTTTGAGTATGTGCCCAAGCAACTATAGGCTACAGCCTAGAGCAAAAGTCATTCTAGATAGAGCTAGAGAGGCATTGCTGGCCAGCATTGTGTTAACAGGATTGTAACAAACAAGTCCAAATGTAATAATATGTCTAAATTTCTGCTAGGATTGTACATAGAGTATAATTTCTCTTGGCCATTTTTATGGGGAATACAAAACAAGGTGGTTGTTTTTTTTGTTTAGTAATCCTATTGGTGTCCTTTTCCCCAAAAAAATATTTGTATTTGTGTATCATCAAATGTACCAGTGTGTTAAATTTGTTTTCTTTCTTTTTAATTATCGAAGAAAGGTGTGTGTGTGAGGGAAAAACTTTTCCTTTTGGTTACCCTGTTATGTGCAGATCTGTGAATGTCTAGAAGTCCATTAGCTGATAATAGTAAAAAATCTATTTTTCACAGAATTGTTGACTTTATGTGGAAAATTAAGTGGACTACAAAAGTAACTTGTAATTGTGGCCATGAATAATATTCTGTGTAGGCAACATGAATTAAATCCATGTTTCATAATTACAGTCAGTCTGACATTGACTGTAAAGCAAAATCAGGAATGCCAAAGTTCTACCAGGTACACTGTGTTTTGATCTATACACCACTACAAACAAACAGCTAGCAGAAGCATAGCTCGAGAGCTGCGCCTTTTTGCTTGTTATGGAAGATCTATTATTACGCTGTAACTATATTATCACACTTTTGCTCTCGAAAAAGCCCCCTCATAGATTGAACATCAGTATTAGCTGTTATATGAATTCCTTTTCTGTGTTTTTGTAATCTGCCTTTACGTTTTCATTACATTCAATTGTACCTCTAATTGTTAGGATTATGAGCTGTTTTGTATTATGTCCCTGATCAACACTCTTGTTTGACAAAAGTGGAATCTGGAGAAGTAATGTGAATACTGTGTATGTGCAGTGTCATGTACCTTACTGTCAGGGTGGGAGAGGTTGCTGCATGGGAATCTTGCAATACCAGTTTTAACTGTTACGGCTTGGTTAAAAAAATCCCTTAATAAGAATAGAAGGGAGGCAGTGTTTTTACATGGCTGTAGATGTCCTCCCTTCAATGGCTAAGCTTTTATTAAGTAGTCTTGCATTTTTTTCCAACCTTAAAAATTAGTATGTCTACAAATATTCATTTCAAGGCAGGGACAACTCTGACCCTTGAAATGTCCTTCTAACTCTGTGGAAGCTTTTAGTAAATACGTCTTAGGGATAACCATAGTCACTACAAAAAGATCTACTACTGTTTTTTTCACTTTTATGAAAACGTCACATAAAGCATTTATTATTCATAAGTTCACGTACTGTACATCCTAGCTTTTTAGAACCTTCTTAAAGGTGAACGGCCATGGAAACAAAATCTGCTTTAGCAATATAGTACTATACTGCAAAACTAAACAAAAGCATTGGCTATACCATTTCTTTATCTGCAGACCTGAAGGCTGCCATTGTTGCTATTCATGTGATATTTTTGGTGGCTTTCCCTGATCAAACAGCACACGGCGCTGATTCATTATGACAATGATAATAAAGTCTGTTCCTCCATGCACTTTCCTTTCTGGAGGGGAAAAAACAAGTCGTCTTGCTTGTCTGGTGTCTGTAGATGAGTGTTTAATAATGCTTCTACTACCCCCTTAATTTTAAGTGGAAGGGTTTTCCATCACCTTTACCTACCATAACTTTTGTTATTGGTACTTCTTATACTTTCCTTTTGGGCGTACTAGAAAGCCTCAGGGCCCCGGTGCGAGAATCTGTTAAGGGCCCCCACCCCAACCTAATCTACCCCCCCTTCTCACTATCTATCCTCTCCCTACCCCCCTTTGTAGGTCACTTACCGCACAGTCCTGTGGTGGGGGAACGAGCCCTCCATCTCTCCGCGGTGCGCACGGCTTCACTGCTGAGCGCCGGCATATGACGTCACCCGAGACAGACGCCTCACGCTCCCACCACTTCAGTCGGGGCAGCGATGAGGCAGGCGGCGGCAGCCAAGGAGACAGAAGGGCGCCGAGCGGTTGCTGAAAACTACCGCTCGGCACCCCTTTGGCCCCCCTGACTGGAAGAACTCCAGGGCCCGGTCGCAGTCGCGACTTCGGTAGTTCCGCCACTGCTTTCCTTAGTCAGAGTGTCAGTATCTGGGTGATAAAAACTGAGCCATTCTATTGTCTACCAGGCAGTAGAATAAGGAGTTGGGGTATTCGTATATTTGATTTGGCTAACATAAAAGAGCTACATACAAATGGCTGATATGCAGCTGTCTGAAAAAATAGATTATGCAAAAGCTATTTCTGAAGACATATTTTTAATCTGATACTATTAATAAAAACAAATATTGGAATTTTAGATGTCCTTGTATTTTACTACAGCGCCGCTGCATCGTGGGGAGTCCTTCTGCCAGTTAGCAAAGATAAGGATATATTGTTCGATAATCTTTGCAGAACACTAATCCAGATCAAATACATTCCTTTAAACCATTAAGTGTTATTTACAGATTAGCCACACATATCAATTATCTTGGAGAATACGTTTTAAAAAGAAGAATGTAGGTAACAGAGAAACTTCTACATGCTATAACTAAGAGTTTTGACAGGCATATGTGCCTACTAAGGGACTCCCCCTGTGTGACCCAGAGTCTCTGGGTGAGTTTCCTTTTTCTAGAAACAGGGGAGTCGTATTTGGCCACCACTCACTGCTGGCCCTCCTAAGGATGACTTGGGCTTCGCCCCCACTCTTATGCATGAACTCTTCCACGCAGGCTTCCTGCTGACTGATTGCGTGTAAATGCGCTCACTCAGAGTGCTTGTACGCTATCATTCAAGGAATGCCCAATTACATGGTCAGGCATTGCCTTGTGATAAGTGTCACTGGTGACTCCCACACAGAAGTTCACTTGAAGACAGGAGAGCTGGCTGATTGCAATTGTTATAGCCCTGCTTGCTGATCCCATAAGCAAAAAGAGAGAGAGAAAAAATTCTCCTTCCAAAATTAAAAAAATAAATATATGTATTTATAAATGTAAAAAAAATTATATATATATCAGATATCACCATGACATTAAAGGTATAAAAAATGTATGAGAGATCTCAAGTCATAGTGTAAACTGGGAACAGTGGAAAAATGTTGTGTGGGTTCATCGAATATGTACAAGGAGAATCATGCCTTACAGAGCCGGCCTTAGGTGTTCTGGCGCCCTGTGCGGACTACTCCTCTGGCGCCCCCCCCCATCCCAAAAAAGGAATAAAAACTTGTAACAAAACTCCCCTTTCTCACTATCTATCCCCCTGTATCACTATCTACCACCTCTGCCCCTTCCCCTTACTTACCTTGTTGAGTCCTGCAGTGGGAGCTGGAGGCGTCCGTCTTCCCGTGGTGCGCGCTTCACA
>VKOC01000009.1:10029268-10048752 GCA_009364415.1 Spea multiplicata | reverse complement strand
CTGTGGCCTTGTTAACAACATGAAATAAAACATCTTTAGAAATGTAATATTATTGATCATCTGTTTTAGCACTCACTTTATGTCTCTTTTTTCTTCATAGCTGTAGCAAGATGACATATAATTCAGATGTGCAATATAGCCAAACATTTTGATACTATTTAATAATTGAATAATTTAACAATATTTGACCTTGAACACAAAATACAAATTATACAATGTCTCAGGCATTCTACCGTAGCTTATGTTTATGTTTGCTGATGAAAGCTCACGAATAAGCAGCAGCATTTTTAAGCAATTACACATTTCACATTTCAAGGATAAATCAATCTGCAGCAAATTTTGGATTCTTAAGAAGTAAATGTCTGATTAGGCTTACATAGAATACAACCATTATTAGTACAATAAAGAGAACTTTCATACTATCAAAGCTTTATCTGGATTGTACTGGGCCTGAGGGAATGGGCCATTGCGCTATGGGCCGTACATACCACTGGGACAGTGGACTACTGCTTCACATTGATCAGTCCCTCGGTGAACAGTAAATGCATGGAGGGATTACGTGTATAAAAATAATGTACATTAGTGTAAAAAAATATTTAGATGCACTGCCTTCAACAACTTATTATGGTCATCTTAAGGAAATTATGTTAGCTGCTATTAAGTGCAGCTGTCTTCAGGTTAACATCAGGAACTTACAGTTGCAAGAATCTCCAACTGGGCAGAGGTCAAGACATTTGAAGTATTTAAAGTGTTGGTCCTCCCCTACATAGGAATAAGTAAAGCTATCTCTAACCCCTTAAAATAAGGGGTTTTTTATGTGACAGAATGACCTGTCATACAGGGGCCCAAGGTACTCGGAGATGGCTCCAGCCTGGCTGCCAAACAGGCAGGAACTCCATTGTGTAAACTAATCCCGTTAACAGGATGGCTACCAGGGGATATTCAGTAGCTAAATGGGATTAAAGGTTGGGTTGTCTACATGTACCTGTTTATCAATGTTGATTATGTTAATGAAGTTCTGTGGCTATATCAGTCTATGTTTTACTACAATAAACTGTTCATTCCTGCTGTACTCAGTTCAAGGTAGTTGTGTCTACTTATTGGGTACACATAGCAGGGTTCCAAGGTGCGCATGCTGGCTGGTGCTGGAAGTGATTCCGGGGACAAGAGGAGGATACATGTGGGTGATCTCTGGGAGTTAATGCAGCTCTCTCGGTGAACCCATTACAGGTATTTTTTTATCAAATAGTACAAAATCCTTTTCATCTTTTTAACACACATTCATCCCAACCCTTAAACACATTGTAGATACATTGTTAAGAGTATTGTCTCTGTAAGCAGTGGTGCAATCTGACCTAGGTCAACTGAGACTAAGGCAGCAGGTCCAGGGGGCCTCCTTAAGAGTGAGGCCTATGACAGCCCCTATCCAAAAGTCACCACAGCCTGTAATTTCAACCACTTATAAACTTGACCCAATAAATATTCTGCATATTATTTATTGCCTTCTATTTCTATATCTCTGCCATTTCTCTAGTTTCAATATATGAAATCAATTTCCTTACATATAGTGACTTGTTACCATATAAGTTATTATTAATTCTATATATACAAATGGAATATGTATATATATTTGATACAGAACACCAAATTGCAGTCCTTGTATCACAGCACAGCTACACTACCATAACCATAATACTTCTTTAACTGTTGCACAAAATGTTCCTCTTCACCTTTTGTTTTAGTAAAGTTATGCCTTTATTAAGACAGGCACAGTTAAGTATTTTCCCTTTGTTCATGGCTACTGAAAAGGTTAGGGTTTAAGAGTAGTAACTTCAAAAAGTATTAAGACAGTAAGGGGTTAAACGACTGTGGGGTCTGCAAACAAATGAAAGGGAGTTCATTTTTTATTAAAGCATAAAAAATGGCCATTCTCTAAGCACCGATAAACAGGTAAAGGAAAACCAGCAGCATCTAGTTAAATAAAGAGTTCAGCCATTTTCATGGAAATAAATGAAATTGAAATGATTAAACAAAATGTTTAATGCCAGTAATAGCCTTGTGGATGTGTCTAAAAATAATATATTTTCGGTAATGTCTTCTTTGTTTTCTCTTTGCCAATATAGTAGTAGATAAAGGGTTATTACAATAGCTACATCCCTTCTTTTATGCACACAACCACTCTGGCCAAAAAAAAACAGGTTATAGTCATGGATCTTCTTCTACCTGCTCTGAATAAGGAAATAATTTAATCTGCTAGATTTTCTAGGTCTGTATTACAGCTCACCTCCACTCGAGGGGTGATTAATGACCAGTTGTCGTTCTTCAAGACTAAAGACTTCTCCCCGAGGGCCCCACAGGTTTATAAAGAAATGAATCTCTCCAATGAATAATTCCCCAAGCTGAGATTTTTGTTTAATAACTCTTTTGTCAGTGATCGATCGAAATGATCCGCTATGTATGTATGAATGCGTGTGTGCCATGAAAGAGTGTGCGGTGTTAGGTATAAAATCAGATGGGGGGAGGTAGGTCTCATATTAATCCACAGCAACACTGCATTTAGAGAACAAAATCAATAAATAAGACGCAGGAAAGAATACTCAATCTTTTTCTTTGCCTCCTTTACCAACCGCAAGCTGATTATACCCAAATTAACAGCAAGCATGATTTGGAGCATTTGGTTTTTGGAGCACCTTATGATTGAGGGTAGTGACAATAGGGATGCAAATCAGAAACGGAAAAGCACCAGTCAGTTGGGAAAATGAATCTGACATTTTGTTCTTATATAAACCTTTTGGCATTTTGTAAAAAAATATACATATTCCAACACACACACATTAATTGGCTTAATGAATTGATTAGACAGACAGACAATATATATTTATCGTACAGGTTTATTGTTTTCTCAAACATATTGGGACAATCCCAATATTTGCATATAACTGTTACATTTCTTATGGCAGAGGGTATTTTTCATAATAATCATCATGATAATAATAACAAAGGGAGGGAGAAACTCTTTTGAATATTTACCAACGTCCTCAGATGTTCCTGACAGATATCAATTGGAAAAAGATGCCAAGAATAGAATGTCATTTTAACTTTGCCCTGCACTGCTAAAATATCATTTGCATGTTTAGGGTATTTGGCTTAACCCTTGGGTGCTTAGTGGGACAAAATGGTACATGGACAGTACATTTTCTATGACATGAATTAGATGTGCCAATAATGTACACATTTCTCTGTTTTGATAGAATCTGTTAAATGGCTGAGAGAGATGTAATTAATTGCAGATCATTATACTTTTTTCCCCTTACAGGTAACACGTCTAGAATTATACAGTGGCACTTTTATTCTCAGCATTTTCTTAGTGTTTAAAAATTGCAGATAACGATTGTTTAATCAGAAGTGTAGAAGTCTCCAAAACAGCTGGGGGTATAAATTTTGTTCTCCCTCTTCATCTCATAACATAGCACCACCCAGTCTTCTCAGATACGTAGAGGGAATTGGTCTCCCTCATGCCTCTACATTTGTACTCCTGTGTAACTTACTACAGGGTAATACAGGGTACATATTCATTATTGAGATTAAAAAGTTATTAATAATCACTAATAAAAATATAAAATAACATGATGGGAGTGGTTGCCTTATACATATAAACACTTCATCATATAAGTCATCTTCATCAACTATGGACTCAATTCTTTAGCAGCAATATTTAAAGGGAAACCGTCTTTAAAACAATGCTGATGGATCAACTTACATAAGCTAACTAGGTTGGTGAGCTGGCCTGTGGCACAACATGAGCTGAGCTACTGTGAGGAAAAACTCTGGGCTTTCTGGCAAGGCCACCATCATAAATGTTGAGGCCCCTTACAGAACAAATGCCCCCTCTCCAGATGCCCCACATACACCACCAGGATTTTCTCTTCTCATCTTTTTGGTGGCAAAGATGGCACAGACAATCTGTTTTGGGTCACTAACAAGCAGTTTGGGGACAAAGATGGCACAAGCAGGCTATTTTGGGTGCACTGAAAAGCTGTTTGGGAACAAAGATGACAGGGAAATAACAGAGACAAGCTGTTTGTGAGCACAGATAATCTGTTTGGGGACAAAGAAGGCACAGACAACTTGCTTGGGACAAATGTGATACAGGCAAGGTGTTTCAGGCACAGATGGCACTGACCAGCTGGTTGGGGCTAATATATATTTAAAAAGCCCCCACCAAGTTCCCTCCTTTAAGGGCTGATGGGTGCTTTCTTTGTGGCTTCAGACATTGCAGCTGTACTGGAGCGGGGATATGACTTCAGATACCCACACTCCCTTTTCATTTGAAGAACACGGAGCACAACCCAAGTTAGAGCAGGTCTTTATTGGACCAGGCCAATTAAAACTGCAATAGATGTATTTCGCTAGTGGCGGCTCTGGTTTCTGGCCCTGAGCTATTAAGTGAGCACTGTAAAGATTATACCGGATGTGTGGACGAATTCCTTAGTGTTATCTTTGGCATCAGCAACATATATGCATGCTCCACTTGGTTAATGCCACCACTGCATGTGTCTACACCACACAAATGGCTCTGGCTACCTGGAGCCGACCTTTGTTGGACACAGCTAGAACTGCCCACTGACATGAAGGCGTTCCTGCCACTCTCAGCGGGTGTTCCTGCTGCTGTCAATGGCCGTTCCCACCAACGTCAGTGGGCAATCCAGGGCAATCGCAGGAAACACTCCCATTTAAAGGGAAAATGGGTCGGGAGTGGGGCATGTCAAAACCCCAGAGAGTTCCTAGGTATGGTAATATCCGGTGGTGCTTGAAAATCACTGTGTTTGTACTATATCAGTACAGGACTCAGGGCACAGTTCAATCACTGGCTGAAACATTGAAAATACTTAAAGATTCAATAACATTCTAACCGCTCAAAATGATTTCTCAAATCCTAAAATAAACTAATGAAAGGCTAAACTTGCTATTACTTATGGTAGTTATTATATAAAAAAGCAAATCATATGTAGTTGCAATGCAGCTGCAGATAATCATATTTAATAAATAGTAAGTTAAAAGAGCTTTTGTACCAGTATGTCTTTATTCATGTTATGTCCATTTTGTATATTTTCAATTTTAATTTCCACTTCCCTTCTACAGAATCTGCACTACAGAATCTGTTGGCTCTTTATAAATAAAATGTAAAGGAATAACCTGTTTGTGTTATCAGACTATGTGCTATAAGTAGAAAAGTTTTAAGGAAAATAAACTCATTTGGCAGGTTCATTGATCTGGTGTGAATATTACCGTCTCTTTATTCTGGTCAAGTTAAATCCAGGGTTTGGATCTGTCACTCCCAGGCAATAAAAATAATTTGTGAAGATCACATTTGTCTGAAGGCATCCTATCTCCCTCATAGTTTAATGACCATGTTCTTCTGCTGCAGACTCACTGCCCAGAGCACAACCCATAACTCACAGTATTATGTTCTACATTTCCTGCGTACCATTAAGTGGAAGTGAGCTAGAAAACCTTATCTTTCAGATTTCTTATATAATTTGTGGCACGAAACACAAAATGTGCTTCCATGATATAATATCAATAAGAATAATTTTAAAATATGTACTGCACACAGGTAGAGGTTCATCAAGAGCTCTGGGGGCTTGGTACATTAATATATTACCTTGCTGCCCTCTCAACAACAGGTGCTGAATTACATCACTGGGGACTATGATGGCGGAAAAATTACATTGTGCTGGATTAAGAGAAAGCCTTTGTAATTTCTAGCATGCCCCTGTACCTAACTCTTTAGACATGACACAGGGAATGAAAGGTAGGTATAAAAGTGAATTAAGACAATATGTTTGTGCCACATGTAGAATTATTACACAAAATAGTGTGAACCAGTTTAATAACTACTACTGTCAGAAGCTGTCATGTTTCGAAGGAAAAACAGGCAAAACATATATACATGTTGTGTGAAAAAGAAATTTACTCTTTTTGAATTCTATGGTTTTACATATCAGTACATAATATCTATCATCTGTTCCTTAGCAGGTCTAACAATTTGGTAAATACAACCTCAGACAAACAACCACACATGACAAATTACACTCTGTCATGATGTATTCAACAAAAATAAAGGCAAAATTGAGAAGCCATTCAGAGCAAATGTGAAGAACTAAGTACACCCTTACTGCTTCCATAGGAATTAAGATCCTAAGCACCAGACATGTGCTGCTAGTCAAATGCCTTTGATTCATCGATGATAGGCAAGTGTGGCCACCTATATAAAAGCCTAAGTTTTAGCAGTTTGCTGTTCTGGAACATTCAGTGTGTTAACACAACGCCAAGGAGGAAAAACATCACCAATGATCTTAGAAAAGCAATTGTTGCTGCCACACAGTCTTTGGGAAGGGTAATAAAGACATTTCCAAACATATAAAGTCCATTATTCTACAGTGAGAAAGATTATTCAAAAGTGGAAAACAGTCAACACAGTTGCATTTTTTCAATAATAGTTATTTTGATATCTTCCTAAATGTGCATATTATTAAAGAGAGTATAGTAAAACACCAATTTTAACAATGCATACCCTCTACAAGTAAATAGTGTAATGAGTGTGCAGGGAAATAATAAGAAAGTGTTTAAAAGAAGCATTCGGACAAAGTATCAAGGACAGTGAACTCTATGACACTATGACAGCCCACTGCGAAAAAAAAACCAGAAATAGGCAATGCATGCTTAGATAAGGCAAACAAAAGAATGTTTATTCATTACCATGTGAACTGGAAGAAGTATATATCTCCTTAATCACACCCTTGGACCTCCATGCAAGATACGGGAGATAGATGTTATAGTGAAATGCAGCAGGATTTGTGGGAGAAGGCATTTCCTGTGGGGGTTGAGGAATCTGTGGGATACTTTGAAGGATCCCATAAATGCATTACCCGGTATAGGGCATGTAAGTTCTTAGCATGCTTAGTGAAACCACCAAGAAAAAGAAACTCAGAGTGCACCATTATATGTGATGAATCAGGCTAACTATTAATGTCTAATGCACATTTATTTTATAATACTGACGGGAAACAACAACATACAGTGTTTTTTTGGTTGTATTATATGGATAACTTAAGAAAATTTAAGAAAACATGTTTAATTCTCCAACGCAATATGTTGGGTTTATTCTCATGATAAAAATATCTACCGGTATCTTTTTTGACTCACTAGTTTCTTGCTGTAAATAATGTTTCACTTGCATAGGTTGACCACAGGCAGCTGTTTTTTACTTATCCCCAAAAGGAAACGACTGTTTCTTTCCACAAGAAGATGTGACTTGGTGCATCTTAACCTCCCCTGCTGCAAAACATCACATTTCCTCATCCATATAAATCAAAGTCTCGTTAACTGGTTGATCAAAGTGTCTTCGAAAGGTGCATTCCCCATACTATTGTGCAACACAATGTAAAATGAATGATTTCACACTGTCCCCGAACACACCTAAGACAATTCATTTCAAGATGAATCAAACTGTCACATTTCCTCCATTTCTCTCAGAAATGCTGTCAGTGACTATGTAATTGTTCAATTTCGTTCTTATTATTTGTTGCACAAAATCACTTTGTACTATGTTCATTCAGATCTAATCAGAACATTGTAAAGTTGGTCTATAAAAGAAATACTAGAAACATAGAAATCGATGGCAGATAAGAATCATTCAGGCCATCTTTTCCCCATTTTTCCTGATGTAAAGACTCAAACTTTAATCAATCCTTCACCCCATCTTAGATTCAGGATAGCCACGTGTCTATGCTACATGTGTTCTGCAAGATTAAGGTCAGGGCCCTGTGCATGCCACACCAAACTCATAAAGCCATCCTTTTATGGACCTTGCTTTCTGCACAGGGGCACAGTCATGCAGGAAAGGGCCCTTACTAATGCGAGTAAGTTGGAAGCATACAATTGTCTTTGTATGCTGTAACAATGCCCTTCAAGGGAACTAAAAAGCCTTGCCCAAAACCTGAAAAATAGCCCAAGATCATTATCCCCCCCTCCACCAAACTTCACATTCCAGCATGTCGTATTCTACTGGCATCTGCAAAACCTAGATTCGACCAACAAACTTCCAGATAGTATGAGCTCTTCAAGAGCCTGACGCATAGCTAAACTCAATCGTTTAAAACTCTTGAGGTTGTTAAATAGGCTGAATGGGGAGCTACCTTCTAACTGCACCATTTATGCTATGGAGGTCTCTACCTCCATAGTTCCTTTTACCATTACTACACATTGTTGTGTGGGGGAGCACCAGGAAATGACATCATATCCCAGAGCAAAGCAGTGATATTAGAGGATGTGAGGGTTCAGGTCTTGGGCAGCACCCGGCGTATACTTGAGTAGTGTAAATAAATACGGGGTCTAAGATGACAATTGACATATAGCTTCCTGGGCAAAAATATTCAGAAATATCGACTTTGCCTTTAGTGTACTATGCTCAATAGCTATGTGACTCACATTTCCACATCTGCCACAGCCTGATATGAATAAATATGGGCACAGTTGTTTCATTTTGTTTCTTTCTTTCCGCAGCTATTATTTTGTACATATGCTCACATTCCTTAACTCAATAGCACAATTACTCACATCTACATAGTAATCGAGAACAATGCCAAAAACGTGTAACTTATGGCCTATGCAAAGGATTATGCACAAAAACAAGTGATAATTAAAACATTAAGACCCAATGAAGGTCCATGACAATGTTAACGATTAGCACTTTGAGTAATTAGCAGTGTATTCTTTCAGTGTATTCCTCCTGAATAATACAGCTCTCCTATGCAACACTTTTCAGGATTTTCCAAAAGAATGTGCTACTGTTACTTTACAACCCATTTTGTACCTATAGAGTCTTATAAAAAAAACTGTAATTTTAAGAGTCAAGTACTTAAAATCAACACTAGATGGCAATCAAGTATTTCTCTGGAGTAAATGTAGTCTGCGTTGAATGTCATGCCAATCCACATACCAGTGGAAAACCTTAAAACATAAAGAAAATGGATTAAGGTAACCTTGTATTGTGCTAAAAACCCCAGCCAACATCTGGATTCAGTAGATCAGAGCGATGTTTCATTCCAGTACGCACTGAACATTCTACGGTACTTTTTAGTATCAAACAAGACAAATCCATGCAACTTAAATCCCGTAACAGTTTCATAGAACAGAATTCAGAGCAGTATGGTTCAAACAGCTGTTTCAGGCTCATGAGAGACATTTTGTTGACAGAGCATTATAGTTGGTATTGGGAAACATTCTTGTTTTCATGCTAAAAAGGCTGTATTGTCCAAATATGAATAATCTGGAACATTTTCCTACAATAGGAACTGATTTCCATGACTGTTATATATCAGATGGTTGTAAGATATGTAGCTATTAAGAAATATTGAACTGCTGCAGAACATCTTGTGTCAGAGGGTCCAGCACTTAATTTCCACTGCCAGCAAAAGTGGAACACATGGGCAGCAACGTGGAAGAGCGTAACAGTGCCCAAAAATTGGAACTGGCTCATTAAAAGTAGAATTTGTGGGATCTATGATATTTCAGTATACCACATTGTGACCCCCAAAGAGTTTATAATCAAGGAATCAAACAAAAAAATAAAATGGACTTTACCAGGAGCTACAGGCCAGTGTGTTCTGTGTTTGTTAACCCTTTCCCTTTAGCTGGGAACGTGAGTAGTCACAAGCCTTATCAGAATATCAGAACTCCCTCTGTTACTGCTTTGTAGCAAAAAGGTTCATGGCATTTTGTCTTGAATGTTCCTTTTCTCCCTGGCCTTTCTTTATGTTTTTTTCCACTTTTTCCCTTTGTGTTCTTTTGCTCTCGCTTTCCCTTTTCTCTTTCCCCTTTGCCAGTTGCTCCGTATCCTACACTAATAATACCAGTAATCACAGTCTGGCAGTTCACCCTCAGAGCAGTGCAGTAAAATTGATGATCATTTTTCATTGTGAGTTATGACTCTAGAGCCTCACCTCACCCTTGGTATAAAGCAGCACCTGCCAATCTAGTGAAAGTAACAGGGAGGGGAATAAAGGCCTGCAGTATCGGGATAGCTTTCCTGCTGACTCTAATTACCCATTTGAGATTTTTTTTACCATTCCTCTCCCTGGCTTCTGTCTAAGTACTCCCCAGCACTCTACAGGCTCTGTCTCTGCTTATCTATGAGCACTGCAGCTCTCTGGATTGGATTTGTAATGACTCTTGATGTTAATAATTCAGATGGCTCAATTTGGTCACACTCTTTTATTCTCTAGGGACTTCCAAGGAGGAAAAATGCACCTTGCTCCATGGCTGCCTAAATAATTTGTTATTTTAAATATATCTGTTAGGTGACATAACAAATACAATAAAGAATTGGTTAGTGTGAAAAATGTGTGGTGTGTGTTGAATTTTTAAAGAGACAGCAAAGTCTGTTTTTTCCCTTACAGAACAGTTGATCAAAGGTGTTTGTTTCACTGATCTCCTTATCATGCCTCTCAACGGTTCTTTTTTTGCTGGACAGTTCTGATTTTCAGGTACTGTCCTGTTGTCCTGGGTAGCTGCCCCACTGTTCTTTATAGTCAGCGTGGAGCATGAACCGTTTGGGAGATGAGATACTCTCATCTCCCCTCAGCTGTCAAAGAAGGTGGAAACCAATGGAGGTCTGTGCTATAGCATTGTAGTTTCCATCAAATACCCTATGTTATCGCCTTATGACGCTAGTGTCATGAGGTGGCTATTTGTGTATGGAGGGCAAGTGGCCATGCCTCCCATCCTACCCACTTACAGCTCAGGCCTTCCACACCCATTTCTATGTTTTGCCACTCCCATTTTAACAAAATTTGACTAACAGAACAAATGAAAATGAAGCAAAGGACTCCAAATTTTTTTCTTTCATTCTCACTCATACTCTCATTCACATTTTTTCATGTTCTCATTCACTCTAACTCCCTCTGAATGTCTCCCTACCTTCTCCACCCACAACTTCTTTGTCTTCTGTGCCTTGTGTATTGGTATTAATTGCAGGAGTGGTGGTGCCCCCTTGTGTTACACCTAAGGCAGTGCTGAACATAAATATGACACTGCTCTCATACATTACTTTGCAAGAAATGTTGTTGTTAGGTTAGAAGGTCTTCAAAAAACAAAACATTACCTCTGTAATTACATAATTGTTGCATGCACCTATATACAAAAACATAATATTTACGCCCCATTTATTTGGATGAGAAATAAGTATGGTTTAATGTATAAACTTACTAAAGACAAGAACAATACATACAGGACTGTAAAGAAGAATTTATATACCGCAACATCACAGTAAGTCTCCTTGCTGTCTTTCCATAATTTACAAGGAAGTTTTTTATTGATTATTTTAAATTCATTACCCCCTCTGTTTTACTTGCCCTATAGTTACAAGATATTAGCCAGAAAGACGACAGGATATCGCTTTGAAGTTTTATTACTGTGATAAACTTGATCATATTTATGTCTCCACCAAAAAAAAGAAAGAAATCAGGTGTAGAACCATAATGATAAAGGTATGTTAGACAAATAAATCTAAACGAGAGGCGTATGGCAGCTTTCTTCTCAGTAATGTGTACAAGTGCAATTTTATGAAGGAAAAAAATGTTTTTTCTCCTTGTTGATGATACGTCAGGTGTAATACACAAGATCTACCCATTGAACTGTAAGCTAATTACAGAGAGAAACAGATGTTGCTCACTAATGAGGATGTGAGATACATGCCGCTTCGTGCTGTTAACTAATGTCTCAGATTAGGAAGGGAGGGGGTAATCTTGTTAGCACAATAAAACTGGGATATTCCCCACCCCAAAATCTTTTGTGTGTAATCTTTTGATGTCTTAAAAGTATATTGATTGCTATAATTATCTTTTTTTAAAACAATCAGTTGATCTAGTTCATCTGTGTAGAAGGGATGCCTGTGCCCTATGTCCCTCATGGTTATTTTAGATGGTTATCAGTGAATGTGCTTCAAGGGAGTCCTTACAGCCTGTGGTGTCCCGGGTTGGGAGAGTGCTGCTGTCTCTGTTGGAACAAAGATGTCTGGTAATTAAGATGTACGTGTATTTGTAAAGCATCAGAGCTCAGAAATTATTTGTGCTCTGCTAAATGCATTGAGGGGGCCTTTGTGATTATCGTGTGGCACATTCTAGTTTATTAGTAGAAAATGAATTTGCTACTACAGGGCAGAAATCCATGGAAATTGTGTACCAACTTGTAACAGCTGCCTGGGACTTATTTATTACCTATGCATTTTCTTTCAACAGGCTGCTATTTATGATAATACATATCTTCATCTCAGATACATAAAGTGCACCTGTCATTATAAGATTAGCCAGTTGGCTACCACATATATGGGTGAAAAATCATGTTTAATTTTCCCACTATTATTGCTATGTCAGCAGTAAGCTAGCATAGAAATAAAAATTACAAATATGGCTGCTAAGTGGGCTGCCCCTACATGCCCACAATCCCCCAGTATGTCACAGAATGATATGCACACAGAATTCCGGGATTGAACCACAGGCACATATACATGCAGCATCCATGTACATCCAGGTACACACGCATACTGATATTTATTATGGAAGAACCTGCAGGTTCCCCCAACCAATTCTGTGCTCTGCTTTCTGATCATCATCAGTTGAACTTTATGTATTATCTGTCTTGGCACAGCTTGTCAAGTGTAGGGTACACACCAATTCAAGCTCAATTCCTTTCCCTTTAGTTATCTGCTCATGAGTCTGTCAAGTGTCCAGCCACTAGCCAGCTCACCCAACTCCACCTAGTATTAATACTATTACATAGCTGGCATCCCGATACATATCCCATAAACCCCCAATATTAGATACCTCTTGTAATCTCCATATTCCTGAGCTCTTTGACTGAGTTCATCAGCATTCTTACATAAAATACCAGTCTAAGGTGGCAAGGAGTATATTATATTTTAAAAAGAAAACCAAATAATGATCTCTGTTACATTTGCAATTAGGTAAAAAAGACTGTTTGTAGCATAATTATTTTTTTTTACAATTTCTAAATTAAGTGATTTTATTCTTGAAAATGTGTTAGTTATGACAACACTAAATGAAGAAGCAATGTCAATATGTCTAGGTCACCAACATTATTCTACCAGTTTATGTAACCATATTAAATAATATGTAAAATATCTATGAGTTATAATAAATATATTTTTTTTTATTTTTACTTTGTATGTAATATAAAAAACTATTACTCAATGGCTCATAGCCTTTTCAATGATCCCTGCAGGTCAGAGAGTTTGAGTGTCCAGTCCGATACACTGCTGTGTGTATAATTCTCCATTCTGGATACATTGCACTTGTGACATATGCCACTGACCTAGAGATCACTGTGCAACCAGATCTCATTTACAGGCTTTGGGCCCTGCAGTGCAAATTATGTGGGTCCAGCTGTTAGCTCAATCCATACAGTGGGATTGCTCACCGTTCCGCTCATGTAGAGTATCTCATTGTAACTGCATCTCAGGATGGGTTTACACAACAGGGAAGCTCCCACATTGCCAGGAGCAAGGGAACTGCGTTTAATAGAAGTGCTACAGCACAAAGGACATTACTCTCCCTGCTCCAGAGAGCAACGTGAAACCCTTTATCAGAGATATCTATAGCCAGAGGTGGTCTCAGCATGCATATCATAACACATATACGGGGTGGTCATTAACCTCATGAGATACATTACTGTTCACGGTTTTAGAGCTGCAAGGCAGACACAAATGTTGATGTTCACTAATGACACTAGTGCTACATTTGACATGCTTGCTCTCATCAAATTGTGATTTCTACATTTACGTTTGAATGCATCAGGCAACAATAACCTGTAAGAGTGGGCTATCTATGTGCTAGCAATCAGAAGTGAAACAGTCCTCCACAGTTTTTTGTCATATCACTTTTATTTCATGAGTTTTACTAAGTAACAGTCTCCATGTGATGACTGCTTTTTATATATTAAAATGCATCCTTCAAGTTTTTCCTCCTAGAGAAACTTTATAAAATTGCAAAAGTTTTGTCTCATTACTGTGTTTTTCCACAAATATGTGTTCAAAGTGTTCAATTCATATGCTGTACATGGCTTTTAATTTCTTAACGTAGGCCTCGGTCTCAAACACATTTCCTGATTATTAGCTGAAACCCCAACTACCATTATTACCACTGCTCACACCACCTTACTTTACTTAACTTATTGGTCTTAATTGGTCTTAATTGATCGGAAAGTAGTTTGTGCTGGACATGTCCTGAAATAGAGTACTCCTAGTTTGTACATTTCTCCAATACAATAAAGGCAGCATGACACCCATAAACGGTACCAGCCAAAAAAAAAGTTACCAGTACATATTTGTAAAAGATCGCTTGGGACAGGACCAGAGGTTAAAGGTAGATAACAAAGCATACAAAATGGACTAAATAAAGGATTCATCGAGAGTACTTTATCAACTTGAGATTTATATTCTGTAGGAGGCCCCTGACTCGGGCAGGATAGCTAAATCATGTAATTTGTTACGGGGAGAGAAAAAAAAACATTCAATTTAGGAGCTGATCCTACCCCAGACTGATGGACCCATGCAGATTTCCATTTATCTGCCAATTTATGGGAGTGAAAGAGTGGTTTCTGGTGAGGAAGTCAGTTGGAAGTATTTTATGTTTCTTACTATGGAAAAGATCTTGCATCTCCTTCATCAACAGGCAAGCCAACCAAATGTGTAATAAAGCTCCTCTACTCCCAAATCCCCTCCAAGACAGGAAGAGGAATTAGACTATATCCTTGATAGTCAGACACCAATGGCACATTATTTTTTTTGTAGGTCAAGATGGTTAGTGCATTGGGAAACCCCTCTTATATTTTCCTTGGCTTCTATCGCCTCAACACCTTTGTGTTTCCAGGCTGTCAGAGCAAAGTTTGGTATAGCTCTACAGTATAGTTGAAGGATGTGAGACATGGAAGGTCTTAATGATTTATTCAACAATAGCACATGAACTAGTCCATAGTTATGTTCATTTTCATTCTAATGATTTAGACACATCAGATTTCCAAGAGAAGGGTGGCTTTGAATTGTTCAAGACAAACTAGAGGTCCAGTGATAAGATTCTGTGTATGGAACCCCTAGCAGTCCCTTAAACTTAAGAGTGTATTCCTAGAGACTCCGGAAACTTTAATAAAATACTGCTGCATTTCTTTTTAATTATAATTGTCAGGGCAACTATTATCTTTATGGAGGCCAATTTACCTAATCAGGATAGCTTTTGCCAAGTCTGAATTTCTGACTTTAAGGGCGTCAGTGGTTAGAGAAAATTGAGATATTGCGTTGCTTGAGTTGTTCTAGCTAGTCCAGGTATTAGACCTATGCATTTGGATTTGTGTGAATTTAAATTTTGCTAAATCAAACAAAAACGAGGGCTCTGAATTTACATTGGAATTGCATTGGTTCTGTCACTCTTACTCATGCTCTCTCACACTCTCACACTTCCATTAACGCTGTCTTACACTTTCATTCCCTCACGCTGTCTCTGAATGTCTCCTGGTCGTTTCCATGTCCCTGTCTCCATGCAACCTAGCTCTGCTTCCTCTTTTGCATTTTCTTGTTGGAAGAGTTTCTGGACACACCTTTTCCCTCGCTTGGAGGAATGGGGAGATGGCCCAGAGGCACCACACTTTTGTGGAAGATCATCAAGAGGCCCAAATAATTAACACTGGGAAAGAGAAAATTTCTGTATCACTCTTTCTCAGCTAATCTACATTATTCTGGCCACTTGGTACACCTCCGCAAAAGGGTGGAGCCACAGGACAGCCTGTCCTCTGTTATACCAGTGGGGAGAAAGGATGTACCCGGAGGTTCCGGGAAAGAAAACAGAAGAACACGAAGATGCAAGTGTCAGGAACTGGGTCTATACAGACCACTGTAATGACCTAGCGTGCCCAAATATGGTGTTCAGGAATTCAGGATGCAGAAGCGAAGCCACAGGACCTGGTGCAGGGCGACTGCACTCACCCGGGTGATTGAGCACCTAGGGTTGTTCAGCCACATACCAGTGCCCTGACAAAGCAACAGATGTTGTCCAGTACAAAACAAAGTGATATCCTGCAGGCACCCTGGAGAAGGCATGAGACATAGCACTAGAATCATGTGCAAGGTGCTGCAGGCTGCGAGTATGAAAGCTAAGCAGAGTAACAGCAGAAACGTAAGAAGCAAGGGGGACAGAGCGAGCAAAGGACAGGGGGGCGAGGCAAGAAACAAAACCAGACAAGACAGACATGTACAGGGCACAATAAAGGACTGGGGACAAGGCAAGGAACAAAGGGGATGGAGTAAGGAACCGAGATCCTCAGACGCTTCTCCTTTGAGCAAGGATAGCAACTCTTAACTGGGACATGGGGAGAGAAGAGAGGAACCGAGATCCTCGGATGATTCAGGGAAAAGAGGTCAAAAGTACATAAAAGACAGACACACATGAATATAGGAACTAGCCTAGGACTATAAGATAACAATTGGAGTATGCTTAGCCTACCACTACGCCAAAGTACTCCAATATACGGTGGGTCCTTACACTAAACCCTGCCTACTGAATTACAAATAAGCTAAAACTAAACATTTAACCTAAACACAGAACCAAGAAGGACATACGTTTAGACTGCAGACTGAGACAAACATACCAGGTGGGGCACACCTTATAAAGGAAACAGGAGCTAAAGTAAAGAGCAGGACTGAAATCAAGGAATCAGAAGCACAGAACAGAGCACATTTCAGCATTGAAAGAGATTAACAGGTTTATTAGCTCTGGTAGAATTGGTGGAATAGGGGATTATATTGATAAATTTACAGTTGATATTGAAGATGAAATTGGAACCATCTTTCACACTAGCAATTTCAAGAAAAAAGTCTACCCTTTCTTTTCCTGTGGAGTGAGGTTATGGGTTTTGTAGTTGTGAACTTTGCCAAGGATCTCTGACGGTGCACTTATGGTGTGGAAACAATCTATTTAAATGTCAAGGCTGGTGTTGCATCCAAGGGAGTCATGTTTTATAAAGTCTTGTTTTATAAAGCACAAGGAATATGTATTTATTTGTATTAAATGCATATCCATTTCCATTATCTGCATTAAAATAATATATTACCTTAAACTAATATATATGCACATTCTGTGCATTCATGCTATAAAGATCTAGCTCTAGGAGACAATACATTTTCCCAGACATAAGGAGATTAATCACAACATACCTATATGGCGCTTAAGTCCCCTAGTCATATTGAGGGTGCTGCTATGTGCCGCATCAAGCAATATATGACCATACATACCCACTGTACTTTATAACTTGTTAAGTAACTTCAATATGGCTGTTTCTTTTATCAAGATGAAATTGTGAGGCTCTTACAATATCTGTGGCTCCTGGACATCACAAACACACTCTACGTCCACCCTCCACATGCTGAACATGCTACTAAGTTCCATATGCACATATTGCGTATTTGCTCGATTATAAGATAACCCTAATTATAAGACGACCTCCCAAAATAAGCTAAAACTAAACATTTAACCTAAACACAGAACCAAGAAGGACATACGTTTAGACTGCAGACTGAGACAAACATACCAAGTGGGGCACACCTTATAAAGGAAACAGGAGCTAAAGTAAAGAGCAGGACTGAAATCAAGGAATCAGAAGCACAGAACAGAGCACAAGGAAATCCAGGAATGGATTGTAGCAAAAGGAAAACCAGAGATATGCAGTTCCGCAGCCTGGATGGGGCATGACAGCAAGAAAAGAAGTGGTACTGAGCAGCAAGGAGACAGGGACGTGCAAGAGGTTGGCGGAAAAGTTAGGGAGACATTCTGAGAGAGTTTGAGAGAGTGAATGAAAGCATGTAACATGTAAGAGAGTGAATAAAGACGAGTGGCTGTGCATTTCGTTTCCAAATGTAAAATGTTCTCCAAATTTCATCTGAACTGAAAGGCAGAAAACAAAATTTGTTGTCCAAAAAAACAAAACAAAAACTAAACAAAAGAGTCAGAATCATTTTGATGCATTTGCACAAGTCTACTAGATATTAGATGTAGTCTCTACTTGCATTTCAGACACTATCTGATGGGGAAATTTAGCAATGGGTTTTTGGGAGGTTTATCTTGATAAAGAAAATGATAAGAAATGGCACTATATGCTTTAAGTTGGCCTAGCAAAGCTGACAGGGATGTTTGGAGATTTGTTAGGGTTGTCACTATATCATCGGCATAGAGGCCTAATGGTATGAATTTACTCATGGGGGTGCATTGTGAGGGCCTGATCTGAAAGATATAGCTAGGGCTGTGATGTTAGAATGCACAGAAATGGAGAGAGGGGACATCCATTCTTGGTCCTGTTTGGTATAGAGATTGGTATATACAGAAACCTAGCTAGGCTGACCTCTGCAG
Organism: Spea multiplicata; assembly: GCA_009364415.1. NCBI lineage: Eukaryota > Metazoa > Chordata > Amphibia > Anura > Pelobatidae > Spea > Spea multiplicata. The sequence goes on along the minus strand of VKOC01000009.1, from coordinate 10,030,279 downwards.
AAGGGCAATTGTATAAAGCCACAGTACAATTGACCATACATAACCAAGACCTTTTCTAAGGTGGGTCTATCAAATGCCATTTCAGCATTGAAAGAGATTAACAGGTTTATTAGCTCTGGTAGAATTGGTGGAATAGGGGATTATATTGATAAATTTACTGCATTAAAATAATATATTACCTTAACCTCTTGACTGCTAACGACGGCATGGTGCCGTCGCTAGCAGTCCCAGTCAGGTGCTAACGACGGCACCATGCCGTCGCTAGCACTATCTTACCTTGATGGGGGTCTGTGGACCCCCATCACCACCTATCCCGGCGATCTGCCCCTCATGTTGAAGGGCATCGCTGGGACCACCCGATCCGGCCGGTGACGTCGCGCGTAATGACGCGATGACGTCACCGCGCAACTTTATTTACAACTGACAATTGTCAGTTAAAGCGGCATGGGGGCATGCTGCTTAGATGCCTGTATCTCAGGCATCTAAGCAGCTACAGACCCCCAACATATACCGTTGGAAAGGTAATCGCCTCACCTTTCCAACGGTATAATGCTTGTGAAAAAATAATAAAAACTTTTAAGTTAAAAAAATTAAAATGTAAAAAAAAAGTTAAAAAAATGATTTGGGGGTCTCTAAAGGCAGATGAATAAAGATCAAAATTGCCCAGAGACCCCCAAATTAAATTATTTAAACATTAACTAGCTTAACTTTAAAAAAAAAAGTTTAAGTATTCTAGCTAAATGATCACTGTGGTAGCCAATGTTACCACAGTGATCATATAGCTATGAAAAGTCAGATTCCCTTTATAAAAATGGCCGATACAAAATTTTAACCCCATGATCCCTTTGATCATGGGGTTAAATTTAGCCAATGGTAAAGGGAAGAAATTTTTGAAATCCTGATGACCTGTAAATATTAGTAAAATCAGCCGCTTAGCCTGTAAGGTACGTGAGTAACCATCTCATCGCTGGAGCGCCTTGCATTTTTACTGCAAAACTTATTTTTGCTGTA
>VKOC01000009.1:9999132-10014610 GCA_009364415.1 Spea multiplicata | reverse complement strand
TCAGAGGGAGGTGACTGTGCAGATATGTCATCTCTGATAGTTTGAATTTTGTTATTGAAGAATGTGGCAAAGTCAGATGCATTAAGGTTAGTGGAAGGAGTAGGAGGGATCGGTCGAAGCAGGGAACTGAAAGTGTCAAAGAGTCGTTTAGGGTTGTGGGACAGGTAGGAGATGAGGGAGGTGAAATAGGTTTCTTTAGCAAGGTTAAGAGCAGACTAGTAGGAACGTAGCATAAATTTATAGTGCAGAAAATCAGACATGGAATTAGACTTTCGCCAACTACGTTCGGCAGTGCGGGAACATCGTCGTAGGTGCCGGGTTACAGTCGTGTGCCAGGGTTGTAAATGTGACCGTCGTGAGGAGCGAGGAGTAGCTGGTGCTACATGCTCAAGAGCAGATATGAGAGTGGCGTTATAGACAGAGGTAGCGTTGTTAGGGATTGGAGAGAGGAGAGGGAGTAAATTAATTGAGAAGTCCTGAAGGTTAATAGAGCTGAGGTTTCTGGTTAGGCGGGGTTGGGGTGCAAGGGGCCAGTATGAGGAAAAATTAGAGAGCAGGAAAGGAAGTGGTGGTCGGAGAGGGGGAAAGAGGAATTTGAAAGGTTAGTGAGAGAGCACATGCTAGAAAAAATAAGGTCCAGGGTGTTACCATCATTATGAGTAGGGGAGTTAATATGTTGTTGGAGATCAAAAGAGGAAGTGATAGAAAGAAATTTTTAAGCCATGGGACTCAATGGGGTGTCCACTGGGATGTTGAAATCCCCAAGGACAACAGAAGGAACATCAGAGAAGAGGAAGAGAGGGAGCCATGAGGAGAAGTGATCAAGAAAGATGGAGTATGTCCTATCAGGAATAAGTGATTTAATAAATAAATGAAATCTCAGTAAAAACCACAATCACTTAATCTCCACTGCCAAAAACTAGTGCTAGAAATATTCTACAAATTACTCTTACAGATGGTGCCACCTCAGAATACTAGCCGGGAAAGTCATTCACTCATTATCAGATGCCGTGGGGTATATATAATTTTCCCATTATCCATTTTTATTTTCAGCATAATCTTTAGATCAGGAGTAGCTTTTTTCATTCTCAACAAATCTCACAATTTCCTCAGGCTTTAAAATTCACATTCCAAGGATTTACACATTTAGGATGATTTACCCCTGCTAAAGCAAAACACAGGTATCTGCCCCTGTACCTGCCCCAGTGGGCCTAGGTCTATGCACCTGCACATGTACTGCTTTAAATCTTGTCCCCTCCACCATATGATGAGTCCCGTGGAGATACTAAGCAACTATCTAATCTCGTCATATGGCAGAAGCGCCTCTGACTACACAACAGGAAAAAACACAGCAAAACATCCTGGTATTATATAACTTAGCATCACATTTTATCCATTTACATAGTGGGATGCACCAGTGATCCTTTTCTGGCAACTAGTGGAGAAATGTCATGTAATAGGCTAATTCTGGCATGTGAAGAAATTAGCATGGCAGGTCTGACACAGCTTGTCTCCAAGAGCCATAATGTGACATATCAACCATGAAATCGCAATAACTACTGGTTTGGTAGTACCAATGTGGAAAACAATAGCTTTAGAGATGACAGAAAGTAAAGTCCTGTAGAGAGTGTAGAGGGTGCAAGCAGGGTAATGGCCAGACTTCTTTCACAAGTGAGCAGCAAAAGATAAGAATTAAAATAAGGACACTGTCACAAGTAATGAAATTATCAGCACTGGGTCACATTGCAGTGGGATTTAAATCTAAAATCATGTTCAACAATTTAGACCCAAAGGAACCAAAGTAGACAAGGACTTTGTCTGATGAGATTATAATTTAATGATTTAAGATTTACCACACATTTTTACTATATACAACGCTACTATCCTTTCTAGAGACTTTGATTAAACATTGTTTTTATAATACGGTATAATTGTTATTCCACATCTTTTGTGTCTGTTTTCCCGTTTAACCATATCATACATACAATTTAAGAAGTAGTAATCTAGTGACCAGCAAAAACTGTAGAAATATAACTTGCTATTAGCAATTCTTTTATGACACTATACGACACTTTAGGATCATTTTAATTCTTCGTGTTTTGAAATGTACAGCCCAATTTATATCACAAGTTTTTTTTATAGCGAAGAAGCCAAGGTCTCCAAATACTATCATATGTGTCAAAATATATGAAAATATATGCAGTTCTAGTATGCTTGCAACTTCAGTTAATGAACAACTGATTACTGGGGCCAGTGTTTCAAATAAGAATTAAAATAAACAATTAAAATTAATAATTAAACATATAAAAATAAAATAAAGTATCCAGGAAAACTGGACAGCAGCAAGTCCAGTATTTTCATGCCCACTACACACCAGTTTTGGCTTCTCATGTTGGAGGAATTATCACGCATCACACCAAGTGGTGCACAGGGTGCCCTTTGTAAAGAGAGGCCTGTTATCTGCTCCCTACACCATGAACTCTCTTCCACTACACACTCTAGCATACATTACATTGTGCAACAACAACCTCCTCCCCTAGGATGTTGTCACGGCCCCATGTAAAACAACCTTAACATAGGAAAAACAGGGGAGAACCACCGACAAAAGATTTTCTGCCAATGTCTGCAAATTGTGTTATCAGCTATAAAGCATTTCCTTTCCCAGACATGTTGGCACCATTATATTTTTTTTATTTAATCTGAGTTTTCTGGTATTTAGAAACAACATAGGCATAAAGTTTTCACGCATTCAGAGGATGACGGAGTTTCAAGGTAATACAGTGGAATCAGACACAAAGCTAATTTTAGACATAGTAGTACTCTTTTACAACACGTTACCTATATAAAAATATTACTAGTCACATCTAGTCTAATACAGGAATGCTAACCTTATGCACATTTTAACTAGGGCCATCAAAAGTAAAGGTTGTAGGGGTGCTCCCACAAAGTATTTATCAAGGTAAAGACCTCCTTCCAAAAAGGAATTATGTGTGAACAACTCCACCAAATGGGGCACATGGTGCCCAACTCTTCCCGGCACCGCCAAAAGAGGTAACTACACGTGGGGAAAATGTTTGCCAGTCTAGCTGGAACCATGCACCATCTAAAAATGACCTTGTGGTTTGATTCATCCTGGTTGCTACACCTAGAAACTCTCAGCCCATTTGTAATTGCTTTTCTCCATTCCTGAATCAACATATGCTACTTCATATTACCTCAAATAACCTATTTGATTCCCATTAGCAGTATTCCCCAAACTTACATCAGTACTTTAAAGCACAAAATGGTCTTTACAAATACTGTGGGAGGTCATGGCAAGACAATAATTATTTTCAGAATTAAAGAAAACCCTTTCAGAGTGGCCCACATACTGCTACAACAATGATACAGGCAAGTGTATCATAAAACAAACATACAAACACAACATGCAAACTAGCTCTAGGACCTGACATTTATGCAAATATGTGACCATTTAGTTTATATAGAAACATAGAAAGTGACGGCAGATAAGAGCCAGAAGGCCCATCCAGTCTGCCCAACCTCTGAGTACTCTCCTTTAGTACTTGCCCTTATCCTATATCTAGCTTGGCATTATGCCTATCCCATGCTTGCTTAAATGACTTTACTGTATTAACATCTACCACTTCCACTGGGAGGCCATTCCATGCGTCCACTACCCTTTCCGTAAATATCATCATCATATCATCTGGCCATTAGATGTGAGTCCTAAAGCTAACCCAAAACTAAAAACAGAACACCAAAACTAAATAAGGAGACACAGAACCAAGGAGCTTACCTGTAGCAGGCAGGAAACAAATAGATAAGCAGGGTGAGACAGTTTAAATACAAAGTACAGAGACATGCAACATAAGGCACAGACACAGGCACATTTCTATATTTACCTTTTATAATTGGTAATATGAAACATCTTAACTTTTAATTATTAGTTTAGCTTTCTTTAAGCTTTATATTTTTAGATTAGGTGTAGAAAAAGAGAAGTAATAGCATGCATGATAGTGAATAGAACATACGTGAGACTTTTACATTATCCAGATTAAGCACTCTCCTTTTTTAGTAGGCACAGAACAACCCTCTGTTTTGAGCTGAGTTTCTGAAATGGCTGGCAGAAACTCCCACAATAGATTAAAAGGGGAAGGCAGAAACGGGGTTATAAGTAAAGTATATATGTTTAAATAAAGAGAGTCTGCTCTTAAAAATTAAAAGTACTCCAAAGTTCAGAGGTTTCGTTGTGGACAACCCAAGTGATCCGAATCAAGGTAGCACTATTGTGATTCACAGCAAGTAGTCCTCAATCACGCTGTGACTACATGCTGTGGATCACAATTGCCTGAGAATGATATAAGAAAAATAATTTAAAAGCTTACAAATGATTGAAACCTAAAACATATTTTTATATGTTTACATTTTTTTCATAAAGTGTGCGGGTGATTGTCTAGATAATCTGGGAAAAACAAGTTTAACCATCTAACTTCCGTGTTACGTTTCAACAAAATTTTGTATACAAAGTTAACTCGTGAAAAGTCTCTGACAATGCACATTTTTTAAGATATTCTATAAACATTGATATTGATTTTCAGCTTCACCTTAACAAATTGGTGCCCTGTGTGAGGAACTGTATGCATCATTGAGCAGCTTAGTCCCCAGCTGGACTGTCAATTACTGCCGGCATGTGAGTTTTCTCACTTGACTTTCTATGCTGTTGGGATGATGCTGTATCTCTCGCAACCTAGGTACTTCTACCAACAGGAGCTGCTCAGATGATAAATCTGGTATCTGCCCAAAGGGTTGGTTGGTACGTAGGCAGCTGGAAAACATCCTGTAAGCAAGAGTGCTGACCCGAGTATCTGCCCTGTATTGATTTGGTACACTCATGTATTACATCAGTCAAAAGCGCAAAACGTTTTGACCTTGGTAACCACCCTGTATTTAAGATTAGTTTGTCTACCTGGTCAAAGCTGTGTAGTACTAAATCAAAACCTAGAGACTCTGGGATTGGATTGGTTACCCAATTATTTATCATGAGGAGTGCTAAGTTAAAACCTAGAGCCACCTAAAGATACCTAAAGATACTCTAAAATGCCTAGGTGTCTGTACTTAGATCTGTGTCTTTGATCGCTTTCTAAACCAGTTTAGCTGCATGACGTCCAAGGCACGTCAATTGTTGTCAAGGGGGATGTTTTTCCGTGACGTGTATGGTACGTCAGTAGTCTTCAAGGGTTTAAAAACTTTATTTATTGTTTTTATTTATTGGCTGCTGCACCTTGAATGAACATCATCTGGCACTTTAGAAGACCTGTGTGGAAACACCTCCAGGAGTGCCTTGCACACTGTGTATTTGTACATTATTTTTACACAGTATATGCAATATATTCCGTAAGTGAAATCTATATACAGTGCTGCTGTGGAAGTGGACATTTCTTTTAGATTTCGTGAAAGAAAATTTTTAAATGTGTCTGTCTGCCAGTGCCTGACCTGGTGGATCAATTATTGTTCTTGTTTCTAATATGTTGAGGGACTAAGCTGCTCAATGATGCATACAGTTCCTCACACAGGGCCAATTTGTTAAGGTGAAGCTGAAAATCAATATCAATGCTTATAGAATATCTTAAAAAATGTGCCTGCCAGTGACTGCCCTGTGTCCTAAGTGAAACTTAGTGTCCTGTACAGTGGGGCTGGATATGTGCCAGTGTCAACCTATGTGCCCTGCTACTACTGCTGCTGCCATATCACCTTCCTTACGCTGAGGGATCATTGAATCAACCTGGTCCAATTTTCGGAGAAATTGCGTCCCATAGCTTGCTGCTGGCTGTGTATATCAATTTGTGCAGTGCTGCTGTTGCTGGAGCTCCTTCAGTGCAAAGCCAAGTGTTTGCTGCTGTAAGTGAAAGGTGAGTCTAGAACCTCCTTCTTTGGGAACGCCCCATGAATGTAATTTCTGAATCAAAAAAGGCCCCTGATATGTGTTGCCCAAAAAACGAATGCAGCAAAAATGTAAAAACTATTTTGTCTTAACTTAGATTCGTTTACTTTTAGCTTTATTATTTATTTATTATTTTAGATTAGTTTAAGGAATCCCATTATCTTAGGGACCTTCCCATTTAAAGAATATAACGGCAATATACGGTACATATTTTAGAGCTTTTTAGACTTACAAGGTATGCTTACATTTTGTTTTTTAGCAATACTATTAGGTAAGGTAATAGTTACCATGCTTCATCAGACTCAAACATTTGATGATAAAGAAGGACATAAATATCAAACTCCGACATATGGCATTGTATTAAAGGGAGGTTGTGTTAAGGGAAATATGAGAATCCTGTAACAACAATAATTCAAGAATTTATGAATGACTGAAACAGAAAAAAATACAACAGAACCCATATAAGTGCTTAATGGAGACTGACAAGCTTAATAGCATATTGAGATAACACCTCTGGAGTTGGAGACATTTTACCCAAATCATTATTAAAAGGGAGGTATCTTCTATTTCAGTACTTCTGATTCATATTGTAAAAATGTTTCAGTTAAAGGTATAGGGGAAATATTTTTTCTATTCCACAGAAAATGGGGCAATATATCGATTTTTCCCATCCAACCATATACATTTTCAATTTTTAAGATGGCTTTGGGTTGCCTATGCTAAATGCACTGCATAATAATACAATTCAATATGTAGGACACTGTAACATTGTCCATGGGGACAGACCCCTTCATAGCTGGACAGCAAAGCAATGTACCCTTCAAGACCAAAATTGAATTTTTCTCTAACCGGTTCCATCTCAGGTTGAGTCCTAGAAGTCGGTACAGGCAGCAATCAGGCATCTGTGGGATCTGAGATTCAGGACCATACATCTAGCCCATGACTCTTTCAACAAACCAGAATCTACAAAATATTTTACTCTATATTCTTCTTGACTATTGGTACCAGGAGCAGGAGTAGGAGGCACAGTTTTCAAACATAACATATAGAAGACCCTAGGAATGCAGAACTATTTGGGTAGCCTTAACTCACAAGCTTGCCCACCCATTTGACTATCCAATAGGGACTAATGAAGCAAGCCTCTATGGAGGGACTCACAATTGAATTCTGGTAAGGGGTTAAGAATGAGGACTAAAACTTGACCAAAATTTGACCCAAAATTTGACCAATCTAGAACATAGGCCACATAGGGTGTTTTGCCACTTGAAATATTTGACTTAATCCATTAGAATTTTACTAGAGAAGACATTCACTTCACATTGAGAAAAAAACATATTCATTTCTATCTTACTTCTATTCCTTAGAAAGAAACATAATTTGATCAGCTGCTCCCCAGTGACAAGCTTATAATACTAATTGCAGCTTTGCTCATCTGCAAGAAATTAAATGTAGAGTACAAAATACTATTATAGTTAATTTTCTAAGCACACTGAAATTCCTTTGATTCCATAAGAGAATGGTTTAGAGTAAAATGAAATGATTACTGCTATGAATCAGTTATTATTCTACTGACCAACACTTAATGTTGTCAACCAAAAGTGTTTTTACTGATATAGAAATGGGTACAGGCAGCTGCTGAAGGTATTTAAAGGTTTGTCCTGATTTTGGTTTTATAATATTTAGAAAACAATTCTACAGTTTGCTTCACAGCCAATGGCCACATGGAATTTTTGTCACCCGAACAAAACCACGCCCAGCAAAACCATGCCCACATATTTTATGTTATATTATGATTAACAAATTATCTCTCTCATGCTCTCTCACACTATCACTTATGCTCTCACACTCTATATTTTATACCCTCATTCACACTGTCCTTCCTCGCTGACTGCTTTTGTGTCCCGGTCTTCTTTTCCGCAGCTCTGATTGTTTTCTTGCTTCTTCTTGTTATTCTATGTTATTTCTTCTTACTTCTGTCACTGTCACCTACTTTCTGCTTCCCAGTGCATCGAAAAAGGACAGAGCATCTGTGCACACCCACTCTCCCGATTGGAGGAATGGGGAGATGCTGTCCCCATGGCTCTGCACTAGAGGACTGCATTGGGATGCTGGTCCCGCCAAAAAACTTGCAGGCACGGGTGGTCTCAGGCCCGGACTGGCCCACCGGTATACCGGGCTGCTTTTCAGTCCCAGTCCGGCCCTGGGTGGTCTTGCTGGTGTTGCGGGCGGCAGCATGCGGTCAGATACTGTACCTACGGGTCCCGGTAATCCTACACAGTCCCGCAAGGCTGCCTTCACGCTGCTCCCTCACTGCGTCTCTTCTCTGTGACTCCGCTATGTTCCTGGGCGGAGCAAGAGAAGAGACGCTGTGAGGGAGCAAAACCATGCCCAGCAAAACCATGTCCACGTATTTTATATTATATTATGATTAACAAATTATCTCTCTCATGCTCTCTCACACTATTACTTATGCTCTCTCACTCTTTTATACTCTCATTCATGCTGTCTGTACAAGCAACTCTATTGGTCACCTGCAGGGGCCTCCTCTGCCATCAACCAATGAAGTACACCTGTACTTCATTGGTTGATTGCAGACGAGCCCCCTGCTGGCGACCAATAGAGTCGCTCGAACAGACTTTTAAAATCCTGGTCCGGCAACTTGGCCGGCAGAGACCACTGGTCTCCCTGCTCCAACAGTTAAAGGTCCGTACAAGCGACTGTATTGGTCGTTCGTAGGGACTTTTAACTGTTGGAGCAGGGGGACCAGTGGTCTCTGCCGGCCAACTTGCACCAAGTTAACCCCTGACGGCGAACCTATGGATTTCCGCTCTCTTTATCTACGCAGCACGGCAGGGGTTAACGGGAGCGTAAATCCGTAGGTTCGCCATCAGGAGTAAAAAATGCTGTGTGAGTGAGCCTATTGGTTGCCTGCAGGGTCCTCCTCTGGCATCAACCAACTGGTTGGAGCAGGGAAACCAGTGGTCTCTGCCGGCCAAGTTGCACCAAATTAACCCCTGACGGCGAACCTACGGATTTAGGCTCTCTTTATCTACGCAGCACAGCAGGGGTTAACGGTAGCGGAAATCCATAGGTTCGCCATCAAGAGTTAAAAGGCCACGTGAGTGAGCCTATTGGTCGCCTGCAGGGTCCTCCTCTGGCATCAACCAACTGTGTGTCTTTGTGTACGTTTTTCCGCCGCCATCTTCGCTTCTTCGTTTCTTTGATGAACCACGAAAAGGCACGAGAATTCGAATACGAATGCGCAAGTTCTATTGGTAGAACTCGGCTATCATGGCTGTTTGCTCGAGTCCCTATAGATGTCTAAAGGGAGCAATCAGATTTCATTTTCCTTTAATTTACTCCCAGAGAAGCTGCCAATTGGTCACAGACCGATCAACAGTAGTGTGATAGGCTGTGTGCAAGGGAAGAGTGAGTGTGTGGTGTTAAGAGTGTGTAGGGATTAGTTAGAGTATATCATTACAGTGAGTGTGTTAGTTTATGGTGTTAGAGTGTGTGGGCATGTTAGAATATGGTGTTAGAGAACGTTAACATAAGGTGACAGTGTCAGTGTGTGTGCTGGCGTATAGTATAAGTACAGTCATGTAAAAAATATAGTACGCCCTCTTTGAATTCTATGATTTTACATATCAGGGCATAATAACAGTCATCTAGTCCTTAGCAGGTCTACAAATTTGGTAACTACAACCTCAGATGAAAAACGAGAAGCCTTGTGTGAAAAATACACCTTATGATTCAATAGCTTGTAGAACCACATTTAGCAGCAATAACGTGCAATAATCATTTTCTGTATTACTTCATCAGCCTCTCACATTGTTGTGGAGGGATTTTGGCCTACTCTTCTTTACAAGGTTGCATTGAGGTTTGCGGGCATTTGCTTATGCAGAGCTCTCTTAAGGTCCTGCCATAGCTTTTCAATCGGGTTGAGGTCTGGGCTTTAACTGGGTCATTGCAACAGCTTGATTTTTTTTCATTTTCAGCCATTCTGTTGTAGATTTGCTGGTGTGCTTGGCATCATTGTCCCATTGCATGACCCAGACAGATAGCCTCACATTTGACTAAAGAATACTTTGGTATACAGAAAAGTGCATGGTCAACTCAATGCCTGCAAGGTCCCCAGGTCATCAGGCTGCAAAACAAGCCCAAATCATCATCGTTCCACCACCCTGCTTGACAGTTGGTATGATTTGTATGTGCTGATATGCTGAGAATTGCTTCTCTTGAGATCATTGCTGATGTCTTTCCATCTTGGCATTGTGTTAACACGCACCTGAATGCTCCAGACTAGCAAACTGCTAAAACTTCAGCTTTTATAGAGGTAGCCACAAATGCTGATGATCAATTAATCGAGGGCATTTGATTAGCAGCACCTCTCTGCTACTTAGCATCTTAACACCTACTGAAGCAGCTTAGTTTTTAACACATGGCTCCTCTGTTTTGGCTTTATTTGTTTGAATAAATCATGACATAGTGTAATAGTCATGTGTTCCTCTGAGGTTGTTCCTCTGATGTTGTATTTACCTACTTTTTAGACCTGCTAAGGAAAAGATTATTGTTATTATGTCCTGATATGTAAAATAGAATTAAAATAGAGTGTAGTATCTATTTCACATGACTATATTATGTTACAGGAAGTGTATGTGTTAATGTTTGGTGTTTGTGAGTGTTAGAGTAAGTTTGCATGTTAGTACATTTTAGTTTATATGTAAGTATGTGTACTGCTTGCTAGTGGAGCCAAAAAAAACCTGCACCCAGGTGCTGGTACCCAAGGCTCACCCCTGAGTTTAATGAACTGTATACCTACTGATGGGTGGAACTCAGTTTAAATCAGAATGGCAATATGCCCATTTAATTTTTTTTTTTTTTTTTTTTTTTTTACAAGATATCAATATAGAATGACTTACTATGCCACTTCCAACTCAATCATTGGGTTTGGCTAAAGAGGGGGAAATGATGGTAACCAGTATAAAAGGTATTCTCAAATAAACAGTGAGTGACTGCCAGGAGACTATTAAAATCCCAGGTGCTCTTAATCACAGATGACTATATCTCTAGAAGAAATAAAAAATACCTAAAATACCTTCAAGTCTTCAACCATGCTCATTTGTATTTTGTTGAAGTGTTGATTAATTGATATAGTGTAATCATTACTTTCAGTAGCAGCTCAGACATATTCAACTATCACATTGCATTTCACATTTTGGTTTTCATACAGTCTGGTGTTTAAAACTCTCACTATAACCCTCTTTATCTACTCTGTACTGGGGAGATATAGGTTACAAAAGGAGATCATAAATAATCATTAAACTATAAAGAAAGAATCATTTATTAACATACTTGGCCATTACTGTAAATGTAAAGTTAAGGTTAGGTTTTTATTTTAATGTAGAATAAGTATATTTAAGTATTATTCAGTTAAAGTCCAATCGGAAGAAAATGTCAATAAAATAGCACAGACAAGCTGAATAATCGTATAGGGCTTTTTGTCATCAGATGCATAAGTCTGTCCCTTTGCACATGAAGATTTTCCTTCCATATGACTCCCTTTGTTAGTTCATAACCTTATCTCTATTACTAGCTGCTCCTCCAGACAGCTTATTTTGGTAGAAAAGGTTGTGATTGAAGTGATACCCGCCAGCATTTTCCTTCCTCTGTCTCATGATCTCTATAAGCTAGTGACAGACAGTGAGATAGCTGAATGTGCCTTTCAATGCAAACAATATGAAACAAAAGTTTCTAGTTTCTCTCTGATTCGCATTTAATGAACCGTGGAACTAAAGGGCAATGTGGTAACAAACCCAAGTATTAAACATTTGATACTTTGATACCTTCATTTGAAACCCAGGCAACACATTGATTCCTAATGAGAAAGCTAATTACTATGGTGCCTCCTACTAAAGCAAGGTGAGTAGGTGATTATTTATTGTGCTGTGCCCCTCAGCACCTACAGTGCTATTAAAAACTAGTTGCCCCTTCACAATTTTTTCTATTTTTGTATATTTATCACAAGTTACTGGCGTCTTAGTTACTAAATCAACCAATTAACCAAATTTAGTTGATAATTGGCATGATAACTGCCAGCCCTGATGAATCTAAACATCAATTAAATAGAACCTGTCTAGCAAAGTGAAGTAGACAAGGTAGTATGTGCAAAGGGCCGAAAACAGTCAGATCGTTTTTGACCCATGCATTTTCTGGCAACAAATTTTGTTACAACAAAAGGGAATAAAAGGTGATAAAATCAAAGAAATACTCTCCTTCTTCTGACCGAGTGTACAGCTACAACCCTATATTTAACACTCTCCACAAAATGTTAAAAAACCAATTCAAAAAGACTTCTGTCTAGGGGTGCTTGTGACAACCAATCTCAGTAACTCATTAAAACAAAAATGACATATACGAAATAATAGTGTAATATGGTCAATAACCCGAGAAATTAAAAGAAACATCCAATAGTCGCACTCATAATATGTGCGAGTAATTCAGACCTCCAAAAACTCCTTTGGAGGAAAAACATCTACCATAGGATGATATCTTTCAATGCTCGGTAATTGGTTGCACTCACATTTAGATGGATGTATCAAGCATTTTTGGTATGTTTTCTGGAATTGCAGTGGATCCTGGGTGCCCTAGGGATTGACCTTTTTCCTTGGATGGAGAATCCAGGTATTTCTTTTTGTTTTTATTAATTCCATTAGTATATGTCCGTTTTAAATGAAGTGCAAGTGCTTGTGTGAATCAAAAAAGTTGTAAAATCAATTATAATGTCATGTGTGAATGTAGAGATGAATGAAGATTAGTGTATAAACTGTTTTATAAAGATAAATCTATGATGTATTAATAAATAATTTATTACGGGACACAGCCCTAAGAATTGATCAAAAAAGGAACTTTACATGTGTCTAAAAATGTATGATCCAATGATCTATTAAAACAATTAAAATCGGTAAAAAAAAGTTTATATCTAATGATAAAAAATTGAAAAAAGTCAGAAGAAAAGTCCAAAAAAATAATCTGACGCATTTCGCCACGATGTGGCTTCCTCAGGAGGTTCATGTCCAGTCCAGTTTCCTTGTGTCCTTTCTTTTATGTTCCCCGTCAATTTCCGTGCTTTGGTTATCTTGTTCCTCCGCTCCTCCCATCTCCTGACATGATGATGTTCGGGGTGAGTGTTGTGCCTCGGGCATCCTGTGTCTGTGTCGCTGCTATTCGGTGGTCCACCTTATTGCGTAGTCACTCTCAAGGTTCCGTAAGTGCCGGGAGGGTACATCACCTGTTCTTTCTTCTCATCACGATGTACCGGCTTTCTTCAGTGCCCCGCACACACATAAGGCGGGTGGATGAGTGGACTCTTATGCCGCTGTGTCTTACAAATGAAAATGAGATGGTTAAATAACGGTGTTTGTTCTTTTTTTGATACATTGGGGGGTACTCCTTAAGGGCTCTTTCTTTTTCTATGTTTTATTTCACATATGAATGTAAATACCGGAAAACTGTGTAAAAATCTATAAACCGAATGAATAGTAGTGCTGGTAACCAGCTATTTTTCAAAACTTTGAGGACAGATAAATATTTATAATGAAGGTGCCATCCCCGTAGAGAAAAGGTAAGTGGAATAAATATTAATTATTGGTTTTGAATGTTGGTTTTAGTTTTTTTATGTAGTCTTTTTGTCCCATATATGCACTAGGTGACTGATTTTTTCATATTTATTATTTTTATTATTAACTTTTATTTATATAGCGCCAACAGTTTACGCAGCGCTTAATACAATACATAAATTCAAGGGATTATTGACAAGACAAAAATTGACAGACTAAGACATAACCGATACATTTGGTGAGAGAGCCCTGCTCGCAAGCTTATTTAGTGATGATAAATATTCAGACCTATTCCAAGGAGTGAAAATGGGGAATTTGATATGCTTATAGCATAGTTAACCCATACATGCCTGTCTAATGCTTTACATTCAATAAATAGAAGGATTATTTACTTAAAATAAGTTACAAAAATATGCAAACTGACCACACTGTGAGAAAAATATGTCAAGCGAATAAGGATAATTATTAAGCCCAAGTGACAGTTTTTTTAGGTGACAGTTTTAATCTAAGCTAAGACAAAAATATTCACCTGAAAATAACTAGCTGCCTCTGTTTTGGTCACATGCTTGGGCAATGCCCTGTATTATGCCATGCTCTTACTTACCTGGACAAGTGCTAACTATGTTTTTAATGAGAATTGTACTTGTCTTACGATTCATTTGTAAGAATAAGTGCAAATGGGATTACATAGATATTTTAGGGGTAGCAAGTCAGATTTTTGTGCTTTCATGTGGTTTATGATGCACCGGACTCTGTTACTCTATATTGGGGAAAATAAAACATCGCATCAATCAAATTTTAAATCTGCTTCATGTTAAATAACACGTGTCAGTGAAAATATAAGTTTATTTACTGTGTAAGCTTTCCACCCTTTTGAGAGCACTTTGATTTTGTACCACAATAATTTATTTCAGTCTCTCAGACTGCATTAATATATCTGTTTATCCTTAATTCTACATAGATATTCATAGGGGAAAAAAAAGTACATGTAGGCTTTTCCTGCACTTGGTTTAGTGATGTATCCTACTTCCTCATACAGGAAAGTTGGTGAAAAGTTTTTGAGTTTGAAGTGTCATTTAGAGATTAGCTAAAAGGGACAGTTACTGAGTTGGCTATTTTGTTCATTGTAGTTCCTCTACATCAAGGCCTCAGTTGACACTCGAGATATTATCACATCTGTTATCAGTGACAGTGATTGATTGCTTCCCTGTACTTCACCCTGTGTGCATGCATTTGGTATTTGACTTTCACTACGTAAAGCATAAAGCACTCTCCTCTAAATGCCAATGGCACCTCACATCCGTCCTCTGTTCCACTATAAGAATCTATTTCAACAGCAGCTGTTTATCACATTTGCACATCTCCATTTCAGAAACAGAAAGGCATCAGAGGGAGCAAAATACTAAAGCTGTATTTTGTAAATTATATAAAAAAGAGTTTATCGATTGTCAAATATAATTATTTTTGACCACACAAGATTGATTTGTCTCATAACAGATATAACAGGTCTCACTGTTTTAGCATCTGTTTTAGCATTTTGAACAAGGTAGGGTATTTGTGCAGTAAATCATTTACAGGATCTCAATGAGCTATTTAGCAGCAAGCAATACAAAAACACTGCAGTGGAGTTAACAGTTCAGAAAGCCATGCAGCATAACACAGTGGGCAGCAGAACCACTCTGGGGATCTGCAGAATCATCTTCCCCATTAAATCAATCCTTTCCTGGTTTGTCCAGGTAGTCTGTAAGTTAGGTAAAGAAACTTCTGGAAGGAAACAACTCATGCTAAATTTGTCACCTCTTACCACAAAACTCAGCTCCTCAATGTACAATAGCCTCATATATTTAAACTAAACATCTTAAATACAATTATACTCTCTGAAATAACAAACACACAAGTTATAGGTTGTGACGGAACC
>VKOC01000009.1:9974400-9992632 GCA_009364415.1 Spea multiplicata | reverse complement strand
AGTGTTAAGTTTTCTTTTGAGGGAACTAGGGAATTGCGTCATTAAAATATCAATCAGATGGATTAATGCTTTATCTACAGCATACCATCTAAAAGACTTATAAATGTGTTATGTGTTTAAGATTACAACTGATTACAACTGATCCAACAACAGATACATCCAAACACATATCAATGGAATCACAATATGTATTCGGATATATCTCCTGAAGGCTAATGTGTTTTCTAGCTACAATAACTAGACTTATCCAGGTGAATAGGTATATGGATACACTTATGAAATATGCACCGATAAACCCACCCACTGGTTTATTAAGTTAAACAATCCCTGTTCTATCTCTTCTAACTTTTAAGGTTTGAACTGAAAACTTTTGCTTCTTCCAGAATGCAACAGAATATTTTGGAAACAACAACAGGATATCAAATAATCCACAATGCGGCTATGATATAACAATACAAACTTTTACTAGAACGTTCCAAATATAAAACAATACAAATAACAGTACAATAACAATAATCCCCACATCATTAATTGACACAATTACAACAAATATATATATATTTACAATATTCAAACATGCATGCTCATAGTTACCTTCCCTGAGAGCTCCAGGTTGCTGATGTTCCTTTGTCTCTTACTTTCTTTCCTCCTCCTCTCCTTACTTTCACTACCTGTCCCTTGATATACTAGAGGGTCCCAATTGAGTCTACTGGGGAGATCCCTGATTGGACCCTGTGGTTGCCGTAGTTACCCTTTGAAGTTATTCCCTTTGGCCAACACCACACCCTGGGGTCTTTACAATCATGGGGCAGTAAAACCCAAAGATCTCCTGACCTGATTATTGACATGTCAGGTATTTTTACAATCTATTTCATGAGAAAACGTGTCTTTCTTCCACACACCCTTCATCAAGCATATCAGTGTTGTCTAAACTAAGACAAAAGGTTTCCCAAATATTTATCATTCCCGGCCACCTCCCATGCATCTTGATTTAACCAGTATTAACAGAAAACATGATATATGTATACACATACATACCTGCATATGCATATCTATACACATGTACATCCATACACCCGCATACACGTGTCCATATACATATATATTCACACAACTGCTTATAGTGTAACACTGAGTAAAATGCAAATCATTTTATAACTTATTTGAAATGTGTTATTTTGGATTTTTTTTAAATTCTGTCTCTCACTGTTCAAATAAACCTACCATTAAAATTATAGACTGATCATGCCTTTGCCAGTGGGCAAACATACAAAATCAGCAGGGGATCAAATCATTTTTGCTTTCACTGTAGGAATTTTGACATTTGGATATTCTGCCCTGATGTCCTATTTGGGATGTATTTGAAACTGGCTAATTCAATCTATCCCATCAAACCATATAGTTGTGAAAACTATATTTTGTGTGTGTTTTTTAAAGACATTTTTTAGGTATGAATTTACTGCTCCTGGTATGTGTCACTTCTTTGAAGCATCTTTGGATTTACCCCATCAAATCATATATTTTTTGAAAACTAGACAACCCAGGGTATTTTAAATGCTGTATTTTAACTCGTTCAATACACTAATTTTACCACCAGCCATTGTCAAAGTCTGTGTTAGTATTTTATTGTGTTTACACATATTTGTCACCACATCCAGGGCCACCTCCTGATATTGCACCAACATAGGGAGGACTCTTAGGTACCTATTTGAGGTCCTGTCACCCACAGCAAGGCAGCAGGGGGTGGAGCCATATGCCCTGTGCGGGCAGACGCGTGCACACCACGATCAGCAGTGCCAAACCCGGCAGGCGCGCCCAGAACCTGTCATGAACCTCCATGCTGTCAGTGTGTGGCAACATAGTAGGGTGATATCCCTAATTACAAAAGAATGGGGACAATCTAGAGGCCTCATGACAATAATTATTCCTCGCAAATTCCGCCCAAGGCAAAAGTTGTGTCTAGTTATCTTGGTGATCATGATATACCCGAAGAAATACCCGAAGAAACTGTTCAAGTGATTGATTGGTTCTTTCCGAAATACCATTAGTTTGCAGGTGATATGCGGAGGAAAAAGCTAGAGAGATGTTAAGGGATTTACAGAATGTCTTCTAAAACATAGCAGTAAATTGAACTCCCCTATCGGAGACGATTTGTTGCGGAAGACCATGAAGCCGAATTATTTCTTTAATGAAAATGGGAACCAGTTCAGGGGCCGAGAGTAATTTAGGAAGGGGAACGAAATGAGCCATTTTAGAGAAACGATCGATCATAACCAAAATCACAGTGTTCCCATGAGACACGGGGAGTTCTAAAATGAAATCTATTGCTAGATTAGACCAAGGGGGAGAAGGGACCGGTAGAGGCTGAAGCAGACCTCCAGGTTTAGAATGAAGACTTTTGGCAGTGGCACAGGGACTACACGAAGCCACAAAATCCTTACAATCCTCCACCAAAGTAGGCCACCAAAAACGTCTCCCTATTAACTCCAGAGTACGACGAGCGCAGGGATGACCTGAAGATTTAGATGCGTGCGCCCAGGCTAGAACATTATTCCTTTTCGGTACGGGAACAAACAAAGTGTCCATAGGCAATTTACTGTGAACCAGGGTTCTTTCTTGGGCTTTGAGAATCCGAGATACCCTAGGCGAGGATAGCCGAGTGGTAACGGACGCCACGATTTGAGAGGGTGCAATCATAGGTTCCAGAGAAGGCTTACTATCAGAGTTATTAATGAACTGGCGAGAAAGAGCATCAGTTTTAATGTTCTTGGAACCCGGACGGTAAGATATTATAAATTGGAATCTAGAGAGGAATAGAGACCATCTAGCTTGCCGAGGGTTAAGTCTTTTGGCTGTGCTGAGATATTCTAAGTTCTTATGGTCGGTCAAAATGGTGATGGGATTCCTGGCACCCTCTAATAAATGCCTCCACTCTTGTAAGGCCATGATTATGCCCAAAAGTTCACGATTGCCCACATCATAATTGATTTCCGCAGGAGAGAATTTCTTAGAGAAAAACGCATAGGGATAAAGCTTATGGTTAAACTCCCTTCTTTGGGCACTGCTCCAACCCCTACCTCAGAGGCATCAACTTCAATAATGAACGGTTTAGATACATCAGGGTGTCTCAACACCGGAGCTGTGGCGAAGGCGTGTTTTAATTGATCAAAAGCCTGTACAGCTTCTTTCGACCAATGTTGACAGTCCGCACCCTTTTTAGTCAGGCTAGTGAGTGGCCTCGACAGGATTCAGGATCACTATTGTATCTGTTAGGTGCAGGTAGTTTCAAGGAGTCGACATGGAGACAGCAGCTGTAAGTGGAGGCGCAGAAGTGGGTGCAGACGATGAAGTGGACCCCGAAGCTGGACCAGCCAAACTGGCGTCAGAACGCGCAACCAGAACTTGAACAGCATGCGCCATCTACTCCAGGGTGTCTTGCATAGTTTTAAATCTGGATTTGTGAGACTCCAGCAGTTGATCATGAGAAGACAGAACCTTGTGCAACTCCGAGGGATCCATGACCCTGTTGTACTGTCACGACCACCCTTACACTGGCACTCACCGCGGAAGTTTTTCCACCTGGAATACTACAACCAAAGGAGAAGCCCCCGGCAGCAGCACCCCAGGATTTAGATGATCCCAACAGCAAGGAGGCCAGATAAGGTCGGTATAGGTTGTAGGAACGGAGTTGGCAGAACAAGGTGTAAGGCAGAACGAGTCAGAACACAGACACAGGAAGTCATACAACCCGTGGTCAAAATCCAGAGAGGGTAGTCAGAACAAGCCATGGTCAAAATCCAGAGAGGGTAGTCAGACAAGCAAAATTCGGCAACAGATGTCAGGCAAGCAAAGGGTCAAAAATAACTGGAAACAACTTGGAACACTTCAGCACGCATAGACCACAACAGGGTAACTGGCTAGAGCATTTCCGGACCTTTAAATCCGGCGCCAGAGCCAAACCCCGCCCCCCGGATGATGTCACCGCAGAAGCCCCAGCCGGCCGTCCAGACCACGCCTCCAGTTGCGTGGCAACGAAACGTCCCCGTCAGCGCCGTGAGGAGTAAGAAAGATCCGGGATCGGGTAAGTCTCTGTCTCTGTGGAGGTCTCTACCACGACGGGCACCGTGGTAGGATGACCCCCGGAGAAAGCCCTGCACGTCTGATGCCGGCGATCGGGCACCCGCTTGCCGACATCCAATGTGGAAGTCCCCGACACCGGAGCCCGTCGTACACAGGCATCAGCCTGCCTGTGTCTGCTGGGACCCGAGGAGACAGTCCGGGATCCCGATGTTCGCCGCGCACGGGCATCAGTTTGCCTGTGCCGGCCGGGACCCTGGACTGTGACCCACGCTGAAACGCTGCTTTGTACGGCATCCTCCCGTCCCCTGCTCGCCAATGCGGAAACGAGCAGTCTTTCTCCAGCAGCACACCCCCGCAGCTTCCGTCTGAGGTCAGCAGGAGGGAGGGGGCGCTCACTGACTCGTTGTCATGGAGACGCGTCCATCCCTCACTGCAGTCAGAGACCAGCTGAACAAAGGACGCGTCCCACTTGATGACGTCATTTTTGCGCCAGATTTGAACACATTTAAGCGTACAACTCCCATCAATCTTTGCTGAAGTATCAGTTTAAGTTGTCTCCTGTACCCAAGCGCTCTCTATTGTTTGACCCTTCGTTTACCAGAACCTGCTCCTTGACTTTGTCTATTGATACTGGCAGCCTGCCTTGACCCTTTGCTTCGTGCCCTTACCTCCCTTTTGGATTTCCGCTATTGTACCTCACCTGGATTTTTGGTGGTGTAAGGGCAGGGAACAGGGCAGGACAGGACATCCAGCCACAAGACCACTCATATTACAAAAAATAAAATTGATCACTCAGAGTTAGGAAGGTGACAGAGGAGCCGCAGTAGTCATAGGGCACTGGGCCTGGGCAGACAGGCACTGGCAGATGATAGGGATATCCAGCCCCTTGCAGCAGAACTGAAATTCCCCATTTTTTTCTAAAAGTTCAAAAAGCCATCCCCTGCTTGTTTTCACCAATATTTATTTACCAATTAATAATAATATATGTTTTGATGAAAGATAATGACAAATTAACTTGTCCACAAGCTAGAGGTTTGACTGGTAGCAAAAATGGCCAACTACTCAAGAACAGGTTTTAAATGTTAAACAACATTGCGCAAGCCCAGTAACATGGCTAATTTTGGAGGAGGATCATGGTTGCTGCTGGCTCATAGGAGCTGCTCCTTGAGCCTGCAGCAACCATGATCACTTCTGCATGGGCTTTCTACCTACCTCTGCGTTGCTTACACACCGCCCAGTTGATGCAGGAACCTAGCGGAGTCATGTTACAAAACGTGACCCTGCTGCCTTCCTGCCTAAATGCCTAATTTTGTCACCGTTTTTACATATAATAAATACAACTGCTGATGCTGTCACTGTAAGCGTATATATATATATATATAATATATATATATATATATATATATATATTACAGTAGTACCCTACAGCCTCTTCAATCCACACCAGTAAATAGGTCATTAATAAAATATTTTCTCTTACACACAGTTCATTCCTATTTTACCTCATCAAGTGAAATTTTGGCACTTGTGCAATGTTTTAGGCACTTTAGCCGTGGATCCCCCTTGTTATCAAAGATTTGTATGAAAGCATGAAACATACTAATCTGAATGCACACTATTAAACACTACCGTTCAAATGTGTGGGGTCAATGAAATTTTTGTCCATTAAAAAACACTAAATGGGGGGTGCCTGGATTTCGACTGTGACGAGACCAACTCATATCCATACTGGGTACATGCGCCAGATGCTGCTTCCTTCTCCCCATAGCCGCCAGGAATACAAGACTTCAATCGTGAAGCTAGAGTCAAAGACAGCAGCAAACATCAGGAACCTCGTTGGCACTGTAATATAGCAATACAGTGCTTAACTGGCCTGACAAGGACAGGACCGAGACTTACCCCAAAAACAAGAAAGAACTCATATTGAGTTAAAACAGGAACTGACTTCATTGGGAACAGCACAGATACTTATACACACAATGTAACTGGATCAGGAGTATAATCCCATCAACTACAGCCGGACGCCACCAAACAAAAAGTCACTATTTTTTGGGTGATCCCTAGGGAGCGGCATCAATCCCGGGGTACCAATGGAGAGCTCAGGATCCGAGGATGTTTTGTTTCAAAAAAGGACTTGATCCAAAATTTGGACCTTGAGAGGCAGCGTCAGAAACATCCCAGGGAATAGTCTATGCTGTAGCCTGGCCAGAGTTTCATAGCCACGTAGTGGGACAACGGATGTCCATAGCGATGCAGTCCCAGTTGTCGGCAGTCATCGTCGATCAGGCGCATGGAGCATTTCCAGAAATGTAGAGGCCCCATAACTGGCTAGTCCATGGGATTCTGGTTAGGGCAAACCAGATGGGGTTTTTGGAATACCCTGTGCTCCCCAATGAGCACAGGGTGACTTAGACATAAGATGGGATAGGGCTGGCAGGCAAGGAGTCTAACCCAGGAACCCATCAGTACCCCACTCCCAAACTCAAACCTATCCCCATGTGTCCTCAGACTTAGGAGGTTAGTAACAGCAACCAAGATGGACACAGTCTGAGGTTGGTCCGCTCAGGGACACGACGTATAGCCTCATAAATACTTGTTTTAACAGGAAATTTTAAGTTTACCGAGTTTAACGAGGTATGCCAAGCAGCAACTGCAAATTGAATAGAAAAGCAATACTGAAGATACTCACCCAAAGCCAGAATGAAGATCGTTCTGCTGATTTGGCATAGTCTTCCTACACAATGCAGGATATAGAGGACATAAAACTATTAGTCTTCTCAGTGAAGACAAATCTCTAAGCCAGCATACAGCAGAGTCTGACAGCATTACAGAAGAATATTGTCAAATTAGGTGATAAAACAAACACATTGGAGACTGCACATGAAAACATGACCAACACAAAATGACAGCAGATCTATGCACGGTACAACCAGAATTGCAAGCCTTACAAGACGACCAGGAAGATCTTGAGAATAGATCAAGAAGGGCCAACTTGAGATTTCAGGGCATACCAAAGTCCATTACCAAGTTTGGAGTACTTATTCCACAGGATGATACCTGAGATCATGAATAAGGAGTGCCGAATGGAGGGAATACATAGAGCCCTGCATCCTAAACCTTAATCACCATAGAGATCCAGAAATGTAGTAGCTAAGATGGCAAACTACTCTGCAGAGCATTCTTTGGGCAGCCCGTCAAAACACACCGATCGTCAACAACTACACAGTGCAAATTTATACAGACCTGTCATCTAGCACTCTGCAAAGTACATATGATATGTTCCGTTCATGGAACATCTACGCACCTTACAGGTGGCCACTCCTGTATATCTCCAGATTACTCTGGGAGACAGGAAGGATCAGAAACTGAAAATTTTCTAGTAAGTCTGGGCCTGCCACCACTCCATCTCTGTCGACAACAAAGGAGGAAACATCCCCAGCATTGACACACTGAATGGACAGAGGCTTTCTCTCCCCATGATGGGTATGGAGAGCAGAGTAACACCAGATGAGATCCAGAAGAAAAATGATGCACTGGCATCGTCATCACTGCAAGTTGATTGTTACAGCGCCTAATTTAGACGTAGGAAGTAGAGACACTGTGCACTTGTATTTGACCTACCACAAGCACTCCACATCATTAAGACTGCGGCATTCTATGAAGAAGTAAGTAGAAGTGTAGATCAAGGTATTGCAGTGGATGTAATCTACTTGGATTTTGCCAAGGCGTTTGACACGGTTCCACACAATATGTTAGTATTCAAACTGAAAGAAATTGGTCTAGATGCAAATTCTTGGGTAGAACATTGGCTTAGTCATATAGTTGTCATAAATGGTAATTTTTCAAGCTGGACAAAAGTCGTAAGTGGTCTCCCTCAGGGTTCTGTTCTGGGACCAATTTTATTCAACATATTTATAAATGATCTTGCAATAGACGTTGAAAGTCATGTTTCCGTGTTTGCAGATGACACTAAACTTTGTAAAGTAATACAATGTGAGCAGGGCCAGCCCGACAATGGAGCCGAGTGGGGCAACTGCTCCAGGTGGCACTTTTGAAGGGGCGGCACTTTGCCGCCCCAAGCCCTTTTTTTTTAAAGTGAAAGAGTGAGAGAGTGGCACCAAGTGGTTTTCGCTTACCAAGTTGTCAGTACCTGCTCGGCGCCCATCTCTCTCTCCTCTGCATGCCCTCTAGCTCGGTCTTGGTGCCGGCTTTTAATGCCGAGCGCCGGAAGATGGCGTAATTTCCGGCGCTCAGCATTATAAGCCGGCACCGAGACCGAGCAGGGAGACTCGCCGCAGGACTGCTGAAAGGTAAGTGAAGTACAGGGGGGGTAGGGTAGATAATAGGGAGGGAGAGGATGGGTAGATAATGGGGGGCGGCAGGGTAGATAATGGGGAGGCAGCATTTTAAACTTCGCTCCAGGCGGCATTTTGTCTTGGGCGGGCCCTGAATGTGAGCAAGATATTACTTTGCTGCAGAGGAACTGAGGACTGGGTACACAAATGACAGATGAAATGTAATGTAGAGAACAAAGTAAAAGTATTGTCATGTATTAAAAGGGGCATCAATTTCCGGGATAAAAATATAATTTTGGCACTTTATAAATCAATGGTAAGACCACACCTTGAACATGCTGTGCAGTTTTGGGCACCTATTCGAAAGAAGCATATTATAGCACTTGAAAAGGTGTAGAGGCGGGCTACAAAATTGATGAAAGGAATGGAACACTTTAGTTATGAAGAAGCGTTAACTTTAAATCTGTTTAGTTTAGAAAAACGGCGCCTCAAAGGGGGTATGATAGCATTATATAAATATATTCTGGGCCAATACAAACCATTGTCTGGAAACCTGTTAGTAAACAGGACTGTGCATGGGACACGTGGTCACACATTTAGACTGGAAGAAAGGAGATTTAAGCAAAGGAAAGGGTTTTTTTACGGTAAGGACAATAAGCATGTGGAATTCTCTGCCTGCTGATTTAGTTTTATCAGAGTATGTACAGGCATTTAAGCAGCAACTGGATGAATACTTGCAAAAACATAATATTCAGGGATATCGTTTTTAAACTATGTGGAAACAGCTTCTTGATCCAGAAAGAGATCTGACTGCCATTCTGGGGTCAAGAAGAAATTTGCCACAAACTGGATTTTTCTGCCTTCTTTTGGATCAACAGCAATTAATAGATATGGAAAAGCCTGAACTTGGTGGATGCATGTCTTTTTTTAGCCTATGTAACAATGTAACTATGTAACTTAATTCTCCCATCACAGAAAAAAACTAATTAACATAACTAAAACACTAACAAAACTCAAAAACTCCAAGACCTGACAGCCTCCCAGGGGGCTTTTTTAAAGAAGTTTATCTAACCACTGCAAGCCACGATCCTCCTCCAGTATAATTATTTTGTACATGGATCTCCCCCATCACTTCAAGCAAAAAATAATTGTAATACAAAAAAGGCAAGGATCTCACACTGTGTAGCAGTTATAGACTGATCTCTCTTATAACTTCTGACATCAACTTATTGGAAACAAGTTTGAACCCTATAATAAACAAATTTATACATAGGAAGCAAGTGGATTCATATCACAGAGAAAAGCCCCAGACAATATCCGAAGGATTGTCGACTTGGTTGAAACGGCCAAGAGGAAGGGCATCACCAGGGGCGGGATGGGCCGGGGAGCAATTGCCCCCCAGGCCGCCCGAAATCTAATCTAAACGGCTGCTGGGTGCTGATGCCGCTGGCCGGCGCTACTTTAATACTTTTTTTAAAAAAAATTAAAAAAGCCGGATCAGCTTGCCATATTAAGTTTTAAAAAAAGCATTAAAGTAGCGCCGGCTGGATGTACCGGTACGTCCATAGGGGATTGAAGGGGTTAAACAGCACAAGTTTAATGACACTCTCTATTGACCAAAAAGATAAGAAGATGGTAGCACTTATATACATATAATAAAGTCTTATATACATATAATATGTCCATCCCTTGGTCCATCACTTACCCACCTGTGACGGAAGCCTCCATCACTGGGGCCACTGGAGAGGCCTGACTGCCAGCCTTCTCCCTATTGACTATGGGCCCTGGGTTTGTAAAGACTTCTGTGGCTACCCCCAGCAGTATCATCTCATCACTGGCTGAGGGGATTATCTCCAGCAGACACCAATATCAGACCCCCCCACCCCATGGTGCATTATTATGTTGTGTAAATCAGTCTCTCCTCCCCCTCCTCATTGTATTGTTTATCACGTTACTGCCCCTGTTGTCTCTGGGAGGCCGATTAATGGGGCGGTTTGTGTCCTAATATCTTGTTTTATGTTAATGTGTGTTTTGCTGGATATATCCAGCTCTGTGTGTGAGAGCTTTTTACCCTACACTGAGTCTCGGCTAGTGACTGGGGAACCAGGGAAAGTGTGTTGTCCCAGGCTAAAGGAGCACAAGTAAGCGGAGGTAGTAGGTCGGACTAGCCAGCTCCGTGACACCAACCATTTAATCTTTCTCTATCATCTGGAACTGTACCATCATCCTTTAAGCATGCGCTAATCACACCTATTCTAAAAAATCCTTCCTCAGATCCCGTCTGTTTGACTAACTACCCTATGTCTCTGGTTCCTTTTACCTCTAAGCTGCTTGAACAGATTGTGTACAATCGATTTATTTACTTCCTCTCCTCTAATTCCCTCCTTGACCCGCTACAGTCTGGTTTCAAACCTCTTCACTCTACTGAAACAGCTGTAACAAAAGTCTCCAATGACTTGCTCTCTGCCAAAACAAAAGGTACCTTCTCTATTCTAATACTATTGGATCTCTCTGCTGCTTTCGATACTGTTGATCACCACTTTCTTCTAGACTCACTTGCTTCTATAGGCATTCGAGATACAGCTCTCTCCTGGGTCTCCTCATATCTGTCTAACCGTTCCTTCTCTGTCAACTTCTCTGGCAAGATATCATCGCCCCTTCCACTTTCGGTTGTAGTTCTGTTCTGCAGCAATTGCATTGACGCCAAAATATTGGAAAATCTTGCAATAAAAAAATAATAATACCAAATGGATCAGAAATACAGTGTAGAGATTGTAAATGTTGTAAATAGTAGCTTGAAATGGCTGATTTTAATGGAATATCTTCATAGGCATACAGAGGCCCTTTATCAGCAACTATCACTCCTGTGTTCCAAAGCCAATCCAAGTTTACGTTTAAAAGGCTAATTGATTTTTAGCAAACTCTTTTGCAATTATGTTAGCACAGCTAGAAATGTTCATGAAAACAGCTAATTGACCCCAAATGTTTTAAAAGTAGTGTACTTTGTATCATGGCTAGCAAAATGCAGCCACTAGTTTAGCTAGGACACTGGGCCAGAGGCACAGATGGTGAATTAAGAACAGAGAAAAGTCTGGAAAACTGCCATTGTTACTCTTTAAAAAAAAAAAAAAAGAAATAACACATTCATTTTAAATCCATTAACATTAAAATTAATTTTCTATGCAAAAATTGACATTATCTTTGTGACATTTCTGTGTATATTTGTCATAGATTTACCACTGTAGAAATTGCATACATGTTCAGTTACTGCATTGTGTTTCAGCCAAAGGCATGATCTCTGGGGTAACATATTCAAAAACTAAATAAGCCATAATCAGAATTTTAAATCTCTATTGATTCAACATGCTATTCATTTAGCTATGATTTAAGTGTATCCATTATCAAAACCAACATAGTAAAATAAGCATTGCTCTATTTTATAAGTATGTAAATACTCAATAAAAAAATGTCACATTAAGAAAATGCCTGAAGAAAAATATACCTCAAGAATTGATATTCAGTGAACATTGTGATACAAAGTTATCATATATATTACAGAAAATGCAGAAGTATACTGAACAGTTAGGAAAAAAAGCTGTTTCAGTTTCAACTACTGGCTTAAGTTCTTTTAGCCACTAAGCTGTCAAGGCCATTGGTTCTTCACTTTTTTTGTGTCACACACCTCCCTTGTGATAAATCTCATGACCCACGCCCCGCATGTTTTAATGGCCCAAAATTTAGGCTTAAGCAGGATGAGTTTGCATAAAACAATTTAGAGTTGAGAAGTTACTCACGACTCCCCTGGAGTCAGTCCAAACCTCGCCATGAAAAAAATACACCACATGTTAAGAACCTCAACTCTAGGCAATGGCGTAAATCGGCTGGGTGTTGCTCTAGGCCTGACTCAGGGCAGAGCCACTACCCACCAATTACTTCCTGCCATCCTCCATGCTGAGCGGCATGAAATGACATCATTTTAAAGGAGCCACTTTGCTTTGCACTGTGCTCTATAGTCAAGGTCAGATTAAGGAGCTTTGGGCCACAGAGCAATTATACAGGAAGGATTTTGTGTCTTCAGTTTTTTCATTTTTCCCTGCTTTCTACCTTTTGCTGTCTATTTTCCTTCCGTTCTATTCTTTCTTCTTTCATTTTCTTCTATTCTTTCTATTGCCCTATCTCTTTTTTTTTGCACCTTGTTTTTTAATCTTTCCCATTTTTTTTCTCTTGCTTGTCTGCCTTTTAGATTTTCCATCCTCTTACTTCTAGTCTGCCTCCCACATAAAAAAAAAAAATATATATATATATATATATACCCTCCCTTGAATTCTACAGCTTTACATATCAGGACATAGTAATAATCAACTGTTCCTAAAAATTAGATTAAAACAACCTCAAAAGAACAACAACACATGACATGTGACATGATTTATTCAACAAAACTAAAGCCAAATAAATAACTTAATAGCTTGTAAAACCACCTTTAGCAGCAATAACTTGAAAACATTGTTTTCTGTATCTCACATTGTTGTATCTCATGGCAACACCTTGATTCTTTTATTTTTTATCCATTCTCTTGTATATTTGCTGGTGTGCTTGGGATCATTGTCCTGTTGCATGATCCACTTTCGGCCAAACATTTAGCTGTCAGACAGATGGCCTCAAATTTGACTCTAGAATACTTTGGTATACAGCAGAGTTCATGGCTGACTGAATGACTGCATGGTTCTCAGGTCCTGTGGCTGCAAATCATCACCCTCTATCACTGTGCTAGTGCTTATATGCTGTGTTTGGTTTTTGCAAGCGTGGCCCAAATATCTTCACTTTTGTCTTGTCTGTCCAAAAGTAAATTCTTACAGAAGTCTTTTGGTTTGTTTAGATGCAATATTGCAAACCCAAACCTTGCTGCCATATTCTTTTTAGAGATAAGAGGCTTTTTAGAGAGAAGAGGTGGTCACACTTGCTGGTGATCAATTAATCAACGGAATTTGGTTAACAGGACCTGTCTGCTACTTAGACTTACTTACTTACTGAAAGCAGTAAGGGTGTACTTAGTTTTTCACACATGGCTTTTCCACGTTGTATTAACCTCATTTTTAAACCTGCTAAGGAACAGATGATTAAACTCTATAGTTTTACATATGAGGACATAAAAACAAAGAGGGTGGACATTATATGGACAAAACTATTGGTATAGCTGACCATTACACCAACAGGAACTTCTATGACATTCTAAATACATAGACATTAATATGTCTAAGTTAGCCCCCCTTTGCAGTGATAACAGCCTCCACTCATCTGGGAAGGCTTTCCATAATATCTTGAAGTGTTTCTGTGAGAATACTTGCCCATTCATCCAAGCGGAAAGACCAATACATTTTGGACAATGCTATGCTTCCAAATTTATGGGAACAGTTTGAAGAAGGCCCTATTCTATTCCAGCATGACTGTGCCCCAGTGCACAAATCAAGATTCATGGCTTGATGAGTTTGGTATGGAAGAACTTGGCTGGTCCACACAGAGCCCTGACCTCAACCCCATCGAACATCTTTGGGATGAACAGGAATGGAGATTTCAGCCTAGGCATTCTCATCTAACATCAGTGCCTGACCTCACAAATGCTCTACTGGACAAAGGGGGGCACACAGAAACATTCCAAAATCTTGTGGAAAGTCTTCCCAGAAGAAAAAGAGGGACCAACTTCATATTAATGTCTATGTATTTAGAATGCCATGTCACATATATACATAGTACTTACCGCATCCTCCCCTTCCCTCCTTGTGCGTGCCTAGAAATGTCATTACTTCTCAGCATGTAGTTTCAGTGAGGGAGGGTGGATGCTGTATATCGTGTGACCCAAATTAAATCTCTGCTTTGTGGGGCAGATAAGAGGTATGGACCCGTCAAAACAACAAGGCCGTGGGGCAGCTGTTCCGTGCGCTCCACTGTTAATCTGGCCCTGTATGTGGGTTGGTTTTAAGGGAGATTGAATCCCCCTAACTAACCAATGGAGCAGAAGCATGCCCTTGGCATGCCCATCTCCCTGGCAGAACAGAACCTCTAGTTTGACTACTTGAGAGACACTAGGCCAAAGGCCCAGCTGATGAATTAGGAACTGAGAACACAATTTCATAGAAACTATATAATTGTTATAATTAATGTGCTTTGGATATTGGTTAATTACTGTATAGGTCCGATTGACTGGCTTGCAGTAGTAATGCAAAGGATGTACACAATACAATTTTATATGTTAACTGTTATGTTAACTGTTATTTTGCTAAAATAAAAAAAGTGTTTAATATCTGATTACGATAATATTTATATTGTAAAAAACCCATCCATCAAAAACACCCTAAATGTCAAATCACCATTGACTAAATTAGAATCAAACACAATATGTGTTATTGATTCACTTTGGCAAGTCTGAGCAAAATATCCCTAAACCCCATTTGTATATTAGGCATAAAATATATAAATTAATTGGCACATTAAAACCTGTTTTATTTCTGATGCTCTTCCCATGTGCTGCATAATGGTGCAAACAGATGTTGCAATTAATGAAAACGTTAATGAGAAAAGTGACATTTAAAGGCAGCTGTATTTATCACTCAGAGATGAGCTGCTTTTACATATCATGTGTAAGATCACCCATTTTATTGATATAAAGCCTTAATTAGATTTGTAATGGAAAGGGACACTTTTTATTTAACTATTTTAGCGCCAAACAAACCCATTCTATCCAAACAAGGTATTTCAGTACATTTCTTTCCATGGGTAAGTGAAATTACTGAAACAACTTGTGATTTGTATTCAGAAACATCCCCCCGAGTACAGGATATGTGCTTCTCATTGCGTTACCTGAAATAAAATAAGAAAACACAATAAAATAATTTCACATTTCTCCTCAGCACGTAGATACCACATATTTGTGGTATGTCAGCATTACACAGTAACAAGAGACCAACAAGTCACAAGAGTACAAAGAGATTTTAACTTTTTTACAGTTGAACCAGGTAGGTGCATCTCAAGCTTTTGGGGGTAACATTATACCTAAACACCAAAAACCCCATAAACTTTAAATTTCCTGATACACCCCACTTACCTTTTCCTACTTGCCACCAAGTGAATCTTCCCTTTACTTGTTCTCATATCAAGTACGTTTTGGGATGGATGTTGCATGCTGGCATATCTATAACAAGAAATAAAACACACAAAAACATCTTCCTCTTCTCATGAGCACATAGATACCACATATCTGTGGGATGTAAGCGTTACACAGTCACAAGACACCCCTTAAATCAAAGAGGTTTTAACTTTTTCTAGCAGCTGACTCAGTCCCATCTCTTGCTTTGGGGTTAAATGTACTTGTAAACAACAAAACAACCTCATAAGCTATATACTCACTGAAATCACAAGGTCCAAGGACCTCAAAGTCACTCCCTTACCTTTGACATTAGTGAAAATAGGTTTGTGATTAGCTGGTAGCATAAGGGGTAAAATTAGTATCCTGCTGGTGGATAGTTATAGGTACGGTTAGATGCTAGGTTACATTACTGTACAGTTATTAGAGTTACGGATGATGATCAGATTAGGTCACTGGCTACCGAAGCGAGAGGGATCAATGATTAGTGACCAAAGATGTCATTATTCAGTGGTCAGCATTTTATTACGTTAAATATATATTGTAATATTTTTATATATGTATAGCTATCAGATCACTTGCAGGTGACAAGTTTAGGCCACTGACATTGATCAGTGAGACCGATCATTAATCAGTGACCAATGATGTATTAACTTTTTGATTAATATTTGTTATTATTACCTTAGATGACCCCCTCTCTTTCTAGGGCAGGTTCATCCAGTGGCTGCATAATGATTAGGTCCCTCCTAATGGCCTGGAGTGATCTGATCGTCATCAGCACACTTTTGATTGGTTCTGCAGCAGTTTTAACTTAACTCACAGCAATACTTAACTCACAGCAATTGACCTGGAAGCATCATTGACTTCCAGGTCAATGCTGTTATTTTTTTAACTCTTTCAGTGCTGGCTCACCCAGGTGGGGCGTTATTTTGGCATGATGTATCACGTATATCACAGAACCGATGAGCCTGCTTGGACATGACATTACGTCACAGGATGTGAAAGGGTTACAATTTCAAAAGTTGCCGTTTTTGCTTCTGACGTTCTTATATAGCGTAAGTGCTAAAAAAATGTTTTGCAAAAAGTCCAAATTGCAGTAATACATTACAAATATAGGTTTTATGTTTTGGAAGGTAATATTGACTTTTATTATTCTGAGTGTGTGGCTAGGTTACTAAGACTGAGCCTTTGTATTATTTACCAGAGGCAGTATGAGAAGGGGTTGGGGAGTTTGTCCAGTAGATTGGGCTAAGATAACAAAGCTATAGCGCATATAAATGACTAATATACAGCTGCCTGAAAACATTATATTATAGGGAAAAAATGACCTATTTAAAAAAAGAAAACAACATTATATGTTTTGAACAGTTATTTTTCATCTGACGCTAATGATAAAAAAATGGTTGGAGTACTCCTTTAAGGTTGCTAACCAGGAGTGTTACTAACAGTCATTGACAACCCAGTAGGAAAAACTGAAATGGTTACAAAAAAGTACAATGTTTATTGAGCATCTTTACATGAGAATTTTCCGCAGGCGAACATTTGTTTCCTGTGCTGGCAAATCACAACAGGGTGCATCCTGATCTATCTGTCATGTTACAAGCAATTAACGTCTTCCCTCTCAGTGAGGATTCTAATTTTTTTCTCTGGTTCCACCCGTTTGGAACTCGCAATTATCACAACCGATCATGCTGGCTGCTCACACATTTGCTATGGCTTCAGAAACCGGCCTGAAGCCATGCTATGGATGTTAAACATGTCTGGGACTGATACACAGCTTCCCTGTCATCTTGCCAGCATAAGGATGGATAATCTTGCTTAAAGAATGATAACAGAAAAGGTGATATAAAGGGAAAGGTTATGATCCCTACTCATCCTAAATGAAGCGTTCAGTTGAATTATATATCAATGTTCTTATGCAGCCATAATTAACCCATTTGCTGCAGCAAGCACACATAGATTGCCACGGAATTGCTTGCTGTACATATCTCAAAGGGAGCGCTAAACAGTTAATTCATTAAGCTTTAAAAGAGCTAACAATGCATGAAGAGATGGGAAGGAATTAGGAAAATGGATGAATAACCTTCAAACAGATATTTGACCACAAGTGCATTGCGACACAATGATTTTAAATTGTTTTCTATTTTCTTGTTAAAATTATTATTTGGCACAGATTCAGTAAGTATGAAAGGAAATAGATAACTGATTTCTTTTTATTGAATTAGATTTTTTTAAAAACCTTCCCTTTATCTCTCTCTGTCTCTTACTAGACCATACCTCAGCCTTTTTCTTCTCTGTTACACTATGGCTCTTTGGTAGCCATGACATGTCATTGACAAACTTGTAACACAATAAAAAAGAAGCTGTCACATCCAGTAGGACAATTTAAGATTACCTTAAAGTTCAACTCAAGACATAGTCTTTCTGCAGGACACAGAGATTGTTTAAAAGCTGTTTTCTTTTTAAACAACTCTGACAGTTTATATGATAAAGTTACGGCTGCTTATGATTTAGTACAAGGGGTACTAAACGCTTTCCTATAATTTTGAAAAAAGTATATAATTATGATAGTGGAGTGTCGGACTATCACGGAGTTGGATAGTCCGACCGACTACCTCTGCTGATTTTTGCTCCCTTAGCCTGGGACAACACGCTATTTTCCCGGTCTCCCAGTCACTAGCCAAGACTCAGTGTATATAATTATGATGGTGGAGTGTCC
>VKOC01000009.1:9958404-9974300 GCA_009364415.1 Spea multiplicata | reverse complement strand
TAAGCAACGCAGAGGTAGGTAGAAAGCCCATGCAGAAGTGATCATGGTTGCTGCAGGCTCAAGGAGCAGCTCCTATGAGCCAGCAGCAACCATGATCCTCCTCCAAAATTAGCCATGTTACTGGGCTTGCGCAATGTTGTTTAACATTTAAAACCTGTTCTTGAGTAGTTGGCCATTTTTGCTACCAGTCAAACCTCTAGCTTGTGGACAAGTTAATTTGTCATTATCTTTCATCAAAACATATATTATTATTAATTGGTAAATAAATATTGGTGAAAACAAGCAGGGGATGGCTTTTTGAACTTTTAGAAAAAAATGGGGAATTTCAGTTCTGCTGCAAGGGGCTGGATATCCCTATCATCTGCCAGTGCCTGTCTGCCCAGGCCCAGTGCCCTATGACTACTGCGGCTCCTCTGTCACCTTCCTAACTCTGAGTGATCAATTTTATTTTTTGTAATATGAGTGGTCTTGTGGCTGGATGTCCTGTCCTGCCCTGTTCCCTGCCCTTACACCACCAAAAATCCAGGTGAGGTACAATAGCGGAAATCCAAAAGGGAGGTAAGGGCACGAAGCAAAGGGTCAAGGCAGGCTGCCAGTATCAATAGACAAAGTCAAGGAGCAGGTTCTGGTAAACGAAGGGTCAAACAATAGAGAGCGCTTGGGTACAGGAGACAACTTAAACTGATACTTCAGCAAAGATTGATGGGAGTTGTACGCTTAAATGTGTTCAAATCTGGCGCAAAAATGACGTCATCAAGTGGGACGCGTCCTTTGTTCAGCTGGTCTCTGACTGCAGTGAGGGATGGACGCGTCTCCATGACAACGAGTCAGTGAGCGCCCCCTCCCTCCTGCTGACCTCAGACGGAAGCTGCGGGGGTGTGCTGCTGGAGAAAGACTGCTCGTTTCCGCATTGGCGAGCAGGGGACGGGAGGATGCCGTACAAAGCAGCGTTTCAGCGTGGGTCACAGTCCAGGGTCCCGGCCGGCACAGGCAAACTGATGCCCGTGCGCGGCGAACATCGGGATCCCGGACTGTCTCCTCGGGTCCCAGCAGACACAGGCAGGCTGATGCCTGTGTACGACGGGCTCCGGTGTCGGGGACTTCCACATTGGATGTCGGCAAGCGGGTGCCCGATCGCCGGCATCAGACGTGCAGGGCTTTCTCCGGGGGTCATCCTACCACGGTGCCCGTCGTGGTAGAGACCTCCACAGAGACAGAGACTTACCCGATCCCGGATCTTTCTTACTCCTCACGGCGCTGACGGGGACGTTTCGTTGCCACGCAACTGGAGGCGTGGTCTGGACGGCCGGCTGGGGCTTCTGCGGTGACATCATCCGGGGGGCGGGGTTTGGCTCTGGCGCCGGATTTAAAGGTCCGGAAATGCTCTAGCCAGTTACCCTGTTGTGGTCTATGCGTGCTGAAGTGTTCCAAGTTGTTTCCAGTTATTTTTGACCCTTTGCTTGCCTGACATCTGTTGCCGAATTTTGCTTGTCTGACTACCCTCTCTGGATTTTGACCATGGCTTGTTCTGACTACCCTCTCTGGATTTTGACCACGGGTTGTATGACTTCCTGTGTCTGTGTTCTGACTCGTTCTGCCTTACACCTTGTTCTGCCAACTCCGTTCCTACAACCTATACCGACCTTATCTGGCCTCCTTGCTGTTGGGATCATCTAAATCCTGGGGTGCTGCTGCCGGGGGCTTCTCCTTTGGTTGTAGTATTCCAGGTGGAAAAACTTCCGCGGTGAGTGCCAGTGTAAGGGTGGTCGTGACAGTACAACAGGGTCATGGATCCCTCGGAGTTGCACAAGGTTCTGTCTTCTCATGATC
Source organism: Spea multiplicata (assembly GCA_009364415.1). NCBI lineage: Eukaryota > Metazoa > Chordata > Amphibia > Anura > Pelobatidae > Spea > Spea multiplicata. The sequence goes on along the minus strand of VKOC01000009.1, from coordinate 9,972,470 downwards.
AACTGCTGGAGTCTCACAAATCCAGATTTAAAACTATGCAAGACACCCTGGAGTAGATGGCGCATGCTGTTCAAGTTCTGGTTGCGCGTTCTGACGCCAGTTTGGCTGGTCCAGCTTCGGGGTCCACTTCATCGTCTGCACCCACTTCTGCGCCTCCACTTACAGCTGCTGTCTCCATGTCGACTCCTTGAAACTACCTGCACCTAACAGATACAATAGTGATCCTGAATCCTGTCGAGGCCACTCACTAGCCTGACTAAAAAGGGTGCGGACTGTCAACATTGGTCGAAAGAAGCTGTACAGGCTTTTGATCAATTAAAACACGCCTTCGCCACAGCTCCGGTGTTGAGACACCCTGATGTATCTAAACCGTTCATTATTGAAGTTGATGCCTCTGAGGTAGGGGTTGGAGCAGTGCCCAAAGAAGGGAGTTTAACCATAAGCTTTATCCCTATGCGTTTTTCTCTAAGAAATTCTCTCCTGCGGAAATCAATTATGATGTGGGCAATCGTGAACTTTTGGGCATAATCATGGCCTTACAAGAGTGGAGGCATTTATTAGAGGGTGCCAGGAATCCCATCACCATTTTGACCGACCATAAGAACTTAGAATATCTCAGCACAGCCAAAAGACTTAACCCTCGGCAAGCTAGATGGTCTCTATTCCTCTCTAGATTCCAATTTATAATATCTTACCGTCCGGGTTCCAAGAACATTAAAACTGATGCTCTTTCTCGCCAGTTCATTAATAACTCTGATAGTAAGCCTTCTCTGGAACCTATGATTGCACCCTCTCAAATCGTGGCGTCCGTTACCACTCGGCTATCCTCGCCTAGGGTATCTCGGATTCTCAAAGCCCAAGAAAGAACCCTGGTTCACAGTAAATTGCCTATGGACACTTTGTTTGTTCCCGTACCGAAAAGGAATAATGTTCTAGCCTGGGCGCACGCATCTAAATCTTCAGGTCATCCCTGCGCTCGTCGTACTCTGGAGTTAATAGGGAGACGTTTTTGGTGGCCTACTTTGGTGGAGGATTGTAAGGATTTTGTGGCTTCGTGTAGTCCCTGTGCCACTGCCAAAAGTCTTCATTCTAAACCTGGAGGTCTGCTTCAGCCTCTACCGGTCCCTTCTCCCCCTTGGTCTAATCTAGCAATAGATTTCATTTTAGAACTCCCCGTGTCTCATGGGAACACTGTGATTTTGGTTATGATCGATCGTTTCTCTAAAATGGCTCATTTCGTTCCCCTTCCTAAATTACTCTCGGCCCCTGAACTGGTTCCCATTTTCATTAAAGAAATAATTCGGCTTCATGGTCTTCCGCAACAAATCGTCTCCGATAGGGGAGTTCAATTTACTGCTATGTTTTAGAAGACATTCTGTAAATCCCTTAACATCTCTCTAGCTTTTTCCTCCGCATATCACCTGCAAACTAATGGTATTTCGGAAAGAACCAATCAATCACTTGAACAGTTTCTTCGGGTATTTCTTCGGGTATATCATGATCACCAAGATAACTAGACACAACTTTTGCCTTGGGCGGAATTTGCGAGGAATAATTATTGTCATGAGGCCTCTAGATTGTCCCCATTCTTTTGTAATTAGGGATATCACCCTACTATGTTGCCACACACTGACAGCATGGAGGTTCATGACAGGTTCTGGGCGCGCCTGCCGGGTTTGGCACTGCTGATCGTGGTGTGCACGCGTCTGCCCGCACAGGGCATATGGCTCCACCCCCTGCTGCCTTGCTGTGGGTGACAGGACCTCAAATAGGTACCTAAGAGTCCTCCCTATGTTGGTGCAATATCAGGAGGTGGCCCTGGATGTGGTGACAAATATGTGTAAACACAATAAAATACTAACACAGACTTTGACAATGGCTGGTGGTAAAATTAGTGTATTGAACGAGTTAAAATACAGCATTTAAAATACCCTGGGTTGTCTAGTTTTCAAAAAATATATGATTTGATGGGGTAAATCCAAAGATGCTTCAAAGAAGTGACACATACCAGGAGCAGTAAATTCATACCTAAAAAATGTCTTTAAAAAACACACACAAAATATAGTTTTCACAACTATATGGTTTGATGGGATAGATTGAATTAGCCAGTTTCAAATACATCCCAAATAGGACATCAGGGCAGAATATCCAAATGTCAAAATTCCTACAGTGAAAGCAAAAATGATTTGATCCCCTGCTGATTTTGTATGTTTGCCCACTGGCAAAGGCATGATCAGTCTATAATTTTAATGGTAGGTTTATTTGAACAGTGAGAGACAGAATTTAAAAAAAATCCAAAATAACACATTTCAAATAAGTTATAAAATGATTTGCATTTTACTCAGTGTTACACTATAAGCAGTTGTGTGAATATATATGTATATGGACACGTGTATGCGGGTGTATGGATGTACATGTGTATAGATATGCATATGCAGGTATGTATGTGTATACATATATCATGTTTTCTGTTAATACTGGTTAAATCAAGATGCATGGGAGGTGGCCGGGAATGATAAATATTTGGGAAACCTTTTGTCTTAGTTTAGACAACACTGATATGCTTGATGAAGGGTGTGTGGAAGAAAGACACGTTTTCTCATGAAATAGATTGTAAAAATACCTGACATGTCAATAATCAGGTCAGGAGATCTTTGGGTTTTACTGCCCCATGATTGTAAAGACCCCAGGGTGTGGTGTTGGCCAAAGGGAATAACTTCAAAGGGTAACTACGGCAACCACAGGGTCCAATCAGGGATCTCCCCAGTAGACTCAATTGGGACCCTCTAGTATATCAAGGGACAGGTAGTGAAAGTAAGGAGAGGAGGAGGAAAGAAAGTAAGAGACAAAGGAACATCAGCAACCTGGAGCTCTCAGGGAAGGTAACTATGAGCATGCATGTTTGAATATTGTAAATATATATATATTTGTTGTAATTGTGTCAATTAATGATGTGGGGATTATTGTTATTGTACTGTTATTTGTATTGTTTTATATTTGGAACGTTCTAGTAAAAGTTTGTATTGTTATATCATAGCCGCATTGTGGATTATTTGATATCCTGTTGTTGTTTCCAAAATATTCTGTTGCATTCTGGAAGAAGCAAAAGTTTTCAGTTCAAACCTTAAAAGTTAGAAGAGATAGAACAGGGATTGTTTAACTTAATAAACCAGTGGGTGGGTTTATCGGTGCATATTTCATAAGTGTATCCATATACCTATTCACCTGGATAAGTCTAGTTATTGTAGCTAGAAAACACATTAGCCTTCAGGAGATATATCCGAATACATATTGTGATTCCATTGATATGTGTTTGGATGTATCTGTTGTTGGATCAGTTGTAATCAGTTGTAATCTTAAACACATAACACATTTATAAGTCTTTTAGATGGTATGCTGTAGATAAAGCATTAATCCATCTGATTGATATTTTAATGACGCAATTCCCTAGTTCCCTCAAAAGAAAACTTAACACTCAGTGAAATAAGTATTTGACCCCTTTGCAAAACATGACTTAGTACTTGGTGGCAAAACCGTTGTTGGCAATCACAGAGGTCAGACTTTTCTTGTAGTTGGCCACCAGGTTTGCACACATCCCAGAAGGGATTTTGTCCCACTCCTTTTTGCAACTCCTCGAGGTGAGATCTTTCATGGAGTGCCAGACCGAGGGAGATTGGCAGGTATTTTGCGTTTCTTCTATTTGTGAATAATCACAACAACCTTCTCACTAACCTGCTTGGCGATGGTCTTGTAGCCCATTCCAGCCTTGTGTAGGTCTGCATTCTTGTCCCTGGCATCCTTGGACAGCTCTTTGGTCTGGGCCATGCTGGAGAGTGATTGATTGCTTCTGTGGACAGGTTTCTTTTATACAGGTAACAAGCTGAGATTAATAATCTCAGTTTGTTGCCTGTATAAAAGACCCCAGGGAGCCACATATCTTGCTGATTGATAGGGGATCAAATATTATTATTTTACTGAGTAAACTGATCATGTGTGGGTACAATAAATGAAAGAAGAAAATACAGAAAGTACAGCAAAACATGAGCACCGCAGAAATGTAAAAACTTGTCACAAAGGATACAAAAAATAAAAAGCAGCTTTGTGGTGTAGTGTGGGGTCAGTGATTTTGCTCTCACTATAATGTGGTTCTGAGAGTCCGGAGTCAGTAGTGTCAACTGTTTTGACTGCGGATCTAGAGACAACATTAGATTTGCCTTTACTTTCTGAAATGAAAAAGCGGTTTAGTCTTAAGGTCCTAAAAAGCAGTATAAGTCAACATCCATTCATAAGTGGTGGTCCAAATGATAAACCGTTGTTTACGACTCTTAATTAAAGCTCAGTAAAAGTCCTGCATGCGATCTTATGTATTTATTTTTGTTTATTAATGTCCTGTTCATAATTTGATTATTCGACCTTCTTGTTAATTAATTTGGTGAGATACAAAATAATAAACATATAACAGATAATTATATAGACAATATTTGAGTTTATGCTGGGAGATACTTAGGTCAAGTGCTCTTATAATGGTAATATAATTATTTTTATTTTAAATACATGACCCTGGGAAGGTCTGTTTGAGCTTGCACATTGTATTACTTGATTTTCTTTCTTTTTCTTTAAATAGTGTCTTATTGCCTGGCCTATGTATAATAATGATCATACAATCTCCAATCTCTAAAAAGAAATGCTTATCCACTTAGAATGTTACCGCTGTAAATCACTTAAAATTACATAAATGATAGTTTTCATTTTTGTACACAGTCCCATCTGCATTCATATTTATAAGTTGTATTATAAATTGTATTTTTTAATGTAATATTTTTTCTTCTTCAAATGACCGCATGTGTTTAATGACTAATGTTCATGCCAAGCTAAGCCTCCAAAAAATAATATATATATATAACTATATATTATATCATATATATATTAAACATTCCACATAAATACATTCACCCTTAGTGAATAGAGCTTTGCAATCCATTACTTACAGGGAAATCAATGTTTGCTCCAGAAACTAATTCTATAGATTGATTAGGTATGGGGTAACAAAGACATTTCTTGTTATCTATCCTGTCTGTGTGTGACCGTGTTAGCTTAAAATCCTGAGGCTGTGTTATATGTTTGTGGGCTTCGGCATATGAGTAAGAAGAAATAGGGATAAACATGTAATTTATAAAGCAATTGTTTTTGATTCAGAAAACTGACAGCAATGATGAGCGTGTGGAGGAATGTAATCAAGAAGAGGATTCATGAATAGTAAAAAAAAAAATGTAATCTAAAGAAGGCATCCAGTGTTGTATAAAAACATATATGTATATATTGTTTTCAAACATGTATAATGTCAGGCTGACTATATGCATATTTATCAGGGGTTATTATTAGGTTTTTAGATTGAATTCCAGTGGAAAAATATTTCTAGCATTCTAATTACAATACTTCCCTCAGTAAAATACGAAATCATTCCATCAGGAGCAAAGAAAAGGCAGGCCTTTTACACCAAAATAGCTCCTTTATACGGGCGCTTAGCATTAAAAATAGGAGAGCTGCATACAACCTATATTTAAGTATCCATACACTTTTGAGAACATAACAGGTGTAATAGCTCCTAAGCCCCCAGGAAGTTAGCATAGCTTAATGGACAGGGCACATGTATGAGTGTTAGTGAGTGCTGAGTGATTGGTTGTATATCTGTTGGGGGAGGGGGTCCTGAGGGGATAATTGGCGCCCTTTTGGTGACCTGGGTCAGTGCCACTTCTGAAAGTCAGCTGTAATGGACCTATTACAGGGCTGCTAGTCACTACATCATGAGTATGCTTCCCCTTCCCTGGGATCGGTAGGGTTGACCTTTTGGATGGACAATTGTGGTCTGTCTGGAAGCCATGTAGCCAGAAGGGCAGGTTTTTTGGGGGGGGAGCAGGGGGCCTCTTCTCTGGCTCATGATAGTGTACAGGTGGAGTGGAGGTAACTCAACTTGCTGGTGGTGTAATCACAGGGGAGAATGCAGTTTTTCCCTGTGAGGTAGCAGGAAGCACTGGGCTGACGACTGGGCCCACAGCAGCCGCAGAGTCCCTGGCAGGAACTGCTGATGTGGCGCGGGAGGCAGCGTATATGTGCTGGTCAGACCCCTTGTGCCTGCATTTGAAGCAGGAAACAAAGGATTGGATTTGAAAAGGAATTTAAGATATACTTCCTTTTACCACCGGAGGAGTTTCCTCTAGTGAAGTAGGGGGCGTATGAGGAAAAAAGAGAGAGAGAACTATAGTTACAGGAAAATTCCTAAGACCTTCAGGAATTAGATAAGAGCCCTCTCGATACTGGTGAGTGTGATAGAGGAAAAAAGCCTGTAGAAGTGTCCAGCTCTTTTCACCTATCAGGACATGGAATGTGTGCCGGACATATGGAGCTGGTGGCAGTACAATGAGCAGTTCTGTCAGCTCCTGGCTGTGCGACCTCCTGTGGGAGGTGAGAGCAAAGGGCAAGGACACCAGTGGACAAAAACTTAGGGCAACAGGGATTTTGTTGGAAGGTTTTAGGAATCATTTTGTGGCTCGTCCCTCTTTTGGTTCAGTTAAAAATTTTTGTTCAGTTTTTTATTTTCCAGAAGTTCTCTGGGAAAAGTTAACAAAGGAGGTAACGCTGCATGGGGGTTCAGTTAATGATGATATCTTGGCAGAATTGTGTAGGGTATTGTTTGACAAAGCGGTTCAAATGGTTGCTGAAAACAACCGCTTTACACCCCTTGGGCCCCCCTGACTGGCAGAACTCCAGGGCCCGGTCGCAGTTGCGACCCTGGTAGTTCTGCCACTGGCATTAGGGTGTGTGGGCCGTGGCATGGTTGTGGCAGATGGCATGTCCTTGCCAGTCAGGGATTGTAGGTTGAAGAGATGAAAGTTGGTGTTAAAGGTGGCAAGTGGGTCTCAATCCTCACCTAACCTCTTATGTGGTAAGGTCCATGACCTTGGTCGTGCCCACCAAGCTAAAAGTTGCCTGTTGGTTAGCACTGCTTAATGAACAGTGTATGGCTCTCTTGGTGTTATTGGACAAATGGGGAGGTGATATCTACACCAAGTTTCTACTGATTTTCCCTAGGTACAGGTTGTCCTAGCCATTGTCTGTCTCAAGCCAATTATATGTCTATCATCATTCCATGTCTACGTCCCCAACTAATGTAATTATTTATGTCTCATGTAATTCTGTCCTTCCCCCAGATATCGTGTTGCAGGATTTGATCTAATTACTTCCTTCCTGACATGGTAATCCTGTGATATCTGTCTTGCCCCTTTTCTTAGTTGTATGTATAGCTCTGTATTTGGTTTAAATAAAGGAGTCCTGTTTTCACCTCAACATGAGTGTTGCCTGATGCTTGGGGTGGGCTGCTATGATCCTTTTCAGGACAACAGCCACGCTGTGTAGTTAAGCTTCGGATAGGCACAGTGCCAACACAACTTCCAGTGCAGCGACGTCCCCCTTCTATCTACAACGCTGGTTCTGCCTGGGGGAAGCAAAGATTGGCAGGAGTACCCAGTCAGGGTACAGATCGGTCCCGTCAGAATTTCGTTTGGGGGCTACTGGAGTTGAAGGGTGGTCGGCAAGGATGTGTAGGTTCCAGTATTGTGTTAGGTCGGGTTATTTATTTATGTGTTAATGGTTTGTTTATGAGAAGGTTTATGTTCAGCTATAGGCCAACAGTGCAGTCTTTTGAATTTAATGAAGCTGTGGCCTGTTATTATCCATACAACAGTGTCTGTGGTTATTTAGGGCTATTATTGTTCTGGTCCTGATGGTTCTTTTATGCATGTCAATATGACTCCAAAGTGCATAAACTCTTGAATTCTACTTGCTATAGCATGTGATCAGTGCAATGAGAAACCCTCTGATGAATGTAGTTAAGTTTAGGACTATCTTGACACTAATCTTGACACTAATGCAGGGCAGAATGACTCAATGTGTGAAGGCTTCTTTTTACAATTACGCTTTCAACAGAGGGTATTCTATAATTCTATAAGTGAATATCTATTATTATTAAGCTTAATTTGTTAAACTGTAGCATATTTTATAATGTTACACAATTTAAATATGGGGTGTTTAACAAGTACATTAAGAAAAAAAAAAAAAATACAAAGGGTTTTGTAGAATTCACTCTACCATGTCTTCATACTCTATGGGCTTCTCCACCTGGAAGGCACATGACCATTACTAGTCCTCAAAATGAGTGGAACATCCAAACACTTGCAAAAATCTTTGCTTTCGGTATATACCATTCAACAGGTTCAAGTACTTAAATATGTAAAGTTTACTTGGTGATTACATTTTTGTAATGCTTTCATGGTAGGTAAATTATGTTACATCAAATATTTTTTTTAAGAGAGCTCTGACATCTCAAACACTTATGTGCCTCTACATTTTTTTCTATTTTGGCCCAATGAATGTATGGACATTTAATAAAGTATGGACTCCATCTTTTTACCTATTGTCCTTTATTCATGACATATAACCATCTTGATGAAGGACCTAATGGCAATTCATACCCAAGAATGCATAACGATCAAATACATGTTTTCCTCTCAAATAATGAAGAATTGTTCATAAATATATTTCTTAGTGATGTAGCATATTTATCTTTGTATCCCTTGTTATCCCCACAACTCACATTTGTACACTAAAAAAACAGTAGTAACTAACATTTGTGCCTTTGGCAATAAAACCACAGGCCTAGCAAACCCCACATGGCAAAAAGACATTTCAATTCCAATCCCAGTTTTAAATTAAACTGTAATGAAAAATCAGAAGAGGCAGCTGGGACCAAAGACAGTGATTGTAGGCAGGAACACAAATAACGAAGGGGGAAAAAAAGTAGAGAGAGAAAAGAAAGAAAGATTGCGAAGGAAGGCTCTGTAGGGTAATAAAGCAGCTGGTAAACATAAAAGTGAGGAGAAATTAGAAAAACAAATCTAGGATAGAGACAAGCAAAGATGTCTGCATTGCCAAATAAATACATTCTGAAAAAATGGCAAGGAAGACTCAATGAATGAAAACTAAAAGGAATTTAGGGCTAGTATGCTACCACAGTCTTAGACTGACACCTGCAGGAAGATCAGTGTATTAATATATTTCAAATGTTCATTCATCTACAGGCTTTATTTAAATATCATTGGTCCAAACTTCCTGTTTGAAGAATGGAGGAAAGGGTCAGCGGAGGTTTATTTTTCTGTGTGTTCCATAATCTGTTTTTAAAAATTAAAAAATACAGAATGCACAGAAATACATGATGGAAAAAGATAGCTCTCTCTCTCTGTAGAATATTCACAAGGGATAATTTGAAGGGAGGGAATACAAAGAATCTAAATAAAACAGCTGAACAACATATATAAATAAGTTATTGTTTTTATATTTCACTCTTCTGTATGTATGTATGTATGTGAGTCATACATTTGTATACTGGGGACATTACATAGAAAAATATTTACCAAGTATCCTACGCTTTTATGACTGATCCTGTTGCAGGGAAGCAGATCTGTGGAAGAGGTTTGCACAACGATACCATCACCCAGACTGATTGGGTTCCCTGGAGCTTATCGAAAGGACCGGTTGGAAATACCTTTTGTAACTTGACCATTTGCTTTATGGAGTTCTGTGTTTTACAGAATATGAGATACAATAGCTTTGTTTTAAATAGCATATAGCCTTTTTTCTATTTTCTGATAAATAATAATACTGCATAAGAGGATTCTTTTGTTTACGTGTACAATTCTGTATTCTAAAGCAGTTACATTCCTGGAAATGAAAAAACATGCTTTCTGGGGAACATTACATTGATCAAGACACATTTTTTATGCAATATATAACTGGCTGTACACTGAGGCATCCAGAAACACCAAAAAAAGTTGGGGCCCTGTACGATCGTTCCTAGACCACCATTTGAAGTACCTTGGGGTGTCTAGTTTTCAAAAACGTATGGTTTGATGGAGTAAATTGGATTGGTTTCAAAGATGTCACAAATGGGGCATAGGTGCAAACTGACCAGATGTCAAAATTTAAAAAAACAACTGCGCACCTCCCAAATTTGACCTTTTAGCTCTCAAACAACTAAGCAAACCTATACATAGGTGGTGTCACTATACCCAGGCGATGTTGCTGAACACATAATGATGTGTTGTTTGGCAGTGATGCATACCAGGAACTACACATTAATACCTGAAGTGAAACAAAAAAACACCAAACTTTGACAAAGGCTGGTGGTAAAATTAGTGCATGGGAATGACTAAAATACAAGCATCTGAAATACCCTGGGTTGTATGGTTTTCAAAAATAAATGGCAAACTGATTGACCATTTGACCAAGATAAGGAATAGGTACAGGATCACCAAATGTCAAAGTTCAACATTGAAAAATGCACACTTCCCAAATAGGCGATCTATGGGTGGTATCACTGTACTGAGGAAATATTGCTACATACATATTGGGCTGTTGTTTGACAGTGACTTTTACCAGGAGCTGTAAATTCATCCCTAAAATAGAATGTGTGTGAAAAATCACAAACACAAAAATACTGGAAATTTGACAAAAGGTGGTGGTAAAATGTGTGCATGGAAAGAGTTAAAATACTAGCATCTGAAATACCTTGGGTTGTCTTGTTTTCAAAAATATGTGGTTTGATGAGGGTCCGGCCGGGTCTTCTCAGTGTGTGGTGTTGTTGGCCACGGTGCAACAGGTGGCCTCGGAGAGGTTTGATTAGGAATTTGACCTTCCTGGAGTTATTCCTCATTCTTGTGGTAGTTAGATTTGGGGTGAGAAGCTTGCCAATCGGCAAGTTCGCTTTTGGTGCGATAACCTAGCCATGACGCAAGGAGTTAATAACCTAACTTCTGCCTCGGTGCTGGTGTTGCGGCTATTGAGGAGATTGGTTTTGCTTTGTTTGCAACTCAACATGTGTTTTAAAGCTTCTCAAGTGCCGGGTGTGAATAATTGTATAGCAGATTCCCTTTCTCGTTTGTAGTGGGAGCGGTTCTTCAGTTTGGTGCCCGTGGCTGACAAGGTGAGCGCGGAATTTCCTGCTTGGCTGTGGAGTCTGCATTCGCTGGTGCCCTCCTTGCGTCAGTTTTATAAGGTTTGGGGGGAATGGCCTTAGCGTTTCATTTTAATACGGGTGGGGAGCCCAACTTCACTAAGCATTTTACGGTTCGGCACGCTCTTAGGAGTTATCGAATGGGGGGCGCTGTACCAGGATTCCAGGAGGTCTCTTATCCAGTGCTTTTGGAGCTTGTGGGGTGTTTGGGCGGGTTGTGTGTGTCCCGGGAAGAATTTTTGTTATTTTGGTTGGCTTTTGTTTTGGCGTTCTTTGGTGCGTTCCGTATGGGGGAATTGGTGAGTCCTAGCAAGGCCGTTCCTGAGGGCATTCAGTTGGATGATATCTTGGTGGCCAATGGTGGGGTCCAGTTGGTGATTTGGAGGTCCAAGACGGATCAAGAGGGCAAGGACCAGTTTATAGTTTTGCAGGCTTTTCCCGGTTCTTCTGTTTGCCCGCATGGTTGCCTGGAGACTTATTTGGCGATTTGACCTAAGGTCGGGGGCCTCTGCTGGTGCATATGAATGGAGCCCCTTTGTCTTGCTTTGAATTTATCGCTTTGTTTAAACACGCTCTTGGGGGCCTAGAATTGTCTGTGGGTGAGTATGGGTCCCATTCCTTTAGGATTGGGGCAGCCACATAGGCTGCGCGGTAGGGCTGTGGCACGAGGTTATTATGAGGATAGGCCGGTGGGAGTCTAGTAGGTTTGGGTCCTATATACGTCCTCACTTGCTGTGATTTTGTTCTCTCTGTTGGCTATGCTCGACTTTTATTTTGCTTGTTTTGCAGGAGCGGCATGGATCCTGTGGCACTCTTATGTATTTTGGGCCACGAGAGGGGCTGCGGTGTGTCCAATGGGAGACAGCTTGGGTTTGATCCCGCTGGCTTGCAAGTCCGTTGGCTTGGGTTTCAAGGTATGCATTGGGATCGGGTCTCCCGGGTGCTGTTGCGCCACGTGAGGATGCATGGAGTGCCTCGGATCCTGCTGCTTCATGTCGGGGGGGGGATGATTTGTGTTCGGTTCCTATCAGAGTCCCGAACGTTAGTATTAAGGTGGATTTGCAGCAGCTTTGGGCTGCATATCCGGGTATGGTGTTTGGTCTGAGATTGTTAGGCGTTTGAGGTAGCGGGGGCCAACTCATTTGAGGGAATTGAGCGGGTTTGAAGAGAGCTGTGGTGTTGTGGGGAAGCCAGTGAGTCGCAAGGGGTCGTGTTCCCTGGCTTTGGCCGGGTGCTCAGGTTGGAGGCTGGTGCAGGAGTTAACCATTTATAGGTATGGTTACTCGTGGTGCACAGAGGTGTAAGTGCAGGACACTCCAGGGGCACTTGCCCTTGTGAATCATATAGTTATGTGGCTGCCGAGCTAGGGCTATTTGGGCCTACGTCTCACCATCCTCCATAGAATTAATCTGGACTTGCATTGAGGCTTTTGGTACTGCAATAAGGCAGCTTTCTGTAGTCTTCCACTTTCATAGTTTCCCCATAATCCTCTCTCCCTCATGTAATGCACAATATGGGTACTGTAGGGTTATAAAAGCTGCACAGCTGCCTGTTGCTACCCATGACCTACAACATGGCAAATTCAGATAGACAGTTATTTATTCATTTTTTCTTCATGGAGGCACAGTTTTCACAAGAAACCACTCACTGTATAGCTAGCTGCAAGGATCGAAATGCTTGTCCCAACCCCCACACATTCTAATTATAGTTATTCCTGCATTTCAAAAGAGAAATGTGCTGGGAGGTTGTTTTGTGGATGCTGTCAAATTAAAATCTCATTGCTAAATAGTCACATTTTATTTCTAGAGATGAAGGGCAATTAAAATGTGTTAGCAGCAATGACAGAAGTGTGAAGAACGTTACAAATCAGCCACTACAGCAAAATGATTGTGAAATATACTTTATTGGAAGGATCACAAGAAGAATTCTTAGTAAATGTGATCTTATAAGAAATTAGGAAGCTACTATGTTAGAAGACAAATTATATTTTCATACTTCTATATAAGGCATGCCTACAATGTAAAATTGGAATTTTTTAATAATGCCCCTTCATTTCTTCACAGGTATCAAGTAAACGCTCTTCATGGTAATAGCAGCCAAGCAGTGCTTAGTACACTACATGACCAAAAGTACATGGACACCTGACCATCACACCTATATGAGCTTGATGGACATCCAATCCAAAAACTATAGAAATTAATATGGAGTCCCCCTTTTGTGCCTATAATGGCCTCCACTCTCCTCAAGAATTTGAACTGTGTCTGTGGGAATTTGTGCTCTATTCAGCTAGAGCATTTGTGAGGTCAAGGGCTGATGTTGGATGAGAAGGCTTGCCTCAGAATCAGCATTCCTATTGATGCCAAATGTATTTCAATGGGCCTAAGGGCAGGATTCTGTGAACCCCACTTGAATTTCTCTAATTAAACCTGTCAAACTGTGTCTTAAAATGGACCTGGCTCTGTGCATCGTCAAGCTGGAAAATAAAAAGGCCTCCCCCAAACTAGCATAAAATTAATCATAAAATTGTCCAAAATGTCTTTGTATGGTGTAGCATTAACAATACCCTTAACTGGAACTTGGGGGGTTAGCAGTGGACTAGTGCAGATCTAGTATAAGACAGTTTCTTTACTATTTATTGTTTTGGTAATATTTACACATGCTGAAATCAATTAAGTAACATAGGTGGGCAATAAAGCACCATATCTCCATTTACCATAAGCTTTCAGACACCAGAAACTTTTTGTAATGTTACTAAGAGTGGCCTCCAACTTGGGTGATTTTGCAAATAAGAGATATATATATATAATAAATAATAATAATTACTATTTTTTTAATATAGCGCCAACAATTTATGCAGAGCTTAACGCAATACATATGTTTAAGGGGTATGACAAGATGAGAATTGACAGACTAAGACACACCGATACGTTAGGTGGAGAGCCCTGCTCGCAAGCTTACAATCTTGAGGGAAGCTTGCGAGCAGGGCTCCCTCTCCACCTAA
>VKOC01000009.1:9939138-9950006 GCA_009364415.1 Spea multiplicata | reverse complement strand
ATTTATATTTCTTTTTCTACCATTCTAGTACCTCGTGCAAGACCTCAACCTTTTCTGAAAGACACCATCTTGCCACAAGATCTACCTCCCCTCTTTTTATTTTATACTTTTTAATGATAACAAATTCTTAACTACTCTACTAAACTTTCAGGGTCATAACCAGAAACCACAGGGCCTTGGTGCCAAAACTGCCACAGCCCCCCGAACTTTAACAGTTAGTCTGTGCCATCATTGCCCCCAAAGAACTTGTCTGTGCTTCCTTGGACCTTTGCTCCTCCTTCCAACATTCAACAAATGTAAACACACTTACTCATATTCACCACCACACACTCCACCTCACCCCACTTACACATACATGCTCATAAACACATGCAATTACACATGCATGCTCACACACAAGTAGACATGAATGCTCACACACAAGTACACATGCATGCTCGCACACACACACGTACAGTTCCATGCTCAAACACACACACACGTACAGTTCCATGCTCAAACACACACACACGTACACATCCATGTACACATCCATATCACATACCAACATAAATCCAAACACTCTCACCGCTACTGAAGCTGTCTCTCTGGCTGCTTGCGCACAGTGTGCGAGTAAGCCTTGGTTTCAACGCTCCTGTCTCTCCGATCCAGGTCAGAAGGGCCCTTTCGAAACTAATTTTGAACCAGTATGGGGAGACAGGAAGAAGGGGCCGCAGGGGTTGCAACAGGCCCCCCTAGAGGCGCGGCCCCGTTGCAGCTGTGACTGCTCCAACCCCTGTAGTTATGCCATAGTACATTTAAAAAAAAAAAAACAGATACAGCAGTTACACTGCTTTACGTCACCCCCTGTTTTAAGAGTCTGGACCCACCAAGTGGGTAATTGCCCCCTTTCCAAACCTCTTAGGCATATCCTTGTCATATGAACACATAGTTTCAGAAGTTAAAGCGACTTTGAATATTAACATAAAATCATTATCTATGGTTGCATACCTTAGCGTATAGTACTTCTTGTGGCGTTCACCGATGCCATTGGCATATACTCACTGTTATGTTCATTGTTCTGATCTGTATGTGTAGTTTCACATTTATGGCATTGCTGTACAAACAAAGAACATTATGAAGAAAACATAATATGCAGTTGTGTATTTACCCACAGCACTGCTGTGGTACAAGCACAGAACAAGAATTTGGAAGCACACAACAAAATGAAGCACAGAACAAGAATTTGGAAGCACAGAACAAGAATTTGGTCACACCCCCCCCAGGACCTGCCACCCAAGGCCTAGATGGCCTGGGCCAGAATATGCCACTGCTATTATGGAAGAAGTAATTAACACCTACAAAACATATTTACAAATCATACAACACCTTATTAATATGGGTTATATCTTAGTGTTCTAACAGCTGTTTATAAAATATTAATAATGTTTATGATAACATGATACTTGAATTTTCATTTGTGTGTGCATTTCCCATTATGTGCTATATTCCCCTTTGATACTGGCTGTACAGCTTCTATAGATTTTTGCATCTTTTTAAAATGTTTTAACAGGTGCACGAAGCTAGTAATAGGAAAAGGGTGGGACGAGTGTTTGAAATAGAAAAGAAAGCTGTACACCAGTTATTGTTAACACATATCTTAACAACTGTGGAACTAATTCTAACAACATATAATGTAGAATGTATTCATGGTTTATAGATTTAAGGTTTTCTTTAGACTATACAATATATGCTATGTCTGCCACTGGTTTCCTTTCCAAATAACCCGTATCAACTGTGCATTGAGGCATATTTGTTGGGATCTCTTTAAAAATGTACCCAGGTTCATCTGTGTTAGTATCAATGCTATGTTGTTACCAAATGTGTGTATTATACATAGTAATGTTTCTAGAGTATATACACATCAACCTACTTACCTTTTGGTGAATCCATAGGTACAGACTGCCAATGATACCCAGGAATAGTAATGTTACCAGCCCAATTAAAATCCATATGATATATGGTTGATATATGTTACAGTTCTGTGGTAAGGAATCTGGAAGATAACATACATGTGGATGCTATATGTCATAGGTATTATAAAATAAGTATAGTAAACACAAACAAATCTATTTGTTCTGCCTATTTTTATAAATACACATGGCTGCACAACCTCACCTTGTTGGTGAGTTTAGCTGTTTACTGTTTCAGTTATTAATTGTGTTTCAACCTACATGTTAAATCAATGATCATTAGCACCTGTTAAGTGTAATTGTTTAATCATACACCTAACAAATTCCTGATTTTATCTCAGACAGGAGACTCTTATTATGCATTCAATTCTCGCTTCACTACTCCAGCAGCAAATATCAATAAATTTATTTAACCCCTTCAGTCCCCTATGGACACACCGGTACGTCCAAAAAATGCATCTCAAGAATCCCTTATGGACATACCGGTACTTACTGCCCTTCTTGTAGCGACAGGGACACTTCCTTGCTGCTACATGGGAGATCAGGCTGTTGTTTGACAGCCTGGGCTCCCCCCTGACAGCTAGAGCCAGCATGAATGCCGGAAAACTGTTACATTTTTCAATGACCGATCCCACGATCGGGCATTCCCTTCCGGGTCTGCTGAGGTCACCCGGGAAGGTCATCAGAGAACAGGATACCCTCAGCAGGGTCTGTGCAGACCCTGCCTGGATATCTGATCGCTCCGATGAGACACAGACACTGTGATCTCTGCAAGTCTGTGGGAACTTGCATAGAGATCACAGTGTGATCGGTGCAGGGGGATCGCAGTGTTTCTCACTCTTCTCCCATGCTGAAAAAAGAAACAATGAAAAAAAGTTATTTTAACTTTTTTTTTTCTAATTTTCGCTAGTTTTTACTAAGATTTAGACTGAGCAACTTTGCTTGGGAGGAACATGGATTTTAGTCTCTCTGGCAAAGGGCAGGGTGAGTTACATCTCAGAGCAACTTGGCCTGGGGAGACCATTGGTCTCCCGGCTTCAGGAGTTAAAGGTCCATATGAGCGAGTCGCTCTGGTTGATGCCAAAGGAGGCTCCTGCCGGCAACCAATAGAGTCGCTTGTTCAGACCTTTAACATCTGGAACCTCCCCTGGCCAAGTTTCGGTGTCAGGACTTAAAGGTCCGTATGATCTGCTTTATTGGTTACCGGCAGGGGCCTCCTCTGGTATCAACCAATGAAGGACAGCAGCCCTTTAAGACAGGAAGCAAGTATTATCCCACCCTTTTAACCCACCCATATTCTTCTTGGTTCAGATTGAATTATTTATTCTACTGTTTTTCTTCAGAGTTTTCATCTTGGTTATATGTCTTTGTTCATTTTGTTGGAATCGCAGGACAAAAGAGGAAGATTGGTTAGCTGACTGATATAGACAGTATATAGACTAACCTGCTGTGATTGGAAACTCTGTGTTCCACATTTTCATAGTGTTTTGCATCTACTTTTTTACTTTGTTAGATAGCTTTATTGATATTTGCTGTTGGAGTAGTAAAGGGAGAATTGCATGAATAATACTGGCCTCCTGTCTTTAATAAAATCTATATTTTCAGTGGCCAAAGGCTAGGAAAATCCTGTGTAAGTATACCTAGATGAATTAATGTTGTTTTAAAGACAAAGGGTGGTCACACAAAATGAATCACTTTTACTTATTAACTCCTTTTTTCATGCCTGCACGGTACTGTATATAAATCTTGGATCTTTCAGTAAAAAACTGCTTAGCAGCAAAAAAGTCTTACCATGGATGTATACGTATGTCTCATTCACAGAAGCGCTCTTGTAAGGAGGAGGGAAATAAATCTGTATGTGACATAAATAATTATCTGTGTGTTGGGTCTCAAGATTGTAGAGGGTGAAACCAAAGGTATTGTTACCATATTTTCGCAGATGACACGGAACCTGGTCTTTCCAGTGGAAAAATTTGGTGTCTATGTCATCAGAATAAACAACACATACTGCATGCCTCTCATTTCCCCTCAGTAAGGTCAAGTTGAACTTAGACTCCTTGGACGGTGTATATTGACATGGAAGGTTGACGTGACCATCACGGAAACCGATCATCACTTTTGGCTGATGTCTCTCAGAGGATTGTGCTAAAATAAGAACAACAATGATGTAATTATAATCGTCATGTAAAGTGTTATGTCTCTAAAGTAGATAGATATAACATGAATAATAAAATACAAATGTTACCAAAAATTCAGTGTCAGAATTAAGCAGACGAGCAAATGAATACAAAGCAGGCCTGAGATGACAAATCTGACCGCATTCTCATGCTTCTGAAACTAGCTTTTTTTTCTTAAGCTCCTTCATATTCCAGAAGGCTGTACAAAGGCTACATAAGGACACTTTTGCTTTTGGGGTGTGGATAGAGGTTCGGCCAGTGGGGAAGGCTTTACCGGGACATTTTACGGGACTTTGTGATCATTGATAGCAGATTATGGACCAGGTGCAAAAATATGTTTAAAAATATGTACACATTATTTAGACTTTTAGTACTGCAGAACAGTGTGATACACTCAAACCCAGAAACCATTCCAAGGTTCTAGAAAAGGGAGACATTGGATGAAAAAAGTGGGAGAAAGTGGCTGGGATCCTAAAGGGATACTTGGGAGATATTCATTCCATAGACTGGAATAGCTGCCAGTTACAGCTGCAAACTGTTACTATTTTACTATCTCAAAATATTTCAAATGGCCAAAGAAAGACATTTATGTTTTGTTATGTGGATAAAAAAGGGCTAGAGGATAGGGCTTTCTGGGGCATTAGTGGAAGGACAAAGGGATTTTGCTTCCCAAAGAAGGGCTGGTTCTCCTTAAAAGGAGAAGCTTTGGAGATATGAATACAGGTACGCAATTGGAAAGCTTCCAAGTCTTTGAAATCTGGTACTATTTACATAAAATAGCGTTCAATATACAAATACTATCTATTGTGTCTTAATATTTATTGTACCTTAACACAATTAAGGTAGATGCTAGGGCCCCTACTAGTGGAACGGGTTAAACAGTAGATAAATATTTTCTTGACATTTCTGCTGTTTATGTAAAATGTACATGCTATTCCTGCCTTTTATCTACCTACTTACTGTGAAATGACTATATGACACCCACAGTCTTGACAGTGAGAGAGAGGAAAAGGTTATGACTATTGGGCATGTATTTTGCACATCTTTGAGCATGTCTAATGCTTTCGGTTCTGCCTAAGGATTTTGCTGCTGTACAGTTATGGTGCAATGTTTTCCTGCCGGGGCTGGCCATACTATATAGCCAAACAATGTGTCTACCTACAACACAAATCAACCACTCCCTAAAGCCCAGAAAATGGAATTTGTTGTAAGATTGAGCCAAAAACAAACAAAAAATGAGTCTTAAATAATTTGGGCCCCATGCACAAGTCTAATATATAATATATGCATTGGTGTGTAATCTCATCAGTTCTATACTGTGTCACTGAATGGCAGAAATAAAATGTGCCCCTCCCAGCACTCACTGGTAGAGGCGACCATATTTGCCTGCAATGCCTCTATGATGCCTGTGCCCCCAAACAGCTTATCTGCTTCATATTTGTCCAAGCCATCTTTGCCACCAAAAAGGATGAGTATGTCTGGTGGAACTGAGTAGGGGTAACCTTTGTAGGGGGGGCCCTAAAACTACTTAAGGCTGTCCTGGGGAGCAGCAAGCAGGCAGAATATACAAAGGAGGAAAGTGGCGCCTCTGCCTCTGTCTCAATGTGAGTGCTGGTGTTCTAGGTGGTCAGACAGTGCCCCAGTGATCAAGGTAAACTTCTAATGCATTGCAATTTGTCTCCACCCTTTGCGGCCCGCCCTTTTGCAGATCTATCCTCATTGACCCACAACTATGGCTGATATTTTTTTAAGAAAAAGGTGTCAACCATTAGGGTGGTAGATAAGTGGAACAGCTAGCAGACCTGGCAGAGGTTAATAAACTGGGGATATTTAAGCATCCATGGGATGGATAGGCTAATCAAATTAAACAGTTACAAAATGACATGTAAGAACTATAACAGGTGTTTATAGCAAACTAATGTGCCCATATTAAATCCCCACAAAGACATTTATTATCAGATTATATATTCTAGTCTTTTATAAGATTTTTTCCAGTGAACATAAAGCATAATACGGTGAAAGAAAACCCAATTATCATGTGGAAAAGTGTAATAAATGAATAAAAATTACTTCCCCCAAAGGCACTGCGGCTGACCAAAAACACCCTCCTCAGGATGTATAGAACAGCCAGACAACCAACAATGGGGCGCATGTGCATGGGGAGAAAAAATAAACAACAATAGTGCAATATTGTTAAATGGCACTCACTGGTTTGTAATGTGCCTTGATGGGCCTGATTAACTTCATTCGTTTGTGAGTTATATTCACATTACAAACCACTGAGTGTCATTTAACATATTGCACTATTGTTAACTAACATAACGCATAATTTCAGAGTTTATGTTGACCTTAAATATCACATTGTGGTGCATTTTCACTTTCAAAAATCAGTCAGAACATGAAATGCATTAAATGCAAATACTGTAAGAAGGAATAATACTTTTTTTTATGAATGCTCCTCCAGAAAATAGCTTATTTATGATACAATGACACAAGTAGTACAAAGTTATGTCTTATACCATTAAGCCCATGCTTTTAAGTGCATAAATTCTGTTCTTCTTCTCATTACATGACAATTTACTGATAATGGCTAAAGGCGCAATACTCACAAAACATCCTACTATGGAAGATAAATCTAATTTTTACACATACAGTAACATGTATATCAACCACAGAAAAATCAACCAAAAATGTGAAAACAAATATTTTTTTACTGATACCTTTAGTATGTTTCCCCGGTTTTGCCATATGTATTGCTTTCATTTGCTAAATCCTTTGATTAAAAATGGAAATTACCAATAAAACTTACAGCACAAAACCCCTAAAATGAAATAGAACACTTACCAACATGAAACTGAAAAATCAAAAGAAGAAAGCCTGTAAAACCGAAATTCATTATAGAATAAAAATCCTGCAAGTTGAGTTTGATTCATGAGTTGTTCCTGAGTTAAATTGACAAGACTTATTTGTACCACCTTAAAGAAGGAAGTGGCATATTTTTAAGTAAAGGATTGTTTGCAACGGAAGAGTTGAGTCTGCACTTTTTATGTTTTAACATACCTTTAATGTGGTTTAAACGCATTGTCACGTTCATGATATATCGTGAAAAGGTAACTGCATGCAAGTTTTAACTGCATTTTTTATTTACTAAAAAAACTGTAAATTAAAAAAATGGACTGTTCTGGATTTTGCGAAAATACATAAAAGTTGTTGCTATTTTCTTTCCGTGAGCAAGCAAGCCTATAACAATGCACAAGCTGTGCACACACCCAATTTAATTTGCCCTTTTACATACGGACAAGAATATGTAAACACAGAAGGGAAAGCTCCTAATATCTCACAGTGCTCTTTTTTTGATAAGTCAGCTCACCCACAATGTATGTTTTTGATACTCATAGATATGTTAAAAGCAGGTCTTAATGGTACAGACTTAATGGTACAGGTCTTTCAATAATATATCTCTGAAAAAAAACCATTATGTAAGTTATGTAATGTGATTAGTCCTGTTGGACTCCATTAAGCAGCCAAACTGCTGTCAGAAATGTATGGGATCAAGTGTAAGAGCATCATATCCATTTAATTCCTATAGCCTCCCTTCATACTGGCATATGCTTTTTTATTATGTCAGTTGTTTACATCTGGACCAACCATGTCTTACTCAACAGTAAATCCGGCGTTTAAAAGTTTTCATTTTTTTCTGGTGTTATTTTTTCTTTTATTATTGAGCATTTTTAATAATTTTATGTTTTGAATGGGTCTTTTCCTTGAGTCAAAAAGGTAGATTGATGCTTTCAAGGACCGCCACTGGATAGACCCTGAGACTGTAAATTATATTTTTTTCCACCGATTTAAACTCATTGAATGCCAAGGGATCATAAAATACATAGTGGTTTTGGAGTTTGTTCTCTTTTTATTATGTTTTAAACCCATCAGGGGGTAGAGATGGGGAAGCAAGTGTGCTCTCAAAGGGCTGAAGGGAGGCACAGTTTTGAGTCCATGCCTACCATGGGATCATTTTATGCATGTCATCCTTCACCTTTATGAGCAGAGGATAGCGGTGAGGTGTGGTATTTGGGCATTATGCCCCTCCAAGTTTAGTTGTTTACCCACCATGCATTGAAAGGGAGGATGGTCATTAACCCCACTTTGTTAATAGGGGGTCCTGGAGGCCCCAGTTTCATTTTTCTTATTATTTATTTTACATAACTGTATTGTGCGGGAAAGTTAGCAAATTATAAGAGCTTCAGATGAGGGCATGCATGTTTTCTTAGAACTTGCATGACCTCACATGGACTCACCTGAAACATTCAAAATTTAAAGTAGCAGGCACTTGAATGCCCTTGTAAACAATTATTCAAGCTGTTATGCAATCGTTAACATGCAAGGGCATGCAACCTCATTGGAGTCTGGTCAGTTGAGTTAACTCTTAACTTGTCTGGTCACTTGACTTCTTTGTGGGTAGACCCAATTGAGAAGTACAAATAAATACAAAGTTTATGGTGTACCAAAAAAGGCAAAACCCTCAATTATGTATAGTGCAACTAGTTAAAAATACACATCAGTATGAGGATGTCTAAAAGCAATCTGGCTCATAAAAGAATACTTGCAAGCTGTCCTGTACAGTTCAAGAGATTTGTCAGTTTTTCATCCCATTTTCATTGCATACCTCCCAAGTCACCCTATTCTGGAGGAACTGTCCATCTTTGGGACCAAAACCTCTTGTCCTTCTTTCCTCCAATGGTGTTTTTTTTTCTGAATGTTTGCTGGGTATGAGTGTATCACCAGTGGCGTCACTACAGGCGGGCAAGGGGGGGTAAAAGCCCCCCCTTAGGTTATTCCTTGGCCCCCCCGCGGGCACACTGAGAGATTTCCCAGTGGGCTGGTCGGTCCAAGGGCCATAAGACCGCCTCTGCTGGACACTTAATTATTTTAAAGCGGCCAACGTGCCTATTCCATGCTGCAGGGCCGGACTGCTCCACTGGGATACCAGGAAATTTCCCAGTGGGCCGGCCGGTCCATGGGCGCCAGTGAAATTAAAGGGCCGGCCATGCACGCACCGCGCCGTCCAATGGCCACAGCTCTTCGTCATACCCCTTTTAAGACGTGCACGCTTTAATTTTATTAGGCGCCAGCGGCTGGCCACATGACTGCCGCACGACAGCCGCTTTCAATACCGCTCGCAGCCGCACAGCGGCTGTCAAGAGATGCATGTGACAGGGAGAGGATCGTCACGTCGGAGGAGAGCAGGAAAAAAAACAAAAAAATTTACCAAAAATAGGGGGTTAAAGGAAAGCAGACCCATATTCAAGGGAGGGGGGGTTGCCTTGGGACATCATTAAACATTGATAATATAAAAGAGGGGTGGCTGGGTTACATAGTTACATAGTTACATAGTTACATAGGCTGAAAAAAGACATGCGTCCATCAAGTTCAGCCTTTCCTATATCTGTTAATTCCAATTTTGCACTAACCTGTGAAAAAAGCTGTTTCCCCATAATTAAAGATTATATCCCCGAATATTATGTTTTTCCAGGATCCTCCACCAGTTGCAGTTTATATTTTTTAATTTTTATTTTTTTTTATTATTTTATTTTTTATTATGAAAATACAAAAATATACAAACATTTAGACTAACATATAAAAGAGATTGTATATATGCCGATTTGTCTAGTTTAAAACAGACTCATCTGTCTGTAATTACAGAAAGATTCAGAAAAATCTCTAGCAAAGTTATACAACCATTTAGACTAAACATATAAGAGGATTACATACAGAGATGAATATAATAAAGGTACATTCCAATTTGTCTTGTTTTAAGGCTAATACATCCACCTATAATTATAGATAGAAAAGAAAAAAAGAAAAAAATAATCTCTGGGGTATCCGCTTATAACATGCAAAAAACAAAACAAAAACATACATGGCGTAAGTAGGGCAGGGGATAGAACTTTGTGTAGATAAAAGAAAAACTTGGTGGAGTCATTAAATGCACTTATAGGGATGGCACTAATTCATCAAATATTTTAAGCCAAGAATCCCAACATATATAGGCTTTCCATGAGTTTAGGAAAGGCCAACTAATTGCTCTTTCCATTTTTATATGAAAATATAGTTGATTAATAAAGTGATTCCAGGTAGGGGGGTCAGAGGCCTTCCAATTTCTGGCTATTGTGATTTTCATTGCTACTAGACTATGTGTAAGTAATAATTTATCTTTTTTTGTAGCAGCGGCCATTTTAGGTGTAGAAGGGCTACCTCTGGTGATCTTTTGATCTTTATTTTAAGTAAAAAATCCAATAAATCATACATCTTGTTCCAAATAGATCTAATTTCTCCACATTCCCACCAAATATGTAGGTATGTTCCATCTTCCTTGTTGCATCTCCAACAGGTAGAAGAACTGTTGGGATACATACATTTTAACTTAGACGGGAACGAGATACAATCTATTGGTTACTTTATATTGGGTCTCTAGGAGAGTTATGGAGTGTATAGATTTTGTTGTATTTAATTGTGCTTGGAACCAATCCATATCATGAATTTTACAGTGTAGCATCCATCCAGTTGCAGTTTAAACGTCTGTACAGACTCCGATAAAACTACCTCTGCAGGCAGAGAATTCCACATCCTTTTTGTCCTTACTGTAAAAAACCCTTTCCTCTGCTTTAGTCTAAATCTCCTTTCTTCCAGTCTAAACGCATGACCACGTGTCCTATGCATAGTACTGTTTATGAACAGA
>VKOC01000009.1:9858153-9928875 GCA_009364415.1 Spea multiplicata | reverse complement strand
CTTCCGGGTCAAAGGGCACCGGCAGACCGGGACGTACCAGGTACGTCACCGCTGATACGTGATCCAGCGTCGCTTTGAACGCTGGGATCGCGAGGGGCGGCTGCTAGTGACCGCTGGGTGTTCCCAGCGATCAGTAGCAGCCACCCCCCCTCAATTCCGTGCACGTGATCGCTTTGCAGCGAATCACGATCACGAAATTTAAATATTTAAAAAAATACTGCGGTCTTCAAGTGAAGAAGCAGTATTCAAATGCCGGTCCGGAAGGGGTTAATATGCTATTTGGTAATATATCTATTATACCAGCACGGATTATTACTATTATTACCGTATTTATCGGCGTATAACACGCACTTATTTCCCAAAACGTTGGGGCTGCAATCGTAGCTGTGTGCTATACGCGATATCCGCGGTCCGGCACTCAGTGCTGTAACTCATTACTACACACCAGACTGCGCGGGTGATGTCACTTAAGTACTGCGAGCGTTCCGGCACTTTGCTCTGACACACTGAGTGCCGGACCACAAAGGAGGCAAAAGGAAGGTGAGTGTTATACGCAGATGCGTGTAATACGCCGATAAATACGGTACTTTAATGTACACAAAATAGTGAACGTTAATCACTTAAACACATGATTAAAGGGACAATTTAACGCAGCCCCACCAACGAAGGATGCACATTAAAGTATTTAACACTACATTAATATGTATTCTTAACATGTAAGAAAAGAGAGAATAAATTAAGTACTTCTCTGCCCCAGAGCAGCCAATCACTGGCAGGAAAGTACTCCCACTAAATCAAAGTTACATTAACCCCTTAATGACAAAGCCTGTACATGTACAGGCTCAAAATGCATTGTTTTCAATGGGTCCTGCAAGCGAAGTAGCTTTTAATGCATATGCACGGGCAAAATATTAATTAAATCGTATCGTATGCATCAAACTTCATAGGATGAGTGAAAGGTCCCTTAATGAGACACAATCCCCGAATGACAAGAGAATGCCATTAAAGCTTTATGGTAGAGGGTGAGGTTCCCTACATTCTTTATAGCTGGATGTGATTAGCATCAAAACAACTAATATAAAGTATCAGAGACTTTCCAATTAAACCCATGTACTGTTTAAACCACAACCAAATGCATTATGAAGTAACATCAATGTTATTAACAAATTAAACTTACTAAGTAATTTGCCTTACATCTAAAAACTGGCTATGTTACCATTGAAACTCGATTGAGGAACATAGATATCCAAGTAAAATGTATCTAAAAGTAGAAAGGGGCCTGGGGTAACTTTAGCACAAGGGCGCATGACTGAGTAGCGCCAGGAGTGGGAAGCTGGCTGGGGCAGGTGCAACATGTGGCTCTTCAGGCTCAGCCTTTTTTAGCTCCAGTGTGTAAGCGATAGCTGATACGGCACTATTTTAAGTGTGGAAGAAGCAGGCTCTCCATCTTCCCCCTGAACCCCTCTTTTCTTTGCTGAGGGAGGCTGCTATATGGGATGGCAGGGCATGCCCTAAGCCATTCATTTGAAGTCTGTAAAAGAGAATCCAGGTACAGTCTTGGAGAAGCTGGTTAAGGAAGTATCCTCATGATAAAGGGCGGTACACTTTTTGGAGCCTCCCATGGAACGCCTGCAAGCGTTGCTATTGGTGCTGGCTCCTATGAAGGAGACAGGATGTTATCATTTGTTGTATCCTGTAGGTTACTTCAGTAATGATGGCATTGACAAAGAGGGGAGTAGAGTTTATTATGCTTTTACCTGTTGGGTCCCTATATGTACCTGTACATCCTTAAAACTTGTGGAAAGAAAGCCATTAGGATGTACAGGTACTGACTTTGTTGCAGGAGCAGGGACATTACTGCCCATCGTGTGGCAAGCAGCAGTACACCATCTTGATCACTTGAACGGACTGAAGGGGTTATTTGACAAGCTGTGGCATTGGTTTGCCAGGCAAGTAGGGGAGCTCTCTTTGCAGAGTCTGATTTTCAGTCATCATTTATGTAGAGTGGCAGTTGTTTGTGGTCAATATGCTGCCAATGGGGTGCTCTATTTGATCTAGTGGTTTTCTGAAGTGGGTTGTATCTCAACGTGTGGGTCCATCATCTTTTATATTTCGATGATTTTTTGTTTGTCGGGCCCCCAGCTTCTGAGGAAAGTTTAAAAAAAAGCTTTGGTTGTTTTACAAGCCGTTGCTAAAGATTTTGCTGTGCTAAGAAGATGGTAGTGGCAGCAGAGGTGCTGTCATTCTCAGGGATTAAAATGTACTCTACGAAAATGGTTTTTAGGTTGCCCAGGGAGAAGTTGGAAGAGCTGGCGATGCTATTTGACAGCTGCCATCTTGGATAGGTCACCTGGTGTTTGTAAAGTTATGCTAATGGATAGGGCATTCTGTCAGAGGTTGTCTATTGAAATGGTGGGTGTGATATCATTTCATTAGGATTGTTTGGGGGATCAACAGGGTTTTATCAATGAATATAATGTCTTGTTGGCAGAAGGAAGAGGTTTCAGGTGAGCAGGCGGCTGGACGCATGGGTTTCAGAAGAATGAGTTAAGAACCTGACAAGATTTTTTTCCCTATTGTGTTAGCTTTAGAACTGTGGGGTGAGGTACTGAATAATAGGAAGGTTTTGTTCTGGACAGACATCGGTTTGATTCATGTGATTCTAGGAGTACTTCATACTCTCTGTAAATTACTTCACCATTTTATGTTGATCTGTTTGAAGTGTTATATGAAGATGATGGCTAAGCATGTCCCTGGGTTCAAGAATCTCATTGCTGATACAGTTTTTGTGTAGATTGATGGGATGACAGAACATAGGGTCAGATTTAACAATTCTTTAGATTCTGAAGGGTTGGCGCTGGACCGGTTTGTCAGGTGACTCGATGAGGCTGCCATCACTTGACCTGCTACGGGGTATGTTTAGGGAATTGGAAGTAACTTGCTTGTCTAGCTATGAGGTAGAGTTGTTTTGTGCAGTGTTTGCATTAACTTTAAATGGCATCTTCCATTTAGATAAGCTGCTGTCCCGCAGTTAAAGTGTATTAGGGTTGTCTTGGTTTTCATTCAGTTGACAGTCAGTAGGATAGGATCTGTATAAGGTTTTTATCGTCAAGGATTGATCAAGTTGGAAAAGGCTATGCTAATGTTAGTGCAGGTTTTAGCAGTGGAGAAAGCTAATTTTGTGTTGGTTATTCAGTTTTTGCAGTTTTGCCTGAAAGTGTTGAGATTGTGTTTTGGTTAATGCTAAGGGGTCTTCCCAGTCGCATTTTCAGTTTCTCAGTGACTTTCATAAGGTTTTGGGGAAGCTAGTTTTCAATCCAAAAAGAATTTGCTATTCATTCAGGATTGGAGCAGCAACAAAAGTGGCTAGGCTAGGTCTGCCTGAGGTTGGAGTTGCAGTGTTTTAAGTCATACGTGGCTTTGTTTCAGCATTTGCGTCTTTATATTATGTACTGACACTTGGGGCTATGTCAGTCATGCCTGTAGATGAGCAAAATGAAGGGATATCTCAATTTGCTCTGCCTCAGTGCCCTGGAGACAAACCTCTTACCGAAGGAGACACGTTGATTCTGTGCTCAGGCCTCTCTGATTAATGTGTCTCCACTAATTGTTTTAAAAAGGCAGCTTTAAGTTAGTGTAACCAAGCTATTGTTCATAGGATGGGTTTGCATGTGAAAGGGGTAATGGGGGAGTTGGATGACACTCCTGAAACAAGGAGCCCATCCAAAGGGTCACAAGTAACTCCCATTTCTTTCAGGTGATGTTAATATGCTCTGATAAATCTCAAAGCCTTTATTGTAATGTGTTTATTCTTCCCCCATTTTTAATTTCTCAAACGGGTCCTTAGTTATTTCCCATGACTGTTAAGGATCAGCTATTTGGCATGTATATATTCTTAGATCAAAGTTCATTCTGCAAAGTACATAGAATATTCTAAAATAAACAAAAATTCTAGTGCCCAATTTTTGCCTATGGGGGCGCTAACTTGCTAATGAGGAAAGGGAACCACTAAGCATTTTGGAAAATCGCCTAAATACTTGGTGAGCCATCTATGCAGCATATGATATATACTACATGGACAAAAGTATTAAGACACCTGACTTTTTTACCAAGAGGGACTTTTGCGACATTGCATTCTTAATACATAGATATTAATATGATTTTGGAGTGTTTCTGTGGGAATCACCCTGTAGAGTGTTTGTGAGGTCAGGCACTGATTTTGGACGAGAAGGTATGGCCCACAATGTTTGTTCCCGTTCATCCCAAAGGTGTTTAAAGGGATTGAGGTCAGGGCTCTGTGCGGACCAGTCAAGTTCTTCCACTTTACCTTGTGCACTGGGGCAAAGTCATGCTGGAATAGAAAAAGGGCCTACCCCAAACTGTTCCCACCAAGTTGGAAGCATAGCATTGTCCAAAATGTCTTGGTATGACCCCTTCAAGAAAACAAAAACCTTATCGGAAGGTCACCTTTATTATTTGTGCATTTGCCCCTCCTCCATTATATAAATCCTCCTAGGTATATGAGGTGATTTTGAAAATTAAGGGGCAGCCAGATGATATCCTGGTGCTCAGTAAACAAAGCTGCGCTGGCTGAAATGGCACAAATGTCATGCCCCATAGCCATACATATGGGTAGAGAGGGATGAGATTCTGCAATGTTAAAGTGCACATGGGCAATTCAGCCAGTCTACCAGTGCATACCTAAATTCCACTTGTACATAGGTGCCTTGGAAAAGTACCTTTATTTGACCACCATGACATACTGCCTCATTAATGAGAATGAATACATCATATGTCTATGAAAGGCTTTCTAGAGTCCAGCTGTAGGTTACTACATATATCAAGAAGAAACAAGATTTATCCTCTCAAAATATTGATTGTGAATTAATTCTTCATAAACAGCTTCTGTTTTCCGCCATCATTCAAAGTTTTAACTGAACAACATGTCTATATTGAAGTAACATGAATCTCAATGACTATATGATTGATATGGTGTCAGGTCTGCAAAATTTACGAAATTATAATGACGAAAAATGAAAAAAAAAATTAAAATGATAGCACAGGTGATGGATTGCTTTCAGTACTGAATTAAATTAAGGTTTTATCAAAGTTGACAGTTTTTTTAACAGCAATGATAATATAATGACCTACCTGTCTTGTAGTTTGGGAGCTGGGAAACTCCAGGCCAAGAATCTTCTGTTGGTGTCCCAATGACCTAAAGAAAGAGCATATTTTTCTGACAACTGAATTACAAGTACACTTTAAACTCAACATCCAATTTTAGCAAAACATTCAACTCATTAAAACCGGCATTGTTCCTAATATGGAGAACGTGGATATAGAAACAAAATATCTTCACTGGCAGCAAATCTGAAAACTTCTAGCTATCAAAGACATTGATGTCTTAGTGAGGGGGACGTAGCTGTGTTTGATTGGTTAGTTTTTTATGGAAATAATGTGTCCCTTATACAACTATATTTGTTGCTTTTCCATCTTAATTTAAATGACAATGGTATTAATGGAAAGCAACAAATATGCAACATAACAGTAGCTTTCTGTGCAATGGTATTTGGTGGATCATCAGGGATAGCCGTCTTCTCACTTTAAATGTGACCAGACTTTTTCAATGTGTCTTGTTATTGGAGGAATTGTTCCACTTTTTTAAGTAATTGGCAATTATTAGCAAGAAGTGATGCTAGAAATTACAGAGTTGGACTAAACAGAGCAAAAGAGTCCTGCAGTCTGTACTTTGTTGTACAAATTCTGGTAGAGGTGCATACTAAGTCTGGAATCACAAACTATGGGATATCATTTTTTGGTGGATAGCTACAATAATATTAACAGGCTGAAGTCAGAGAATATTTTCATTATCTCACTTTTTATTTTTTCCGAGACTTTCATTTTCCCGTAAAAGTCTCATGAAAATAAAACATAGGACAATGTTGCCTACTTACAGACCAGATCTTCTCAAGTTGTTCAAATACATCCGACACACCAGAAAAAGCTGGGTATCCCTGCAGCATTTCTATAAATATACACCCTGCACCCCTGGGAGGAGAATACATAAGATTAGTATTAACCCTATTAGTTAGTTTAACATTTAGAAACAATACTTGTCTAGTAAGAAGGCAGCATCTCACAAAAACCTATTGACCCACCTGTCCACATTACAAGGATCCCATCACATTTAGAATGGTAAACACGTTGTGGCAACTATACATTATTGCAGCTTTATACGCTTAAGTTCTGAAATGGCAAGTAGAGATGGAGTTTTGACGGGGGCAGCAAATAAATTGCTCCTATACGAAAGGAATCTGAATCTGTAATCTTTGGTTGAAAGTTATTATTGGTTCACGAGTCTATGCTCAAAATGATATGAATAGTTAAGTTATTTTAACAGCCGCCCCAGGTTTCCCTAAACTGCAAATCCCTTGAATCTTAACACAGACAACTGCCATAACTTTAACATACACATTTAAACGTATGTATAATTGCGCATGTATGATCAATCTGTGTTTTCACAAAATCAAACATCAAAATCAAACATCAAAATTTCAATGACATACAGCGTAAAATCCTGCTTCAGAGTTGCTATTTTCTCCCTAAAAGCAGATGAAGCTATACGATTCGCCAAGACACATCTTACTGTTCCATCTGGGCTACTACATCCACATGGTTGAATGATCCAATTTATTTACAGCAGAGCACAAATAAGCTATGGTCCTGAATCAGGTATGGAGCAGAAAACCTAAATCTGATCTATCGTGGTTACTTCTCTCAACCCTATGTGTATTAACTGCTTAGTATTCTGCCCAGCACTCAGTAATAAGATAAAACAGCCTCTGCTGTCTTTCATTCTTGTGTGTGTCGATTGCATGCATCGACACACACAAGAAGGTCATTTAGATTCAACAACAGTAGTATCTATTTGCCTTTCTTTTCATTCTCTCTCTTTTTCTGTTTTATAATTTAATTTATGTTCTCTTCTGTTCTCCTAAGCATAAGTTTGTATTTTGAAGGCACCCCAGATGCCTCAAACATCTGCCTCCCTCTATTTTGTCCAGGAGGACATAGCTACAGAAAAGGAAATAATTTTTGAGTGTTTAAATTAGATTTAGTGTTAATTTTGCTTTTTATGTATGAAAGTATTTAATCTCTTGAAACATATAGTAAATAGATGTAAACGTACATAATTATGTAATTGACTTCACAGAATGATAATAAAAATATAAAGAAATCATACAATTTTGGAAAATGTTAAACATCCAAAATAGCATCAAAATAATCCAGGAAATTGGAATAAGGTAATTTATTTTCCTATGTTGTTCATAGTGTAGACCCTAATTCTTACCAGATATCCAGATCAGTGGAATAATCTGTAGCCCCTAGAAGCACATCTGGTGGTCGGTACCAAAGTGTTACCACTTCTGAAGAATAAGTCTGACTTGGAATTGACTTGGCCCTTGCCAGACCTGTGTAGAGAACAATACTCTGTATTTACCATGGAGAAATAAAAGACAAGGTTCTAAATACGATTCCATTGAAACAGAGGTGCCCATGTGCCACAGTAGGCGTAAAAGTGGGTAGATACATAGCAATACCTATTTAACTTCACAACCATGTATACATAGTGTCAGTTATGCAAAGGTCATAGCAGAGTTTATAACTACATATAATGATACAGTGAAGAACCTCACATAGTGATTTAGGTTGGAAAAAGACCATCAACTTGAACCCTTCTACTTTTCCTTCCTGCTTTTGATCCAAAAGGAGGCTAAAAAAATTGCCACTTGGGATAGGGAAATCCTTCTTGACGCCAAAAGGCAATCAGATTCTTCCTTGGATCAAGAAGGATCTAGAATCTGTTTCTTTGGCATCTATGAAATCTTCGCTGTTCCAGTCTCAGAGGATTACCTCTTGTTCTTTGCACATTTCTGTTAAGGAACACATCACTAGAGAGCTCTTTATATTGACCCTGCATTATAATATCCCCTCTAGGACGCAATTTTTCTAGCTTATATAGATGCAACTTTTTTAGTCTCTCTTTTTAATTCTCCTTATTAATTTTGTAGCCCTTCCTTGCATCTTTTCCAGTTCCTTATAAAAAACCAGTGCCCAGAATTGTACTGCATATTTAAGGTGAGGTCTCTCCACTGACATTGTAAAGAGGCAAAATGACATGTATTGGCATGTATTAAACCCCGATTAATACATGCCAACATCCGACTGGCCTTTGCAGCTGCTGAATGACATTGTACACTGTTGCTAAATCTGTTGTGTACAACAATTCCTCAGGGAGATACTATTTAATGTATATGTTGCATAATGACCTTAACAAAGTCATTATTGAACAAGTTTTTCATATGATTTTAACTGAGGGTTTGTGGATTAACATCACATTCACAAATCATCATTGAAAGGAATAGACTGAATGATTATGTAATTGAGATGCGGTTCAACTGTGTAAATGAGCTGTGGTTCAGCAATTACAACAAACTGCTTGCTAATCATTGTAGGTTGTTAAATATTATTTAAATGCAGAAAATATCGTGCACGACTGCAATAAAACTTGAAGATACTTTAGTTAGGGAAATATGACGTGGTACCTAAACACATGTAAAATTCTACCCTGCAGTACGTGGAATATTTTAATTCATGTCCATCTGTAAATTTATAAATCAAACACATTGCAGGGTAGAACGTTATTGCTATTTTTAAAAGGCAGAAAAAAACTTGACAAAAATAAGAAATTTTATATATACGGGTCTAGGAAAGCACTGGTGATTTTGCCAGGAAAGCATAAGACTGCCTGCGACTGTACAGCAATATATACCAGACCACAGTGACATGAACACAACCGCTAGCATGACAGGGGAGGGGACCATCTTGCATCGATCGCCTACCATGCGCTGCTACATAATTCAAAATAGTTCCTTTGCTTTTATCTATATTTCTCTTAGCCATCAAAGAACGTTATAAGACCTCTGTCTTCCAACCAGGACTCAACACTTCTATGTAGAATTAGGGATTATGTGCTGGGATCAGTAAATAATTGCTTTGAACCCAATGTGGCTTTGGATAGCCCTTTGACAGAAGCAAAACTAGATGTGGCTATTACATTTACTACCTTAGGGAAGAATCCAGGCCCAGAAGGCTTCTCTCTATCATGTACTAGAGTACCCAAGTATAACAAACCTCTCGTGATCTATTATTTGAAAGCAGACCCTGATTCCTCATTTTTGGAGGTCCACACAGCATTGTGCAAGAAAGGTCGAGTTTATTCGAGATATGTAAGAGCTAGTATATACAGATAGGGGCTTGTGCTATCAGATGCTGCATTGGATAAGCTTCTCACAGTTTTTGGGGTAGGATCTATGCCACCAGTTGCTAAAAGAAATGGATGAATCACTGTAATTGTTTAGTAAAACATTAACCTCCTCTTACTTCTGGGTTTTTTTCTGTGTAACCTACTAAAAAATGGTAGAGAGCGAGATTTATAAAACATGTTTTTTTAATTCATGGGGAAAATAAATATAATTAAAGCACTAGAAACCATACTAAAACAGGCATCTGAAACATAATATGGTAGCCTACTGGGCTTCAACTGTTACAGTTGTGGTTAAACAGCCAGCATACCAACAAAAAAAAAAAAAGAGTCACGTAATGACCTGCATATCCCAAATTAATTACAATGACGTTTTTAACAATTCACAAGCAGGCTCTCACATATCTGGATGAAACTTTACAGTAGTTACTGAATACTAAGAAACCTGCATCTGACCACCTTGCATCTATTTTCAGTGCTCTGAAACATTTCTTCTTCATAGTGTATGGTACAGTGGTGTTGACCTACATATGTAAAGTGCTGCCATGCATATTGCTAGATTTCTAAATTTCTAAAATGCTCAGTTACATGCCCAATATACTGCAGAGTAGCTCTTTATATGCACTTTGTATGTGCTATGTACATGAAATGTATGTATGCTCTAGGAAATTGGCCAATGCAGCCACCTTATTTTGTACCCACATATATATATATAAATATATATTTTTCTCCAAGATACACACTCCATTCTGTTGAAATCATCAACCTGTGCTCTTATTCATGGGCATATATACCTTGGTGCCCCCTCCATAGCTACTTTCCTCACTGCGGGTCACTGGGATATGACATCATATTCCTCCACTCCATGACTTAAATATACGCAGTGCCTTTTAATGCAGTCTATGAAGGCTTAGCTAATGAAGTGGGTTAAGGCTTTGCTATGATGACTGAAATTAATTTTTGTGTAGCAGAGGATAAAATTGTTATTTACCAAAGTCAGCTAGTTTTAGCTCTCCAAGGTAGCTTATGAGAAGATTCTGTGGCTTTAGGTCCCGGTGCAGGATGTGCTGGTGATGGATATAGGCCAGTCCTCTCAGCAGCTGAAACATGAAGAGCTGGGGAGGAAGATAACAGGACTTAAACTAAATAGGAATTCTTTCTGCCATCTTCTGCCAACAACTTTCACTCATTGTACATCTGGTTAAAATCAACTCTGCGTGCAGTCAGAAGCACATAACATACAGCTTAGTATTCGTATTCACGCTATCTCTCCCCTTTTTTCTATACCTTATTTTTTCTTCACTCCATTCCCTCTAGACTTTAAGCTTGTATGCAGGGCCCTCTTTACCCTATGTATCAGTTTGTCTTAGTCTGTTAATTCAAGTTTTGCCATACCCCTTGAATATGTATTGTAAGAAGCACTGTATAAATAAATAATATCTAAAAATATTCCAAGATTCAAATAGGTTTCTTTGAATGCAGACAGCAACATAATTACAGCTGCTGTTTTTTTCAGTTCAGTCTGTTCTATGATTCAACACACAAATATAGACAAAGTAGCAACTACCTAGATGACTGTATCATTATTAAAGGCATATTATACAACAATAAATGCATTATTTTTCTTGCGACATCCAAATTGTAGAATATGTGCTGCCATTCCTGCCAAACCCATAATAGTAGCACTCATTACTTTAGCTGTGTCGTCTGGCAAATCAACACCTATCCCCCACAATCTAATCAGGCGGATGTTGTTGCTTGTATGAATGGATACAAGCAGATGACAACCCATATACATAAAGGTGGAGACCATATTTTCCATTTAAGCATGGAAAATGTCTTGTTGCTGCAATATGGTTCTTCTCAAAGGTAAACAACATGGTCAGATATTGGAGGCAATGTCTCTAGTGATCAGATATTTACAACTTGGAAATAATATGCCTTAACACCAAGGACTAGGGCAGCTCAATGTCTCAGCGTGGTCTATGAGACATGCCAATAGACCAGAAAAGTTTTATTGTATACTCTTTCGTGACCATCTTCAGTGTGCCAGGTGACATGGTGTTAAATAAACAAATTGACGGCCGGAGTCATAATGATAATAAACTTCCAATACAGTACAGATTTGCCTTAAAGTGCCCTACTTAACAGGGTCACTTTATTCTGTTACTAAACACAGAGTTTTAGCATTTCCACTTGTTATACGTTTGGGAATCCAGCAGCCACTCAGGTACACAGGGAATGAATATGGCACTTGAATATTCTGCTAATTCAGGTTGGGGAATTTCGGTAAACAAGTTTGCAAAGAGTTCCTCAGGTGCACAGCTGCACATAATAGCTGCTGATAAACATTCAACTCTTCTGGAGACTAAAGGTACACTATAAACATATAGCATTTCACAAAGACCATGGGGTAGGATGGTCTTGGACTTACAAAAACACTTCAGAACCATGAACAACTGTTACATGAGACAGTTACCAGATAATAATTAATGTGTGAGTTCAACCACAAAAAAAACTATATTTTGTGATAGAGGATTTGCATAAAATTGGTCACTGTGCAACTATACAAGAGACACATGGAATTCCATGGGTGGAAAGCACATAATGACATGTCCCTTATGTGTCCAGACACTATTGGTAAGTAAGCAATGGAGTAGTATATGTAAATAAAATATTATTATATACAATATTATATTATAATAATGCAAAATGTATTTATTGGAACAAAATTAGATCTCTCTTAGGTCTCTGTTAAAAGAATGAGTGGGCTGTACGAAATGTATGAAATGTAGTAGAAAATCCCTTGTCGGCATCAAGTTAGTGCCCAGCAGTAACATTTTAGAAAATAAAAAATGTGATCAGCACACAAAGAAAAGCAAACTCTGTCAATGCTAAACTATATCACTCTATACAGCACTCTTTTTATGCTCAACAAGAAAAAAAATTGTCCTTTAAAGTAGGGAAAAATTGCGGTTGGTGGCAAACTTATATCTGGCAGTTGCACCAGGTTTACCTGGAGACTCCGAGTGAAGCGCCCACTTCTCCAGGTCACAAGGGGGAAACTCAGGGTCGTGGAAGCCCACTTACCTTTCAACAATGGCGTGTGAGCCGCCCACCTGCGTTCCGTAAAGTTCCCAGGTATGACTACCAGGGATATAAGTGCAGCCTCAAGGATAACCTAGTCCAAACTCCTTCTTGATGTTCACTACTAGTAAGTTCAAGAACCTACCCGAACATTGTAGGGAAGAAGTCCTCCAGGATGTTGAGTCATATACTGTGAAAGGTCTGTGTGCTGAAAAGAGCAACATATAACAGTGAAAAAGATTATATGTACACATAACTTTATATGAACACACTGGCATCTAATATACTTCACATAACAATATGGTAGATACTGTGATTAGGCAATACACCTATTTTTAACACAAATAATTAAGGTTTTATGGCAAGCATTGTACAGGTTAGTAGTGCCTGAGCTGAATTCAATTGTGATTGTGTACAGTGCAATCAGATTCATTTGGAAAAGAAATTAAGCAAATACATATCTGGAACCAAACATTTATATAATGTTTTGTCTTTTTTTTTACAAACTTTGAAAATGCACAAGACTATTATTGCAATTTACCATTTTTCTTTAATATGACATTTATGCAAAAAGTTCCCAAATAGACCATAGTTTCAAGATCTCCTCATTGTACAGCACTATGGAATATGAGGGTGCTATATAAAACAATAAATAATAATACTAATCGGCGGAAGACAGCTAAAGCAGTGTAAGGAAGATTAAACTGATTGATAAGGTCAATCAATAAAGGTGAGATATGTATAAAGCCCCAGAGACTAATGGTTTACATCCTGGGATGCTTAGAGAACTTAGTCTAGGAGAAATCAGACTGTTGCTTTTGATCTTAAAGAAATCTGTCTTTTTTGGCACGGTGCCAAAAGATTGGTGTAACGTAGAAATATTATACACCTTCAAAAAAGGAGCTAAATCACGTAATTACATACCTGTGTGCTTGACATTTTGGTGGCGAAAATATTTGAAGCTTGTTAAGGGATAATATTCAGGAATACATTTTGACCAACAATATTGTTAGTAAGAGTCAACAAGGTTTTATGAAGGACAGATCATGTTAGACAATTCTGCCATCAAGCTTTAATGAAAATAATAGCTGCATGGTCCCTTTCAATTGTCATGGAGTCTGTTTTTCTGTAGCATCCCTCCGAATGCATTTGCCCCTTTTCCCACCTAAATGCCATGTATGAGATATGTTTGGTAGAACACATATCTGTGCATTTGAGATGCTCACCTCCAGTCAGCTCCAGCACTGCGTCAGCAAATTCTGCAGGCGGGGTCCATTCAGAGCACCATGAGAATGTGTGGAAAGTACTCTTACTTATTTCAATGGGAGCATTTTCTTGCCACCGATTGGCTGCTTGAAGCAGCCAATCAGTGGCAAGAATAGTTGGAACATGGAAGAGGAATGTCACTGAGACTGCATCGTCTGTGTCTGGCAGGTGCTTTAGTATTATTCTATTTGACATAATTAAATAATGGAGGTGTAAGGGATCAGTGTGTGTCAGTGTGTTTGAATGATTTAGATTTGGGCAAATTATTTAAAAGTTTACTGTTCAAAATTTCTGAGAGGGTATTACTGCCCAGGTGTAACAGGAGCTTTTTTTGCCTCTTTCAGCAGATCTTTCTTCACCCTTGATTCCCCTTTGCAATGTTTTGTGTACCCACACAAATTATATTTTTTTTTTCCAAAGACAAATGGGGATTTACCTTTATACCTATCTTTGTATAGTCTGCCATTTTGTATGAATTAAATGTAAAATACATATAAAAAAACATAAACTAAGCAGAATAATACCCTACATAGATAGGTATTTTTTATTTTATATGGGAGAAAAAGGGCTGCTACACTATTTTTTTTTATTATTTTTGAACTTTGGAATGGGGCGAAAAGGTATATTAAGATATAATAGTAAAAAAATCCTTCCTTTTTAATGTTTTTTCAATTTTTTATTATAATTATTTTATTTACCGGTAATTTGGTACATCTAAAGCTATGATTAAAAACTAGAAAAGTTGCATTTGGACAGACATCTACAAAGGTAATGCTATAAAATAGATACTTTTAACTGTGGGATGGATATTTTGTTTTTAAGAAAGATGACTATACAAGGATACAATGGTTATTGAGTACCGTACATGCTTAATTATAGCTTATTGATCCCAAATTGGGAATTGCATCAATGTGTGTGTGGAGGTCTTCTTCTAGAACAATGGCAGTCCTTAACACTGCTTCTTTTTAACCTAAATGACTTTTGTTGTGAATGGGATGAAATAGTTAAACTATTGATATTCCCTCTATTGTCAGTTTAGGGCTCCCTCTGGAGGAATTTTTAATTATGACAGGGATATCAGGCAAGAGGTCCTATGATTTAAGACCGGTAAGGAACATTTATGACTGTGCCAACAAATCTATAATTCTTCCAGTGTTTTTCGATAACATTATTTTCATATTGCTGTGCAGGAGATGTTACTTTACAGACAGTTCAAGGCATTGATCAACATAAAATACATTGATCTTAAACACAGAGAAACAACATGGCGATCTTAATGCAACTGATAAAGGTCACTGTAAATAAATATACAGATGAAGTTAACACGTAATAAAATAATTAACAATCAACTGCATACGCGTTTCAAGTGTCTTAATCCTGTCAGATCCTTCTGATACAAAACATCTAAAATCTGTCTATCTGCAAGACTTTTCTGGACAAAAATAAAAAAATAAATTAAAAAAAAACACCTAAAACGACATATAATTTTTATTTAAAAGATCAAAGCCCCCTGTAGCTAGCACAATGTTTTTTTTATATTTGTGCGTCATTTAAGCAAAGCCTTATCCCAGGGAGGAAAGCCATAGGTGACACATTACATTTACAAGGAGCAAATTAAATCTGCAGACGTACATGTAAGACTTGAGAGAAAGGTGAGCAGAACACTTAATTATATCCCTTGTGTTTTAAATATATTTGCTGC
Organism: Spea multiplicata; assembly: GCA_009364415.1. Classification (NCBI taxonomy): domain Eukaryota; kingdom Metazoa; phylum Chordata; class Amphibia; order Anura; family Pelobatidae; genus Spea; species Spea multiplicata. The sequence continues at coordinate 9,913,495 of VKOC01000009.1, read as the reverse complement.
AAAATATTTACTACAGAGTCAAAAACACCATTTGGAAAATGTCTCCTATTTTTCTGAAGTTGCAGGGATTTACTGGAGCGATCCATAGACTATCCACCTCCTTCATATTTGATAATTGTCCTAAAAGTACCCTTTATAAGGAAATTACTATAGGCCTGTATCGGGCCCCAAGACTTCTGACGGCAGTCCTGATACTGAAATCTCACGGCCCTCTTTAGGAGGGACTGTCTTTCTTTCTTTTGTCCTTAAATCCCTCCATCCCTCTTCCTTTTCCTGATGCCCCCCATTTCTGTCATCTCAAAATGTTTTTTGGGTATGATTGTATCACAGTATTCTACATCATATATGTGTTTATACATGAAATTGTATAAATAAAACATGCTATCCTTCTTCTATATGCCTGAATAGCTATCAATAGGACACATACAAAATTTTGATAAAGCCATGCCCCCTAGCCACACTTCTATCCATACACTCTAAAACAAAGGGGGCCATTTGAAATGTTGGGAGACGTGTATAAATTCTGCAGTATATAGATAGCTTGGCACACATTATGGCATGCTGGTTTTTTTTTTTGTCAAAAACTTAGATCATCAAAAAGATGTGCTTTCACCAAGGAGATTGTTGGTACAACAGACTGGCCTGGAAGAAAACTATATCTGATGTGTCACACAATTCTGGTCTATCTGGTTTGCTTTTTTTTTTTTTTAACCAGTCAATGGTGAATTGCGTATGGGGCATGAATTGCGTATGGGGCACACGCTTTGATATTGTACTCTCGTTTACGAATTGGTATATTGTAGCTGAAATTCCTGCATGACTTCATTATGAATACCTTCAGCTCATGAGAAGCTATAGTTTATGAAAGGACCCTTGTCAGAACAATAAGTGTCACACAATTAACAAGTTGCTACAACAGGATCTTTTAAACGGACTGTATTTAATGAAGGCTCATGCTCTAACCAAAGTGGTGTGTCCATTGCAATAAGCCCCCCTAATTGAGCTCAGCCTGCCATTTAAGTAAGAAACAAATTGACAGTGCATTAGGTATAGCCATTACTTCCATCACATAGACATGTCCTCATGTATTTACAATAGGTTCTAATAACATAATCATTTCCTATAGATGACATAAGACTAGATGTATGAAATAAACCAGTGGTAACAATCTGCTCTCATTTCGTAACCAGGAAAATTGCTGCAGACTACATAATTAAACATGGGGATCTGTGACTTCTTTTGTCTGGTGCCCCCCTCAACACTACACATCACATATGCCAAGCAAGTATTTAATTATTTGATTGTTTAATAAATAGATCTCCCTTCAGTTGTCACAGACAGAGTTGAACTATATAGATTTTAGAAGCCAGGCATGGGATATATCTATTGAAACAAGTTTTGAAACCGAGGCTACTCAATTATCTTTCAAGTTTGTTTCATTTAAGGGTTCGAGTAAGAAAAAGATACAAAAGAAATCCATGCAGAAAATGAAACCTGAGTTAATGTCTATATCATTTCAATGTAACGGTTATGAAGGACACTCACCACGTATTCAAAAACAAAAGTCAATGTCTCCTTAGTCTGAATGATATCATGCAAAAGTACAATGTTTGCGTGTTTCAGACCCTTCAGAAGAGAAGCTGAATATAAAATAAAACAGAAATTAATCACAATAGATATGGCTCATGATTTTTACATTAAGACTGACTTAGTGTAGAGGAAAGTTTTAACAGAGGCAAATGTAGACTCCAGAAGGAAATTTCACATTCATTGAGTTCCCTGAAATATTAAGATCTGAAGTTCTACAGGGGAAAAAAACGTGAGTATCGAAAGAACGGTTTTGTTACTTTGTTTTTGATCTGTCTCTGTCTTTGATCCAAAGTGATCTTATGCCCTCCTGGCACAATTACTTATCCCAGAATTGAACTGACTACCCTTGGATTCTATATTTAAAAACAAATATGGTAAAAATGCACCAACTACATTATTAAAGATTGCATTAGTAAAACCAGTGGCTTCTCCAGTTCCCGGACAGGTGAATTTTCACTAACTCTTGTATACTTGCAAAACAAAAAAAAAAGTTTTGGCTTTCAGTTTGAGTAAACAGACAATTTTTTTTTCAGCCACTGCATTTGAAGAAATGTTTTAATATTAACAGAAAACAGGGTGTTTTATCTAACCTCTGAGTCACTGTATCTAACAAAAGACAACTGTTTTTCCTGCAGCTATCATCCCTATTGACATTCTAATTATTTGTACTGACAGATTAATATGTATAGACTTGTATAGATTTGAGTAGGAGTGATCCTTGGTCCATCAGCTTTAAGAAGACTCTCTTTACAGACATTTTCAATTGACAAACATGCCTTATGGCCCTTACCTTCTCGGATTGCTGTAAAGGGTACACCTTCTTCTGCTTTCATACTGATTACTTTTAAGGCTACTAATTGCCCATTTATCCTGGGAAAAACACAGCACACAAAAGCCAATGCTTCACAAAAATCACTTCCTACTCAATAATTCTACCCAATAATTATTTGTAAAAGAATACATGCCTTGAGTAATGCCTACAATAGGGTCTGTAACAATACGTTCTTGTCTATGTTAAAAGATCATTATTTTTTAACTAAATATGCATGTGCATTATATCTATTTGTTTACCGCATAAGTGCAGTACTCTCAGTCAATCAGCCAATGTGGCTCCAAGCAGCAAATAGCAAAAGATGCTGTCAAAATACATTTAAAAACATGCATGTAGTGTTTACATAAGGAATAGGTTTTAAAGTCTATACAAAAGTATATTTGTCTCTTAAGGGTGTGTGCTCCACCTGAAAAAAAGTTTTACATGAATTAGCAGAAGATAAACAGGTTATGTAGACACATTTCCAATATTTCTTTAAAATATTTGAATCCTTTTCTTCAAACGCTACAAGAAAAAAAAAGCAATTTTAACCCACTCACAATACTCATACCATAATGACTAATTTGAATCCATTGTAAAAAGCTGAAAAACATTGTCTAAGGCTAGCTCAATTAAGCTTGTACCATAAGAAAAATTCCACTTCATGCAACAACCTACTGTACATTTTTGGCTTTTGTGGGCCTTATCTGTAAGTTATGGTTGGTATTTATGTATGCACAGTAACCAACTGATTTGTGTCTTTGCTACTTTTTATTATTTGGGTAAGCTTGGGTAAAATATTAAGAAAAATGCATCTACATTTGAGATTAATTCAGCCAAGAACGAGGCACATAATTTTCCTTAATGTCGATTCTCATTAAAATTATCTTCTGCTCATTTGTGTCATTATATTTCCTTCTGTATATCAGACTTATCCCACTCACAGGTGCAGTCCAAATATAAAAAAACGTACTCTACACAAGAGAATCAATAACCTCAAATATGCACTTTGGCCTTCATAGGTGTTGTTAGTGAGGTGGAATTGGTAACTTTCCAGGAACATGAGAAAGGGCTCTATGCCTGAAATACCCTTTTTACTCTTAGTATGAAGTATTATGAAGAAATATATATAGGTCAGAGATGAGCTTTTACTGAAAACATTGTCCCATGGGCTGCTCTGATTTATCCCCATGACCAGGGGCGTTACTGTCCACGTATCCAGAGATTTTTTTTCCATTGTTATTATATGTTTGTTTAGTCACGATTCCCCTTTTTATATTTAGTATACCTACAAGTTTTATATATTGGTATTTAGGAACATTTGTTTCATGCTAAAAATAGGGAAAACAGGAATATTACGTTGTAATTATCATTTAGATAATAATTATAGGATGTAATAATATGCCCTAAGCTTGTTATGAGGATAAGGATTTTGGGCAACTTCCTGAGGCTTTTTCTTTCAATTCCACATATAGCCACCAGACTCTAACATCGACTTTAGGCAGCACCTGCACCTTGTCTGGATACTGTATGTGTTTTTTTTATTGGTGTTTTATCCATTGCTTTTCTGTAAATATTGCAGACAGGAGTGGATGGTACACATGTTTCTTATATATATGCCTTGGTTTGCTTTATTACTTCGCCATTTGGCTTAAATTGCCACCTCGGCTGAAAGCTGCCATCCACACTATGGCAACATGGAAGAACTGTAGGAGAGGTTATGAGGTGGCTGGTGAGCATCTTATCTACATTTTTGTATGGCATTTCACCATTTAAGGATCTCTCTTGAGGTTCACCCCAAGTGTAAAGGTGAGTCTAGATGTGGACTTCCTTGCTTTCTTGTGCCTAGATACCAACCGTACCCAACTAACAAAGCAAATGGAGGCGAAAACTTCTACTACTTCTGGGGCTGTTGGTTCCCTCGTGCAGAGGGAAATTTGCCTTACATTTTGGTTCTGGACTGCCCTTTTGGGTGGGATCAGTCTGATATGCAGATGGCAATTTTTCCTCTATAATGGCACAAGAGAGCTAAAATATGAGATGCTCCCAAGTGGGGGGAGGACAGGCTATGTAGCAGCTGTCTGTTCTTAGTGAGTCTCTCATCCTCTTTTTGTATGTTCTGCTGATACTACTACAATGGTTTGTGTTCATCACTGCATCCTTTTTTATAATTTTGTGTTTTTGTACAAGCATTGTACAGTATATATTTATCATGAAAACTAATACTTACTACATAAATGTCAATGTAACCTACCTACTGATTCCTTTGTACACCGTTGCATAGGAGCCTTCTCCTAATTTTTCAAGGTTTAGGTAGGATGATGCTGTACCAAACTGCAGTCCTTTTCTTTGCTGCAATGAGAAAGATGATTATTACATATTGTGATGAAGGTCATGAGGGTGCGGCTGCAGTCAGGCCCGAGTCTAAAAAAAGAAGACAAATTTAAAGCTCAATGCTGTAGCAAATGCTTCGGGACCCATTGGTGTTGTGTCTGAAATTCCACTACATTTTATTCTAAACCTGCCACAAGAACAGTTCAAGATAATGGGAATAAGAACAATTAGGAACTTCTTTCTTGCTGGTATATTCAGGCAATGTGTTTTAAAATTGTGTATATATATATATCTATATATTGCCCTTTTACACTTAAAAAACCCCATACATATGTTGACTGAAATGTAAAATCTAGGGAAAGGTAGAACATCCTCTTTAAATAAGAACTTATTTCATTTTGTGCATAGGGAACGGCACATGAGTAATTAAACAGAGACACACCTCTCAGCAACAAAATAATGTAGTTAATTAATACATAGTAATCAAGGGGAGGTAATAATCCAAGCTCACCCATTGCAGTGCTTGGCCTAAATTCTTTCCTTGTAGCGGGTCACTGTTACTCCGAGCCCTTAATGATCTTATTCTCCGCACCTGGACCGTGTGGTACCACTGTGGAGGAAGCATCCTTACGGGACATGGAACTTCATTGAAATCTGTTAGCTAGGGAGAAAATGGGGAAAAAGTAATTATTAATCATTATTAATGCAAAAAAGGAAAATTGTATTATTATTCTAATAAGAGTAGGATGAGGAAACATATCACATATCATCGAGATATCCCAGCTAAGAAATAACTGGTTATATACCTCCCAACACAGAAAGGCACTTTTGTTTTAAGGGGTCTAGTGAGGTCCTGGACTTTGTGACCAACTTATAGCTGCTGAAATTGAGCAAGGCATGTAAGAGAATAATAATTTTACTTACACCCTTAGTCGCCTTTTTCTATTATATATATTTGCAGTTTATTTTACAATATTGTGAAATACAGCACTGTACAAAGCAGTACAGACCTCTGAACTCGCAGAGATAATGGGGAATCAGGGAAAGAGACAGAAAGTGACAGATTTGGGTCTTAAACGGTGCCTTTCCCTCTTAAAGGACCTGGAAGGTATCTGATTAGGCCAAACTGTATTTATATAAAGCAACAGCATATAAAGACACATCAAAATAGCATATCCAGTGACACTTTATCTCACTGCTGCAAATCATAATACCTATGGGGGGCAATGGTGTTATTGTCCACAGCAGAGGTGACTACAAATCTTATTGCTTTATATATTCATATAACAAACTGGTTTAATTACCTCTAGCATGGAGGGTTCCTCAACAACAGGATGGATTCCTGGATGGCATGTAGGGAATCCCCTCCTGGAGCCACAGCAGCAATCGCCACATGTAGCACTAATACACAGCACTTCACCCATCGCTTCCTATGCCTCTTACGCATCTCATACGATCGTTCAATTTCTCATTTCCCAAACACTGCTGTTCATATGACTCACATGACACCCCAGCAAACAGACCCATGACTCAAACTGCCTTCCCACATTTCCTGGGAGCCATACAAGAAACCTTCTATTTTAATGGGTGCTTCTAAATCAGCCAAATAACCCTGTTGCTGCCAAACAATTTCCAACCACTTTACAGAGAAATAAAAGGCCTTTTTGTCGGTAAAATTGTGTTTCTTATCAAATCCCAAAAAGTAAAAAAAGATCGAAGTTGATATACATCTGCTGTTTTTAGTTTGATTATTATCTATCAAAAAAAAAAAAAATCACAAACCTTATTTGACCCTCAACAAGGGGTAAGTTACATCTGGCATTAGGGTGGTTATGTATATCAGGCATGCTCATTAGTCTGGGCTGACTGATGGGAGTTGCAATACACAACTGTTAAAGCATTAGAAGCTGCCTACCCATTAAGAAGATAAACACAAAATCCTTATACCAGTAGCAAGGATGACTAATCTATATACATGTATTGACTTATAAACTGGGTTACCATAGAGGAGTCATTTTATTTAAATTGATTACGTCTTTTAAATATTGTTTAACAGTGTCTATATAGAACACAAAATCAATCCATTCATTGACCTTGCAGAAAACAGAAAAGCGGATCAATAGAAAACAGTGGTTTAAAGTCCCTTTCCCTTGTCTATGTGATACATCACCAAGCAGTCTTGAATGGAAAACAGCATGTTCAATTAGAGGAGAAAAATTTAACCTGTTCTGAACATGGTATGTATTATTGAGCATACACTTGTCCACATTTTCAGGACATGTATACATTTCACATATTGCTGACCTGACCAGTACGTGGGTAAGTGCTGCCTTGCAATACGTGGTGTGGGATGTATAACGTATCAACTGAATCATTCCTGTGAGCGTATACATCACACACACTGTAACTTGTAACTTGTTTATGTGACCTGGGAAAATAAAGATATGGCAACCTAAGCACATATTGTATTACAACAAGGGCCTGATTTGCATCTCTGGCACCTCTAGGGACAAATAATCATACCTTAAAAGAAAATAAAAGGTTTGGAACTTCCCGGTTCTGGCCCCAGCCGTACACTATGCTCTTCTACTTTTGAAGCACTTCAATCAGTAGGCCGCACACCAAAGAACACAATCAACGTGTGCAGTGCCATTGGGCATTTGCCCAGTTTGCCCACTGGCCAGTGGGAATTTGGAATGACCAAAAACTTCTCCCACTTGTGGATTAATAACATTAACCCAAAGTATTTAGTGTGAAGACTAGAGGTGTAAACTGGTAAATTCCAGTTGTGGTTGTAGAAGATAAAGCTGGCTTAAAATTGACAATTGAGTGGGTGTGGCTACTCTTATTGCCTATTATTGGCTCAAAGTCTCATGCGCATGGAAGAAATTTAGCAGAGGGTCGTACAGAGAAGGCACTATGCCACGGTTTGTGTTTGTTTTACTTATAGCTTATTTGTGACACCTTTGACACTTCTGTAATAATGGTGCAGTTAGAAAGCACATCAGTAGTTTGAGATCATATCTTAAAACTGCCAACTGAAGATGTTTTTATCAGCAACTCAAAACCAAACTTCTGTTTTTCACTTTAGTTATCATGTTGCTTTAAACCAGCAGCGGTGTCTAGCTCTAACAGCTTGTTATAACTCAATTTTGGTTGGCTATTTGGTAATGCTCCACATATATTTTACCTTTCAAATGCACAAATGGTATAATCACATTCCCAGAACAGATAGGACAAAATGGGCAGCTAATCTTGCCCAGCCTTTCTACGTCTAAAGATGGTTGTACACAATTTATTATGACATAGAAAACCACTAGGTTCATGTCTTACCTCTTCATATCCTGTGTACTTCTGCTTCAAGCCTAAAAAGCAAGATTTTAAAAGGCTGTTAAATTTGTAGTATACAATTTTATAAGAAAATATGCCTGAAAAAAATGCTTTGAACTTACCAGCAACACTTAGGTTAGCTAAACAATGCTGAACATGCATTATAGTGAAATGAAACAGACACATGTGTGGGCATAGTGGCTCCGCCTCTGTTATGCCTCACAGGTCAGAGAGCACGGTGGCCATTTTGTAAGCTAGTGAGAGTTAAGCAGTGAGGCAGCATGGTATGATACTTGTATATTTGTGTCAGCAGTATTACATATCCCGATTATTCAGTAAATGTTCAGCAATAAATCAAGGTTGTATTAAACTACTGGCATTATATCTGAAGCAGATAGGACTACAACAGTAAAGTTTCTGCAACACCTGAATTAAATAATTAAGAGGTGTGTCCAAATATTTTTGCCCATATAGTGTATATTTATACAGTAACTGTAGAGCACCATCATGGCTCAGCTGCCTACAAACAGGGTGTTATTAGAAACCACAGGGTGAAAATTGCCCAGGGCTCCTCATCCTTACCAAGAAACATGTGCCACCTTTATCCCCAAACAGCTTGTGAGTTGCACCTTTGCCCCCATGTAGCTTATCAGTGCCATCCTAACCCCCAAAACACCTTATCTGTGCAATCTTTGCCCCCAAACAACTTGTGTGTACCATCATTGCCATTGCCTCCTCCAACATACACTCTGGCACACATATGTAAAGACACTTTTACACAGATTTAAACATGCTAACACACACGCTTACCCATAACACACACTCCCTCTCACACACTTACACATTCATGCTCACACAAACACAGATGCACATGCATGCTCACACACGCACTTATACATATACATAGCCATTCATGCTCACATACACTTATACATAGACATTCATGCTCACATACATACAAATATACCCCTTCCCGCACCTCCTTAGGGCCAGCTGCTGGAGAGCAGCCTCGGTTTCAGCGTGCGCTCATGCTCTAGCCTTCCATATTTTAAATGTCACTTTTATCGGTTTGTTTTCTATTTGTTACAAATGGTAACATGCTTATTTGTGTATTTTATCAATATATACAGCCCATTATTGTTATCTGACCCTGATGTTTCTGATAAAAGCTGGTCTTCCCCATCAATATTAATATTTGAGCATTTATAACATATAATTGGAAAAAAATACCAGGGTAGGGAAGCACAGATCAGTGAGGTAAGGAAACTATGTGCCATTATTAGTTTCGACGTCCTGGGTATGAATACCTCAAAAATACAATGGAAACATTTTTTTTTTAATCTGTATGATATATGATATATTTCCCAAAGCTTAGCCCTGCCTTGAATCTATACTAGGTAGTAGCTACCCATTTAATGATATATTCATCAATCTCCTCAAAACCTCTAACAATCTTCTCACCTAGTACAGCAATCCCCTTATAAATAAGGTGCAGCCTATTCCTAGGGTGGCATCTGTAGCAAAGTCTGTCAAATTCCCTAAAAATTCAAACTCGTCCTTCCTACACCACATTCAGAGCCACACATTAACCTCCCTTTGCTCCTGCTTCATCCCTTGTGTAGCACATGGAACAAGTTACAGTGCCTTGTACAGTATTTACCCCATTGGCATTTTTCCTATTTTGTTGCATTACCTGCCAAGAGATGGCCATTGAGAGGCATTTGTTTCAGTCTTCCAGATATTTCCGACTGGGACAGAGGTTCACCTTCCAGCAAGACAATGACCCTAAGCATACTGCTAAACCAACACTCCATATTATCCATATTTCCCTTCTTGCACCTTACACAACTCTGTGCCCTAGACCCTCCACCTCCCCATCTACACCTTCAACAATATTGACCACAGCCAGCACCCAATAAGTAAGCAGTTAGCTCCTCTCCACGTTGTCTGGGGCGGACTGACCGAGGGCCCACAAGGATCGGTGGGCTCGCAGTTATGCTGCACCACGATCAATGTATTGCTCAGTTTATAATGATGGCAGTTATGCTGTACCACCCTCAATGTCTGTCATTATAGAAAACAGTAATTTCTACTGGGTAATTATTTTTTGAAACTTATTTAGGCGCTACATTAGCGCACAGTCTACCAGTAATCTGCAGTCTACCTGCGGCCTATCATTAAACTGTTCTGCATTTAAAGTGCTGTGGGTTCTGTCAAAGTAGAAGTACCAGAAAGAAGAGCAGTATAACCCAGCTATAATGTGGGCTAAAACATTTCAATAAAATTTAATCTGCACGGAAGAGAACACAGTTACATTTTTTACATGAATACAATCTTCTGGATGCACCACAAATTGCAGAGCCTTGTCATTGATGCAGCAGTGATAAAAGAAAAAGGGAATACAGACGTGTACTTCAAGGTGGTCGTAAAGGGTGCCTAACGCCCCGTTCTGTTTGAAAAGGAAATGCATTTATACGGATATAAACAAATTACACTGCAACCTGAGTTTGTGAGAAATTGTAGAACCGGTGTTTTTTTTGTAATGAAAATACCCATGACCACAACAGTAGTACTGTAACTGACTGGTTTAATATGCGCTGACAGGTGTGTGGAGCCATGGTTTCTTATCGTGCACAAGGTAACATGGTTGGCACAGACCTTAGCCCCACCAAATTGATAAGGCAAGATTTGGTAGTTGACGGAAATATAATCGTGGAAGAATGCTAAATGGCAATAACCCTCCTCTTTATGAAGATAGCAGATTTAAAAAAGATTTAACATTAAATAATTTTATCCCTGTGTCAAAAAATGAAATAGAAATGATAAAATTAAATATAAAGCAATAATGTTCTTTGGTTTTTTTTATGCTAAAGTAGAAAAGTTCAGGAAGAGTGTATAGATCACTAAATTAGCACCCTTTTTTGATTTATTAATAACTGTATGTTTATTTAAGTGTGTGGGGGGGGGGGGGGGGGCTTTGCTTACATATAGGATCTGTCCGGGGGCCTAATACTTTCATATTTTTCAGATTATGTATTTATATATTTATGTATATAAGTTTATATGTGCAGTATTGAATATATACTTAAGAACTATATTTTTGTGGTGTTGTGTGAAAACCAAAAATTAACTTTGTTTACATTTTTATAGGGCATGGCTAAGGGCAGGGCATCGCCACACAGGGCCCATGACTTTTTGTTGCCTGGGGCCCTGGATGGTTTTCAGTCCGCCCCTTTGTTCCCTCTGTTGCCAGATCCCCTGTTAGATCCAGTATCTTAGTTTCCATTCAGCAATGTAAGCTACACAGGTCACAGCAATATGGTCCCTAGAATACACACAAGCGACAAGTTGTACTTGCTCAAGATTTACCTTGCAGTGCGTTAAAATAGTGAAGAAAAAAACTCCTGCACGACAATAGCCAACGTGGGTGTATACATCAGGAGGTGTAAACCCTGCCAAGATTTAAGACAGACTAGGAAAGTGAAGCAAATATGGATGTTTTATTTTGTTTTACCACAATTTCTGATAAAAGCTGATCTTCCCTATCAGTATTAATATTTGAGCAGGGTATACCAGGGTAGGGAAGCACACATCAGTAGGGTAAGGGAACTGTGTTGTGTAGCCAGATTGTGTAGCCAGATTGAGGCTACCCAACAAAATATTTCCTTTGAATCAAAGAATTAAAGTTGGCAAATCAAACCCGATTAAATTTAGTTTGATTCTGCTCTTATTGTGTGTACATGTCTAATTTTGTTAACAAGATTGTCATGGGAATCACAGTGGAAATATCAAAGCCAGAGGCAGAAATACTCAGCATAATTATCTTGTTCTGTGTACAGCGTTCATGATGTATAATTAGCAATGGGTTCATTTTAATTATGCATAGTGTATCTAACCACAAGGTGTAACTCCTAGAAAACGAAACAAGTGTAATCGCCTTGTTTCAAAATATAACATCTTTAGTTTAACTTATTTACATTTTACTTTCCTTAGGGGTTATTGACATCAAATATCATTTACTAAATTTACATACATTTACCAAATATATATTACCAAATTTTTGTATGTTGTATTTGATAATGGTAACTTCTCCACAGTATGAATAGTAGATGATCACAAAATTACGTAACTACAAGGGGTATTATACCCAATATACATCAGCTATAATCCCCTTTTAAAGGCGTAGCTTCTCTTCTGCTGTCAGCACTTGTGTTACTATTTCTATAATAAAGGGTTTTTTTTATGTATACATTTATACAAGAGAATACATATTTTTTCTACTGCACATTGTGACAAACTAATACATACCAAAGCAATCTGTGCTGACCAAAAAACCCAACCTTCCTGCTGAGCAGGCCTGCACTGACCATCTGGCACACTGGGCAAATGTCCAGTGGCTGATAGGGCCGCATACTTACCAATACTGCCCTGCCCCGCTAGTGGCAGATCTGGTCGTGCAGTGTGTGGCCTCCATGATGTGAGAGTGTAAAAATATAATGTGTGGTCGCATGTATGTCAGTTGGCAGTAGATGGCCTTAAAGGGCCTCTTAGTTGAGGCTGTTTGGGGCAGCAGACTGTTCATTTAATATGGTCTAGGCGAGTGAGCACAGAGTGGTAACTCAAGTGGTATTTTTAAGAGAATGTAAATTTTCGTTGAGAGATGCACCATTCTAGAAACTGAAGGGTTAAATTAGTGTATGACAATATATTACACGTCAGCCAAAAATGTATTAAACGTTGAAAGTGGTGAAAAATTTAGAGCTGATCATTGCAAGAGTTGAAAAGTAGGCCTCTTAACACCTGTACAGACATTACAAAATGAAAAAACCCAGAGATTTACGGTTTATGGTTAATATGTGAGACTCGTCACCTTATGAGGTCCTAGGGACACAAATTATATTATTTTCAGTTATAATTCAGTACACTAAACTAAGATGCACAAATACTTATTATTTAAAAAGGTTAATAGCACACAATAATAAGCCTTTGAAGGCCACATCAAGCTTGGGTGAAACCCACCCAATTCTTTACATTAAGCTAATGTGTCAGAGCCCTGTAACTATCTCTAAATTGTGAATAAGACTACATGATCACAAAAAAAATCTACATAGTCATGTTTGCTTAAGCTAGGTGAGTACACTTAGTAGATGAAACACCTTTAACTGCAAGAAGGCTAAGGCCTGCGACCTCCCTAAATTGTGTGCTCACCACACTCCTTATGAAACGGTTAATGAAAGGCCAATGAACCAAACAATGAATATAAATCCTTTAACCTAACACTGTTACTTCAGACACAAATGCTTCAAGCAAATAAATGAGATCTACTTGTAAGGATAGGCAAATGGTTATTAGAATTATTTGCAACAAAATACATTGTGCAAATAGAATATTAATACATTGATTTAGATAAGAAAAACAGGACTTACCCAGGCGACAAAAGGCCTCAGTTGCAGCCTGTCTTATGTTCTGCATGATGAACACAGAGCGAGGGGAGCGAGAGGAGATACAGAGAAGGAGAGATCGAAAGAGAGGCAGTCAGCTGTGTTCATCACTGCATTAGCTATAGTTACAGAGAGTTGGAAAGGATAGTGCCAGCACAGAGCCGTAAAATGAAAGAGAATCATCCTGCCTGCACTGCCTGCAGCAAGCACGGATCCACACAAGATGGTACTGACTGCAAATTGTCTTTTAGCTTATTTATATACCTGGGAAATTCTGTAATAGGTGTGAACCATTAAAAACTCCATCACAAAGAAATCTAAGAGAGGGAATAAAAACAAAGCCCAACTATATTTGTAGGTCATATCTGTATGTGGTAGGTTACGAAAGCCTCTTATGGCAGCCTCTCTTATCATCTGTATGATAGACACAAATGAAAGATAGAATGACTGCTACCCTATCAGCAAGATAACTTTTATCGTTTTTGGAGGCCTGCTCCATATCTTATGTTTCTCTTGTCTCCTAACCCTTAGCACCAGCGGTTATTGTATAAGCTAGGGCAAATCGGTCTTGGAGAAAATGCCTGTGTTTGGATTGGAAATTGGCTTAATGACAGGGTGCAAAGAGTAGCTGCTAATGATAAATTCTCACGCTGAACAACTGTGGTAAGCCTCAGGGGGTTCTGTCTTGGGTCCAGTTCTCTTATTTATTAATGATCTTCTTGGATGTAATGGTATGACCCCATAGAGCCCTGATCTTAATATCAAGTCTGTCTGGGGTTACAGGACGATAGAGTCCTTCATGTAAGAACTTAAAAATCTCTTTTATCCGAGGCCAGCTACATGCAGTGGCAACCATGGGCTCTCTTCCTCTCCCTCTAGCTGGTCTGCGCCCCTTCAGTCAAGCAGTTGCTCCTTCACAGGCACAGAGTCCCTGCCTGAGCAGAGACACAGCTTGGATGCTGCAGGCACAAGGTAGTTTATTTCAAGCATGTATTGCAGCTAGGGTTAGTTAATACTCCAGCTGTTGGTGTCAGGTCCCTACCTCTCTGCGATGCGGGTGGTCCCCCACATCTTTTGGTACTTTGCAGCTGGTGGTCATGAATGCAATACACGCTCCCTGTGTTTTAGATTCAGCTGCATCGCTAAGGCAATGTAGGTGTGGCTAATATGATTAAAGCTCTGGAGGCTGTTTTAAGTAAATCTGCCCTTTCCACTATGTCAGTGCTCAGTTATACTGCGCGTTCAGAGAGGCAAGTTGCTCCCTGGCATTTCCTGCATTTTGTTTGGTATCCTCATATCCTGAAATTTTGCCTTGTTTATCAATTATCGTAAGCTCTGGCACCCTTTGGATACCTTTCATCCTGAACTCTAACATCCTGATATCTGACCTCTGTGACTATGATGACCTGCATGTCTATCTGTCATTCGTGGTTGTGATTACCTCTAAGGAGTTCTTTTTCATCCCCAGAGCTCTAGTGGCTTGCATCACTTTAAGCAAATGTGGTCATTCCTACACCTGGGTTCCACTACCATGATTGTGATTACATTTCTACTTCTTCCCATAGATGAGGCCAGTCAGGTATGTTAAGCATCACTTGAAAGTAAACTACTCGTGTGCCAAAGGTTAGCAACAGCTGTGGAATGCACATCTCATGATTCTCAGCCAGAAAGGGGGCCTGGCAAGTTGGAGGAGCCACAGGCTGCATGGAAGGCAGTACAATGGGTGGATTAGCCTCAAAAAGCCAAGCACACAGATAATGTAGCTGGTTACCTTCAGGACTTTGAGTGATAGTGTGCCCTGCATGACGTCAACCTTGAAGACTGGGAAATCATCCTTGTGGGATGTTCCAACTGGCTGAAAGGGTGCAATGCACAAACTATGGAAGATTGTCAGCAGGGCCAGCTGTCACTCAAACAATGGCCCCAGTGCCAGGACATAAAACTGTCTCAGCTGCTCATCAACAGTCAAGTAGCAGACACAGTCCTGGTCTAAGATACTATGAATGTAGACAATTGGGTCATGTCCACAGAAATTGCCCACAGAGACTGCAGTTGTTTAAGCCAGTCCCACAACACCTGGAACCTCTACCTGTTCCAGCACTGAGGTAAATGTACTGCCTGATTCAAGTGGCCCCATTGTCACGGAACCGGGTCCATACAGATGACTGCATTGCACCAGCGTGCCCAAAGATTGTGTGCAGGAGTTACGGTGCAGTAGTGGAGTTGGACAGGGCCAGGTGCAGGGCAACTGCACTCACCCGGGTGTGGCGCACCTAGGGTTGTGCAGCCACATACCAGCGCCCTGACATAGCAGCAGATGTAGTCCACAATTAAACTAAGTGATATCCTGCAGGCACCCTGGAGCAGGCATGAAACATATCACTAGAATCACATGCAGGATGCTGCAGGCTAGGAGTATGGCAGCTAAGCAAAGCATATAGCAGAAACATAACAAGCAAGGGGGACAGAGAGACCAAGCAAGAAACATAACCAGACATAAATAATACAGGACACCCCGCTGCCGGGGATACAAGACAGGACACATCAGACTGACACACAAATACAGGAACTAGCCTAGGACTGAATGATAACTATTGGAGATTCCGTCACATCTTATGGCAATAGTATGCTTAACCCACCACTACGCCAAAGTACACCAATAACGGTGGGTCCTAACGCTAATCCCTGCTAACAGTGGTATGAAACAAACATGAAACCCAAACACATAACAATGAGAGACATACCTGTAGACTGAGACAAACAGAACACACACGTGGGGCACACCTTATAAAGGAAGCAGAACTAAAAGCAAGGAATGGAAGATCAGAACAGAGCATATGGAACTCCAGGAATGGATTAAAGCAAAACAGAAACTGAAGCAAGACAGATATGCAGCTCCGCAGCCTGGGTAGAACGTGACACCCATCTGAAAGATGTGTCGCAGTAAACCAAATTTCTGTGACCCAGATGAATCTAAAATCACACACAATAAAAAGGAGAAAGAGAAGAAGGCCCTGCTCATGTGATCTTACAATCTAGTCGGTGGTTGAGGGGGAAGTGATTAAGAAATAACCCAATAAACATAGTACTGCAGGTATAGAACTAAATAACCCCAGCTGTGCAGGTATAGATCAACTGAAAAATCTCAGCATTGAAATTATACACTGGATCAAGTATAAAAATACATAGAAACCCTAAATTACAGGTATAGATCACAGGTTGTAGACCCCAAATGCCAGCCCTAGCACCCAGATTGCAACCACAGGATGTGCCCCAGCTCCCAGATTGCACCAGATTTGCCGAGCATGTAGACTGCACAAACAGGATTTGCTCCAACACTCAGATTACATCCACAGAATATGCCCCAGCACCTACTTTATCTCTCCCCTTTTCCCTTTATTGTATATCATCTTTTTCTCTTTATTGCTCCTCCTCTTGCTCTTTACCACTCCCTTTTATTTTCTCCATCATTTTACTCTCCTCTTCATTATCACTCATCTATATCTTTCCCTTTTATCTCTCCATTTACTTATGATCTATTTTATATTATCCACCTCTCCCCTTTCTTGTTATCGTTCCCCTAAATCTATCTCAGTTTTTCTATTCTATGTATCTCTACACTTTCTCACAATATTTTATCTTGGTTCTTTGGTAGGAGCCTGATATCTGTTCTCCTCCTGCCCGCTGCCGGAGGAGCAAGGCCTGTTGGATCTCCCTCTAACTGGCCCCACAAAAGGAAATGTGAGGTCTGTTTATACAGACTTCACATTTCATTCCTCCCTTCTGTAATTGGATCTGCAACAGTTTTGTCGTACCTGTGACACCAGTCAGTAAGTGGAGAGGTGGCGTGACCATCCACATGCTTCCTTGCACTCCCTGATGGTTATTGCGGAACCATTTTACCATACGGCAGTAGCTACTCCTGTAGATATGGCCAGCTAAGTTGGTCCTTAGCTAAGGGAAGCCACACAGGGAAGAGGTACAGTACATCTTTTGTGGCTACCCATGCTGATTGGGAACGATTTCTATGACATCTCCTGTTTGCATATCGAGTGTTGCCAAAGGAAACTATAGAGTTATCTTCCTTTTGAGCTTCTATACAGCAGGAACGAGCAAGGGCCATTAACCTTATTACAGGAATGCTGGAAGGGGAAATGTCTTGAGGAGGAGACCCCTTTTATAGCTTATATAGTGGGGCTTGATAGGGCTGGTCCGTTAAAATCTCCACTCAAACCAAGCAGAGGCTCTAGTACAATCGACTAGCACAGTTTTCTGAATTCCAGACAGGACAAAAAGTACTTGTGCTACAGCTGACTAAAAAGGATAGGTTGCAAGCAACCTGGGATGTCCCATACCATATAGTGGACTGTCCTAATGACACTGCATACATTGTTACCTGGTACACTGATGGGCGAGTGCAACACACTTGCTATGTTAGCATAAGTAAACAGCTTCTCCGGGTCACTAATGTGAAACTCTGGGTCGCGGGAAGGGCATGGCTCAATTCTCCATTAAAAATAGTGTATGTTCCGTGACATTGGAGGGACCGCCCACTGGCATCATCTGGACCACCCTACCCGCATGAGGTATATATATATAAATAAAAGATAACAATAACAATAACTTATAAAGTGCAAACATAATACACAGAACTCTACAATATAAAGATTGAATAGTTAACAAATACAAAACAAATATACATATGGGATCTCCATACAAAGTTCCTGGCCGGAATGTTGTGAGCTTAGCTAAAAATGCATTATATATGTATACATGCTTGTTTATTTTTGTTTGTTTTTTACACTAGCCCACACCCACTCATAATTTTATATCTGTGAGCTATAACAAAACATATTTTTCCCCTATGTCTTGGGCGCAATTAAAATTGTGCAATATATAAACTGACACACATCATTTATTAACAACACCTAACCTGCGCATACGCTAATCCCACTGATGGCAATACTTATAACCTGTAAGTCTGTAAAATGCATTTTGTCAGTGTTACGCACTAAGCGTTCACTAATAATTTGCTCTCACAGAATAGGTTTGTCTCTCCCGGCTTTCCATTTATTTCCAGCCACTGCAATGCATTGCGTAATTACTGTGCGCGGTGAAAACCCCTTAACTCCACCCCTTATGCCAAAAGGACCGCCCAAAGATGTACCTCCCTCCAGTCTTCTGCGAAGCCCCGCCTGTTTACTCAGCTGACCCAGAGCGGGCTGTCAGCTTGGTCGCTATAAAGAGACGAGACGTTTGCTCAGGTAAGGTTACGGCGAGCTCTGAACTGGTTCTGTTTGTTAGCCCGGTAGCACCCGAGCGTGTTTATCGTTTCCCCGTTGCTTATGTACACGTTATGTGTTACCGGGGGGACGTCACGCACAGAACCCCAGTCGGGTGCACGTATATCTATCTACCTGTGTTCTCAAGCGGAGAGCATCAGGACCTCGTGACAGGAGAAATAGTAAACATGAAACGCAGTGGAACGAATCTCTCCTTGAGCCGTATACGGACGGCGTGGGGGTAAATCCCTAGCACGGGGTGGGAAGCAAGCATTGAGCTGAGGCGGCAGGGAATGAAAGAAACCCGTGGGTAAAATAATTTCATAACGATGTCAAATTCCATTGATATGTACGTCACGCATCAGTTGTGTCACACTTTCAGCCATTCGTGTGTGTGATATGTATTATTCAGGCTACAGTGAAAGTAATCTTAACACATTCTTCTTTCAGGACAGTTTGCTGGAAGTGCATTTGAAGCTCCCCTTTTAATGGTGCAGATTACCATTACTTGTGAATAATAGTAAAATAGGTAAGGAATGATACTTCTAAAAAAAAAAACAAACCCCAAACCTGTAAAGGGCAAAATAAAATGAAGTGTTTTACAAATAGCTACTTCATGAAAGACCTGGAAACACTCAAATTAACTACAGACAGGAGGCTCATGTTTGCTTAACCTTCTTTACAATGTAACCATAGCAGTAAAGGCATATTATCAAAGGTAAAGAACCAATCAAAACACAGTATATCCAATAAGTCTGTTAGCATCCCAGAATCCTTCTCTTTCTTTGCTGCTGTCGCCAGTGTCGGGTCAGTCCCTTATCTCTCCTTTGGGTTTATCTTTTATCCGTGTTTTTTGGCATATAATTTTGATTATTTTAGGTGTGTTTTCCCTTTAACATTGATTAGTATTGCCTTATATTGTTTTTTTCCCGGCTATATATTTTCTTTACCTTCGCGTTTCTTATTTCTTTTATGGGGATTTGTGTATCCATGTTTTTTCCTCTGTTTTACATTTTTTTTTCGTCTGTCCTTCATTCTGGTGCTAAGATTCTGTCCTCATTTCTCTGTGCCGTTACTCCTTCCTTCATCTTTCCCTGTATTTGCATGCTTTTGTGTGTGATGGCCATCTTTGTTATTTGTCTTTCTCTTATTGGCCGTCGCTGCTATTTTAACGATATTTGAGGTATGAAAGGTGCCCCTGGTAAATAGTTTGAGCTGCGAAGGTACCATTTTATGTTTGGGGTTTTTTAGGTTTTTCCCTTGAGTCCAGACACCCTAACAGTTGGAGCCCTTTAACGATCACCAATTTAATGGCACAGCATACTTGTTTCATTGATTTGCTCCTAGAAGAACGTATAGTGTTGGCTCTGAGTAGTGAAATGAGACGTTTGAATATCTGCCCACCAATTTAACAATGCATTGCAAAGGGCAATCAGTCTTCCTACAGAAACACCCCAGGGAATAATGACTTCTTTTGGTGGGTAGTTTGGATGCACTGTCTAGAATGGCTTTTGTTTGTTCTCAAACCTTCCACAGACATCTGTGACATTTTTTCCAGTTTGAACATCAACGCACACGTTCTCTGTGACAGTGTATTTAAGGCACAGTCTTCATTGAACCATGAATACAAGTGTATTAAAAACAGAATAAACAACAATCTGAAAGAAAATGCTAAACAATTCTTAGTGGTTTTAAATAAGACTAGGTTTTAACCCTTGAGTGTGTCGATACAAATTCCTAGGTCACAGAAACTATTTCAGTTGAGCGCTCAAGTGGATTCATACAAATTAATATCTGCGGCTAAAGTATTCCACGACGACCAGAAATTTAAACAGGCTGCTAACAGGAATGGTTTTTATGAAGATGGTCATAATCAGGGATCGGAGGCTTAGATATTATGTGTGGAAGAGAGAGCGGGTGATAAGTAGAACAGCCTCAAAGCAGTCAGTAAATGTAAACATCCATGACATAGGCTTATGGCTATTCTGAAGACGAGAACAAGGACTGGTTGAAGTTTACGTAATTACAGCAGGAAAAATCGACATACTAGATGGGACAAATCTGGTTCATCTGCCGTTAGGTGCTCTTAAGACCAGCGAGCGCTGCTTTTTCCTATGTATTTGCCTACAGGAGGGGCATCCAACAGCCCGCGAGAGGTCGGCAGCCAGGAATCACAAAAGCCCTGCTGCTTACCTGTGGGAGGGTCTTTTGTACTGCACAGAGGAAGCGGAACCCACATGACTCTGCTCCAGTCCTGCTTCATCTGTGCAGTACAAGTGACCGCAGAGGGAGGCCGCGCCCCCTGCTGAAGGCTGTGAGAGAGCTGCAGTGCAGGTAAAGGGGTGGGGGAGGATGTTTGAGTATGCGTGATTGAGGGAATGAATCTGTGAATTAATGAGTATATGAATGAGTGTGTGTGATAGCATGGATGTCTAAGTGCTGGAACCTAGGCATGATGGGACTACTATCATGCCAAGTGAGCCAGTACATGCTGAAACCTGGCTAGCTGCCGCCCTTGTGTATTGATGCTGTCAGCAGTATGGGGTCTGCACATAACTTACAGCCACCCTATAACAGCATGTACTGGCTGACCTGGCATGATAGGAGTGTGATTGCTAACAGCAATCAGTCCCATCATGTTTAGGTTCCAGCATTTACTGGTTGCCTGGGTATGATAGGAATGTGATTGCTGTTACCAATCACACTCCTATAATGCCAAGTCATATTGTTGAATTTTCTTGTCCAATTGTGGTGTGTTACATACTTTTTATTAAAAGTGTGTGTGTGTGGGGGGGGTTTCATTATTTTTAAAGTGGGGGTCATTTTTGGTTTTGGCTAAGTGAACCCTGAATTGTCGGTTTTGGTCCAGAATTTTCATTTTGGTTGCATTCCTAGAATAACTATTTCATTTTTAATTATCCTCAATTTGCAGTCACAAAACTTTCTAGGTCCAGAAATCAGTGAGAGGAAAAGTAAAGGTTTTGTGTCATTTACTTTATTTTAATCTGCATCTTATTAAAGGCCATATTATCTCAGTGAAAAATGAGTGTGGCCCGCGCACGTATACAATTCTGATGAAGTTGCCGACTGCAGAAAAATCTTGGACACCCATGGCCTACAGTGTTTTCATCAAGGCACCTGTTCATACTGTATTTACTGTGAGTGTAAGGTGTTTGCAACATATCTATCATATCACTCACTCTAGGGATTAAGCCATTCACAATGAAATCAAAAGTGAAAATATCAGTAGTAAATATGCTTTATTGACCAAAGTCCAAAGGGGTAAGCTTTTTATTTTCCTAGCTATATGTCAGTTATACTTTTGTTTTTAATAATGACAGACTGATTTGTGTCTGTGATATAATTTATTTAGTCGGGAAGTGTCACTATCCTGGCTTTGAGCATAGCATTTAGCATTTATAAAAACTAACCATAACTGTTACATTTTTCAGTTGGTGGAATTGTTCTGGAGGTACTTTTCTATTATTAAAATAAGGTAATAATAATAATAATTAAAATAAGGTTTCCATTCCCCTCACCCCACCTCTATAAACATTATATATAAACTAATCTGAAACTTGACAGGAGAGAGGAAGATGACGTAAAAGGAGGGAAATAATAATGCACATCCTGAGAAGTTGGCTGCTCACATAAGGTTGCTTTCTAACTTTTATAGTTAGCTTATTGTAACCTATAGTAACACCGTACTGAACTGTAAATGTAGGGTTTGGAAAAGTTTTTTTTCCCCCCCTATTACTGTTTACTGAAATGCTGTACCTTGTACTGTATTAAAAGGGACAGAGTAATGTCACAAAAATGTAGAATGGGGACTGGATGAGACCGAGGGTAGGAGTTGCCAACTAGATTCATTATCAATTAACTTTTTAGTCGATTAGTTGTTTCAGCTGGATACCTGACCGTGACAACACAGCAGCAGCCTTCCTGCGAGATGGTCTGACTATTCTTGCCACTAATCTTCTGATGGCCACTTCCAGCAGGATAATGCACCATGTCACAAAGCTCACATGATCTCAAACTGGTTACTTGAACCAGTGAGTTCACTTTACTCCAATGGCCTCACAGTTACCTGATCTCGATCCAATAGAGCACTTTTGGGATGTGGTGGGATGGGAGATTCGCGCCATGGATGTGCAGCCGACAAATCTGTAGCTACTGCGTGATGCATATTAACCAAATTCTCTGAGGAATCTTTCCAGCACCTTGTTGAAAGTATGCAACAAATAACGAAGGCAGTTCTGAAGGCAAAATGGGGTCCAACCCAGTACTAGCAAGGTGTACCTAATAAAGTGGCCAGTGAGTGTGTGTTAGAATGCATGTGCCTGGATAGGTTAGTGCATGTGCATGTGTGTCTGGGTATGTGCGTGTGTGGGTAGGTTAGTGTGAGTGCATTTGTTAACTGCTGCAGTGTCTGCTGAGCCAATGAGGGAGCTGACCAGAGGGGCGTACATTACATGCAGAGAGATGTGTTAAGCCGAACACATCGCCTACATCGCCTACACAGATTTTAGCTGGGGTTTGGGAAGGGGCAAATGCATATAGGGATTCTCCAGTATACCTCCATGCATGTGCAAAACGAACCAGACGAGCATATAAAGGGCCCGAGCAGCTATCATGCTTTAAAGTGCATATGGCTGAAGTGTCAATCAGCAGCTGTGAAAGTTGTAGAGAGTCCTAGAAAAAAAGGCTTGGTGGGCACCCTAGTTGTAACCGTAATGTGTCACTTTCTTTCCACTTGCTTATTGATATATAAATATTTTAGGGCTGCAACAACTAATCTATAATGAAAATCGTTGCCAGCGAATTTCATTGTCGATTAGTTGAATCGATTTTAGCGAATATCGTCTTATAATCAGACCTCAAATAGAGGTTGGATAGTAACACTTAGATCCAGATCCCCGACAGCACTACAGAGGACCCGGATCCTCCTCTCTGACAGCCAGAGGGCGTATGTGCAACGCATGCAAACATCCTCCGCTACTGTCCTACACTTCCACCGGGGCTTCTATGATGTAGCACCAGCATAACATGACCTTCCAATGCTCCACCATAGATAGGTTGTATGCGCGCATTGGCAACGTTCGCCGTCTGCAAGAGAGGTGGATCCAGGTCCCCTGCAGCGCTGCAGGGAATCCACTTCTCTCTGGCAGCCGGCGAACATTGGGTGTCTGCCAGCGTCACATGACCGTCCGCTTCATAGAAGCTCCAGCGATAAAATATTTGGGGGGTAGAGGGGCATATCTGGGGTATAAGGCATATCAGGGAGCACTATGGCATATAGGGGGTATAAGACGTATAAGGCATATCTGGGGGGCAGAGGGACATAGGGTATAAGGCATATCAGGTGGTATATGGCATTCCAGGGGGGGTATAAGGCATATTTGGGGGGCAGAGTGGCATATTTGGGTATAAGGCATATCAGAGGGCACTATGGAATATAGGGGGTATAAGGCATATTGGGAGGGCAGAGTGGCATATCAGGGGGTATAAGGCATATCAGAGAGCACAGTGGCATATCGGGGGTTTAAGGCATATCTGGCCAGGGCGGAGTGGCATAGCTGGTAGGCAGTGTGGCAAGCCTGGGTGCAGATGTGCATAACGGGGGGAGGGTTAAAACAAGCACACATTCTGCTGTTTTGCTTTTAACATCCAGTTATTTTAAATAAAAAATTTACATTCATTTTTTTATCCGATTAATCGAAAAAAATAATTGGCCAATTAATTACGAAAATAATCGTCAGTTGCAGCCCTAAAATATTTCTACATAAGAACGCTTCAGTAATTAGTTTATTTAAGTTTATTGATTTAAAATCGGTGAAAATGGTATCAGTTGTAATTATGCTTATACAATTTGTGATCCTTATCTAAGACCAAAAGGGGTAAACAAGAAATTTGGGACCTCTTATTTTCCATCACGAATGATGTCTAGGGTTTACTCTTTCTACTGGAAAAGCGAGCAAGTCCTAATAGTTTATTCACTTGATGGGACAGGAGAGTTGCAGTTTTATTTCCCTAACATCCCTTTTCATTATGAAGGGCCTACAGTCTTCAATCCTTTGTACCCATGTGTTGTATGCCGGCAGCGGGGCAATTTACACAGCGAATGCCCACACACTAGAGCCATCTCTGTTTCCTCAGCATACCAACCTGTCCTCCCCAGTTGATTAGTTCCCAGCAAAGTTAACTGCACCATGGAGTAATACTAGCTACCTCCTGGACTTCTCCTGTTGTGTTTCCTGCCTTTGATTATAACGACATTGATTGGGGAGATTACCACAAGGTATTCCTTGTGCAACCCCAGTAATTGGGTAAAAGTGGCCATCGTTACCAGACTGTGTACCTCAGCTGCTACCGGAAAGAGCAGCTTGGGAGCTATCCTTACACTGGTTCAGTCTTGCTGTTTCTCCCCTAACCACCAGACTGGCTGGGTTTTTAACATCCACATCACGGACAGCAAGGTCAACCTGGATTGGGAGACCAAGAGTGGATACTATGTTATGTCTGGGCACCCCAATGACATTTTGTGGGGAAAAGATTTAGGCCACTTAGAGCATGCATTCACCCAGAACAATACCCCAACATCCTACTGGAATGGAAGTCAGGAAACTGAATGCAGTGTATGTCTCTTCCCTACAGTGCCTGACAATAACCCTATTCAGGCTGGAGCTTAAGTTCAAGGGGAGTTTGTGATCTGGCAGAATGACTTTCTACACTGTGTATCCCCTTGAGATCAGGAGGCAATACAGCATAGTGAATTTTGGGAGTCGAAACCACAACTCCCCTGATAAACCCCCATAGAAAACTGTGCCAGAGAATTATACATTTCTGCTTCCTCTACTCAACCACATTCTTCCCTCCCTTATTAGTATTTAATACAACCATTAAACTGCCCCCATATTTTGACTGATTTGATCCATGTGTTTACTACCCTACTTCTAAAGTTACTCCTGATTTTCTGCCCTGAGTTTTGAAGTCTGCTGTTGTCTGAAAAGGGGCCTGAACACAGTGTGCTGTGCCATGCTGTAAGCCAGTTCCGTCCTACTTACCATTGATACAGCATAGATGACCAGAAGCATCTGTACTTTGCCAGGGGCTCAGATTGCTGCATTGTGTAAAGACTTCTATTTGTGTTCAAAACATCAGATGAGCAGACAAATGTGTTCAGCAGTCATCAGATGAGCTGCCAGTGTGCCACCAGCTTAGATCTTCATTGGGTATGAACACTGTACATTTGTCTATTCATGCTGATTAGGGGTAAATATTTCCAAGGTACATCAAATCTGCAAAACAAGTATAAATAAGGATTATGATGCTAGGTAAAAAGTCTTAATATATAAATATATCTAGTTTGTGCATTTATTTGCTTTAAACAAAACAAAACCCTTGTAGTGCTGGCAACTGTTTAATGTTTTTTGCCCTGATATCTGAACACATCTCCTGCACAGCATTTAGCTGTTGGGAAGGGGTATCAAATACATATGGAGATATTCTGCACCCCCCCCCATGCATTTGTACAAACATAAAGGGACCACACAGATATCTTATGCATTACAGTGCATATGAGTGTCCCTTTAAATAATATTTTTATTTGAGGTTTTAAACAGATAAGGAATGCGTGGGACCTTTTATCACTTGGCAGGGATTGTGTATCACTTTTGGTTTGTTGGGAAAAAAACATGTTTAAATGTGAATGCTTCCAAATGAAGCGGTCCATGAAACCATTCAGCAAGTTCAGTGAATACTCACCATTGTCTCAATACCCACATGCCTTATTGTTGTGTCCTGTGGGTGTATGGCACATGTAACCGAGTGCTTCTGCTTGCTCCAATGCAAGGTAGGACCCTTCCCAATGATTCAAACCTCAGATTCAAAAATTATTTGAATGTTTAAACCTGTCTGTGTTAGTTACTTGTAGGCTACAAAAATCATAATTCCTGTTTTGTTTTTGTTAGTATCCTCTGAAGGAAAGCAGTCTCTGATGGGATTATAACACTGACCGATGGACACACAGAAAGAAAGGTATTAAATCTGAAATCTGATTGAAAAATGTTTTAATTTAAAGTGTCAGATGTGCAGGGTGTCTTTTCAACTTCTGTCCGTACTGAGTGTGCATTCAGTCGAATTAGTATTCCTGGTATAAATCTCATACATTTCTTTTGCTTATTAAGAGGTTGAGGGCATTTTATATGATGTTATCAACCTATTACAAAAAATGATCCTTTCAATTTAACTGGAAACATTTGCTGTAACTGGAGTTCATCTGTAATGTGTTCAGGGTTTTAGTGAGTGACTGTAATACTATTCAGGATCCCATGTTATATTTTTTCTTCATTTTTTTTGCAGCTCAGAAGATACAGAAAGAGCCACAGAAAGAGGCATCGTACATGTATGGCAAGCCGGTTCAGTCCCTGTGAATCCAGAGAAACTTTCAGGCTTAGGAGGAAGAACTGTTCTCCATGCCAGTCTTGGGATAGGTCATGGGGTACTCCTGACCAGTGGTAAGGAGATACAGCAAAGCAAACAAGTTGTAGAGCTGCCCATTAACAGGTCTCAAAGGATAGTAAAACATTAAGTTGGAACTGTAGCCTGGCCACAGGTATCAGTAGTACAATACATCTCATTGCCCTTCTTGTGATTAAAATTAGACTAGCTCTTTTTCACTTAATTTCAAAAAATAATATCCTATTATGAGCTGCATACTACCTGTGTAGAATGTCTATATTAAAAACACAAGACTATACCATATATTTTGTGTCATGTACCAGGCTACTGGTAAAACACATATGGGTGATGCTTCCAATGCCTAATATACCCAATTGGAATAATTTACAGGGGAAATATAATTGTAAAATGGAAACAAAGAGTCAGCTCTTTAGCTTGTGGGTATGACTTACACATGCCAACATGTCCTAATCTTTGAATTTATTTACTTTAAGGTGGAGAGGTGTTTAGTTTTGGAAAACAGCCATGGAAAGAGAATTTACTACAGACCACATGCAAAGTTCCAGAACTGGAAAAGGCTCTCCAGGGACAATATGTTATCAATGTGGCTGCAGGAAGCTTCCACAGCGGAGCAGTAACAGGCAGCGGAGTGGTATACATGTGGGGCGAAAATACAGCAGGACAGTGTGCTGTGACAAATTGCCCCTCCATACCAGAGCCAACAGCCATCACCATAACTGATCAGGAGACAACACCTGCTAGATGGGTAAGGATTATGCAGCTGTCTTGTGGAGAAGAACACACACTTGCACTGTCCAACACAAGGGAGATCTGGGCATGGGGCACTGGTTGCCAGCTTGGACTTATTACCTCTGCCTTCCCAGTGACAAAGCCACAGAGAGTGGAGCATCTTGCAGGCAGAGTTGTGCTCCAGGTAGTTTGTGGAGCATTTCACAGTTTGGCTCTTGTTCAATGCCCTGTTGCTCAAGAACCAAAGCCAGTACCAGAAAGGTGCAACCACTGCAGGGAACTACTAATTACCATGACTGAGAAGGAAGACCATGTTATAATTTCTGATGCTCACTGCTGTCCACTTGGTGTCGTGTTGGCAGAATCACAGCCTGAACCCCAACCTATCTTGAATTCTGGGGAGAAAAATCCAACAAAAGGACACAATCCATGCTCTTCAGGAAGCCAAGAGGAGCATGAAAGCATTTTTTCCGAATTGCATTTGTCTTCTGAAACAGAACTCGGCACTGATGCTGTCAGCATTTGTGAAAGTGGGGTTTGTTTGAATAATGATGTTCCTAGAACTCCTTTCAGTTCTGACGTGGATGAACATGAAACCAAGTCTACACTAAACAATGGCTCCTTTGTACCAAATATTACACAGGTGAGCTGTCATTTATCAGATATTTCTCACTACCAAAGTACGTGTGTAAACAAGGCAATTATATTTACATTTTCCTACTTTCTTTCTGTTAAAAAACAACATCTAATTCTGTCTTAATTATATTTGCATAAAATATAAAGCAGGATTTAATCTGTAACATTTTAATGATAGTGTTTTAAATCCTTTCCCAATTCAGTATCCTGTATGTAAAACATCTGCAAGCACAGGGCACCTAGATAAGTTTGGTGCAAACAAATGATACAAAAAGTAGTTTGAAAAATGAATTATTGAGGGCTGTATAATATTTGTATCTACAAATGTTTCACAAATGTTTTCTTTTACTGAAACATTGAATGTTTATCTTTATACAACTTCTCTGGGAGCCAAGTTTATGAACACTTTTCAACAATTTTTTCAGTTACTTGCTTCTCACAGCTATCACTATTATAAAGAGAGACATTACATATTTTTGTTTTAAAAATATTCTATTTATAAAAATAATTACAGAAAACAGCAAATCAATCTCTTCAAAAATTAACCCTTTCACCAACATGCCTTCATCCCACTATTGACCCCCTTTGCATCACCATTCTCATCTGGGCACTACAGGTACTTATGTAATAATTATGTTGGCACTGTATAGGGCAAAACTAGTGAGACTTCCTCAATGTCACCAATAGTACAGGCAATCCAAAATAAAGAAGCAGAGGCTCAGCACTCAAATGATAAGGTGAGTTTATTTCACGCAGGCTTCTCTATTTTGGATTTATTGAGGGACTTGGTGGTACCCTGGCTCGTGCACCATTTCACTGCTGAGTGCTGCATTCCAACCTTTCTCTTTGTGTACAATAGTACAGGCAAGCTTGCCCCATCCCAACTTGCAGGAAAAAGTAGACCATTCATAGCGGATAACGTTGGTAAGTTAAAATGTTTTATATTAACCAACTAGTTCAATTTAGTGAACAAGCCGTTAAACTGTCATTACTGAATGTCTTAGAATTGTATACCTTGTTGGACAAGGGATCTCATTAGATGAGTTCTAATTGCAATCAGTTATGTGAGGCACTACTGTTGAATGCTTTGGGACTAAATACATAAGCTCCTAATAAAATAAACAATGTAACGATGAGATACTAGCGTATTGCCATACTCTCATGACAAATTTGCCTTATCTTCAAAGAAATAATTTTACTTTTGAACCATATAGCAGGACATTTCATAAAATGAGTTTGCTAATCATAGGAAAGGGCACAATAATCTGTTTAGTTTGTAATAAGTAACATACAAAGATCTAGTTTACATTGTTTAGCGCATGCACAGGGAGCACACATTTACAGACTGCCATTACATTTCTCCATTGCGGCTGAGTTTTAACAATCAAATTCGGTTATAATGGTACACTTATCTGCAAGTGTGC
Source organism: Spea multiplicata (assembly GCA_009364415.1). NCBI lineage: Eukaryota > Metazoa > Chordata > Amphibia > Anura > Pelobatidae > Spea > Spea multiplicata. The sequence continues at coordinate 9,883,437 of VKOC01000009.1, read as the reverse complement.
AGGAGTTACAATAGGATTTCTCATCGCAAGAGTAACATCGAATATTTTGTGAGTGACCAGTGATTTTCTCTCCGGTCAGTCAGCAAATACTTGAGCAGTTGGGGTCTCTGCGTATAACTCCTATATTTTTGCTGCCTATTTTTCAAGAAGCAGTCTAAGCTATTTAGTGGGTTTGACAAAAGACTTTGATGACTTGTAGCTCACCTTGCCCTGCATTTGTAACATGAACCTCAAGGATCTTCAACGTGTCCTTGTCCGGAAAAAGTGTAAAAGAGTGAAGTTTTTGTAAACAAAGAAAAAATCCAAGGAGAGAGTGAGACAAACGCACAGTATTTATGAAGTAATCCTTTTGAAGTTCCAGTAATAGTCAGAGATCAAGTTCATGAAAATTGTGTGCTTGTATTATATTCAAAACATATTGCAACTTCTTGCATTTGACTTTTTGTTGAATACAGTTTTTGAGATGCATACATCCATATGTTTTTGGTGATGTGTATGTTGTAGAATGGCAGTGGTAGAGAAGTTTTAATACTGCTGCCTGTTTGAGTTGGGGGACTGTTGGTGTAGACAGTGCTGTCTCAACCTATGAGGAGAATACATTGGGAAACGTCATTGTTGCTGCTGCTAGTTAATAATCAACACTTGTGTTTATATTGTAGAGCTCTTGTAGAACTCTTGTAGAACACCTATGCCTTACTTACAGAATGGACTGACTATTAGCTGGCAAACTGCTGCAAGAACATAGTAATTTCAAGCCATGGGCTAATGAATAGGGGAACTACCTTTCTGCTGCTTTTCTGAAATTTCTTATCCAAACTGATTTAAAATCACAGACTGACTGTTAACCACACTGAACATACTGAGCCTACTGATGCATGTTCTGTTTCACAGAAGTAAACTCATACTGACCATTCTCAGCCAGACTGTTGCAAACGCTTACAATGGCACACAACTTACTAACCACGTATTCTGGTCTAGGCATACTAGACCTAGAGAAGCAGGTTCAGGCACAGCAGTACCTTTGCCGCAAAACAAGGGAGGCAGATCACCCTCTTGGGTGATGAGGATCCACTACACTGCTGCTCAATGGGCCCGTTACAAACAAAATCTCTGATCTTCCCAGCGGGCATATTTACACTAAGGAAAACTGTGCTGACATATCCTGGTGCTTAGGGAAAATGGCAGCCACAGAGACGTAAAGTAAATATGCCACTGCTCTCAGCCATACTAAACACACACCACTCTCAGCTGAACAAATGCACAATACTTTGGCTCTTTTTCCTTAAGCTGAGGAAATTAATTGGTGCCATAATTGAGAGAGTTTCACATCCTGAAAACCTGGACTGGCAGGCTGAGTATCATTTAATTAATAGTGATTATATGGGTAATACAATTATATAGATTGTAATATAGATTATCTCATTGTGCCTTGAGATGCACCTACCTTTTAGTGTTTAGGTGCATTTTTTTCTCTTTTTTTGACCTTTGTTTCTTTTGGATCCAGGAACCAGTAGAGAAACCAGAAGAGTTAAGAAATTGTCACTTGAATCCTGCCACCACCACTACAGCATCTTCTCTGAACAGCTTGGTTGTGTCCTGTGCTTCTGCTGTTAGTGTCAAAGTAGCTGCTACTTGTGAGGCTGGAGCTCTTTCACTGAAGAAGGTCATGCATTTTTATTCTGGATCTCTTGGTGAATCAGGAACTCGGCCTGCTATGGGTTCCTCTGTTCATGATGGGCTACGGGATAGTAGAGAAGAACAAGTAAAGTTGGAATCTATGCAGGGCAAGAAGAGCTCCAGCCTTGTGGATATCAGAGAGGAAGAAGCAGAAGCAGGCAACAGAAGACTTTCTCTTCCAGGGCTGCTCTCCCAGGGTAAATAAAATGTGACAATACATAACATAGTATTCAATTAGCATGTTTTTTGGTACCCTTTACACAGCCTGAGAGGAAATTAACATGTTCTAGTTTTTAACATAATAAGAGTACATCTGAGCAGAGTGGTGCAATATTGTTTCACAAAATATATATTAGTAGCGTACACATAATTGAATAAAATCTATGTGTGACCATTCTGAAATCATCGTGTCACACCAGTTTGAAGTGCACACAACATAAATTGTGCTGGGCTAAAGATGATGGAAAAACCCTTCACTTAAAATTAATGGGGTAGCAGAGGCATTATTAAACACTAATCTGCATTCGCCAGCAAGCCCGGAGACTTGCTGTTCCCACACAAATCTTGAAGTGCTCCTACCACACAGAGTCCCATTAAGGATGAAGTAGCTGTCCATGAATGGTAATCTGGCTTCTTTACCTCTGTCCCGGGCTTTGCGTAAAGGCTTTCTAGTACAGTATACATTTGCTGTAAGTTGTCCATGTATAAAGTGTATATAGAGGCAAACAGGTGATCGTTGTTGACCTAATTTGCACATGCCTACCCAGAATCCTTTGCAGTGGTGGCAGCACTACAAGACTTGTGTGGGAACAGCAAGTCTTTGGGCATGTCTGGAAATTCCAGATTCATGTTTAATAATGCATGTTGTGATTTTTAAAACTCAAAAACTTTCTAAAGATGCAAGTTAAATACTTCTTGGCGTATTCTGCAACATGAAGCATTGGAGACAGTATTGTATTGTTCACAAATGTGCTTTGATTTGCAGTATCTCCCAGGCTCCTGAGAAAGGTAGGAAGAGCAAAGATGAGAACTGTGGCTCTAACACCCACCAGCAGTGGCGAGGCTGATTTGCTTTTGCCATCGTTAAAAACGGAGGTATGGAGCTGGGGAAGAGGCAAAGAAGGACAACTGGGTCATGGAGATGTCCTACCCAGGTAAGCGTGCTTGCAACCAAATGACCTGTTGGCAATATTATGGATTGTGAATGAACTATGAAGGTCTTTAAGTAGAATCATTGATTTCTAGACCTATTTATATGAAAGAAATGATAAATAGAATGCCTTACCATTGCAGCAGCTGTAATAATACAAGGGGATGTATGGGTTCTCACATTGCATATCTATTTCAAAATTATGTATAATATCTGTGTAAAATGTAATACTATAAATGAATTACAACACTACAAAATACTGTATAAAAATGTCCCCCTAGGTTGCAGCCTCTATGTGTGCGCAGTATGGATGGTAAAGAAGTGGTAAAGTTGGCAGCTGGTAGCCACCATTCACTAGCTCTTACTGCCAAATCCCAGGTAAAGTTTGTTTTTTTAGTTTTTTTTTTCCTGAAAATAAGATGATATTGTATGGATCTCATGCTTTTGCAAATGAACTTACTGCATTTTAAAATGAAATATTCTCTTTTAAGGGGTTTACTAATTACTGAATGGTGGTGTTGTTTTGGATGTGTTTTCTCCTTACAAATTCAAGGATCCAGAGATCTCAATAAAAAAATAGGACTGCCATGAATGGTAGTTAGCTGTGTACACGGAATTCATTATCTGAAGCATTTTAAGGGGTCGTAATCAAAACTTGCAATAAAAATAGTATTGTTCTTTGAAGCAAGACTATATTATAGTTATTTTTATGGTCTGATAATATAAGCTTTGCAAGATAACTAAGTTATATTTAAATTATTGCTTTATTCTAGAATTGCAGGTCTTCATTTACAATGAACATGATCATCTACATAGACTACTCTGTAGCAGTTAAATGAATAATCATTGTGTGTGTGTATTTGAGTGTATGTTGTGTTTTCAAACAAAAATGTGTGTTCATATCAATAACCATGAGTGATAGTAATAAACATTTGTTTTGCAGCCAAAATGAGAGATTGCAAACACCAACCAGAGAAATGCTCTTAGGGTTCCTATGATTGTTGTACAGAGGTGATGACTCCAGTAACATCACAGGGGTTCCCTGTGCCAATTGAGAACCCTGGAATCTTAAAACCCAAACCTTGGAATCTTAAAACCCAAACTAATCTTTTGGAACCCAAAAGCATGCTTCCAAACAACAGAGATAATGAGACAGAAGAAATAAATGGGAGAGGGTGAAAGACAGGGATGTAGATGAAACAGAGGGAGAGAAAAAAGGCAGAAAGAGAGGGTCTAATGAAGAATGAAAGAGTGATAACAATATAGGTAAAAAGGGATTCAAAGAGGGAGACAGGTGAGGAAAAAAAAAAGAGGGAGTAAAAAGAGAAAGGGGTGAGATGAAAGAAAAGAGAAATGATGAGAGAAAAAGAGAACAAGGAAAGGGGAAGAAGGGGAGAAAAAAGAAAAGATTATGAGAAGAGAAAAGAAAACAAAAGATGGAGAGATAAGAAAGAAGGATAGAGAGAAAGGAGAAAAAGTACACATTGTTTTAGTGATGGGCAAATATGTTAGCATGGGTAGTTGGTAGTAGATTTATTAGTTCAAAAGTTAAATAACATGGTTCACATCATAGCAAAGACTTTATAAACATAACATAATATTGTAGTATGGATCAACAAAGACTGTATCAAAGTGTTGCTAGTCACCAAATAAAAACTGGTAGATAATATCCATCACGGTTTCTTTTATTTTTCAGCCTCCAAATGTTTGATGTGTAATGACACCATGACTTGTATTTGCACATTCAGCTACTAAGATAATACGGTCACTGATATTTTGTGTGAAAAATCTAGTCCTAAGTCATTTAACACAAAGGCTTTCTAATTATGTGTTTTTCATTTGTAGGTTTATTCTTGGGGTAGCAATGTTTCAGGCCAGCTGGGTCCCATGCAGTCTCCAACAACCATGCCTCGCCTCACCAAGGTATGACATCTAACAACCCGTATTTAATGCTCTGTGCCCACACTTTCATTACCCAGTAAGGTTTAGGAATAATAAGAAACAAACCACACAGTTTGTCTACATTACACTTTTCTATTACATGCCAGATTGAACAGACAGACCTAAATTTCACATTTTTCCATCCAAAGTTGCAGTAACTAATTGGAATCTTTTTTTAACTGTTTTAATTAAAGGCATTCATATAGGATATATTAATGTTCTGTATTTTTTCCTGTATCCTACATTTTTACAATTGGTAAATTGTAATTGGGTCTATAGATTAAAATGAGGATTATGTATTAGAAAACCACTTTGTGCATATCAAAGGAGCAGCTATGTAAACATATGTTTTTAGGATCTGCATGATTATTTTTTCCTGATTAACTTTATCAACATATCTTTCTTGATTAAGTCAAGACCCACCCAAGACCTAATTAATGAAATAGTTCTGGGGCTAACAAGTGTTCTAGTTTGTAGGGATGTAAAATAATTAAATGGATAACTGTTTTTGTATTACTGTTTTCAGACATAAGCCGATTTCTTTTATATAAGGATATTTTCAAAACATGGCCTAACATAATTACAAGCTACTATTGTTTTATTGTTTTTTTTCTCTAACTCATTTTTTATTATCCAAAGAAGTGTATAAAATCAGTATACAAGGGTACATTATGGTACAAGGCTATGAATCCATTGCATGCTACATTGCATATTACAGCAAGATTAACACTATGCAAGTAGCGTTGACAATGCATGTTATATATATATATATATATATATATATATATATATGTTTTATAATGAATTGTTGTGTTGTCCAAAAACTAGAGGTTTTGCTGGTAGCATAATGTGCAGCTGTCTTGAACCCAATTCAAGAACAATATTTTAACAACTAAAGCACACTACACAGCGTGTTCACATGCACAGTCCTCTGCCTCATTTTATCACCAATATCAATGATTTCTTGTTTTGCTTTGTCTAAAAAAATAGGGGTTTTCCTGGTAGCATAAATGTGCAGTTGTCTTAAACTCAATTCAGGAACAGTATTTGAACAACTAAAACACACTGCACGCCTCGCACAATACTGTGCCCTGCCTAATTTGTCATCAATATTAATGATTCATTGTGTTGTCTAAAAATAAAATATTTTGCTGCTGTATCGGTTCGCTTAATATCTTTTCACACTCCTACACCGTAGGTGTGCAAAGATGATGGAGTGTGGAATATAGCTGCGGGTCAAGAACACTCACTCTTTCTTGTGCATAGGAAAGAGGACTTCCAGCCTGCTGTGTATTATAGTGGACCTCACACAGCTGATGATCCCTCTGGGCCTAATGTTAGCCCGAGCCTAGGACTTCTGACTGAATGTAGTAAGGTAAGCAAATATCGGCCTAATAGGCTCAGGTCCATTTTCCCAGATTATATCAGCCCACTATTTTGCCTTCTCTCACAATCTTTGACTTAATGGGATCTATTCACTAAAGAAAGTTGACAGGAGAGTTGTGGTTTTAACTACTTGACTTCACTAAACGCTCACTGGCCAAGCGTGGTCAAAACAACTTGCTGAAGTTCAAACCGAGGATCAGAATGGGGAAGAAATGGGATTTAAGTGACTTTGAACGTGGCCTGGTTGTTGGTGCCAGACGGAGTGGTCTGAGTATTTCAGAAACTGCTGATCTACTGGGATTTTCACACACAACCATCTCTAGGGTTCAGAGAATGGTTTCAAAAAGAGAAAATATCCAGTGAGCGGCGGTTGTGTGGACGAAAATTCCTTGTTGATATTAGAGGTCAGATGAGAATGGGCAGCAACTGTGTGATGCCATCGTGTCCATTTGGACCAAAATCTCAGAGCAATGTTTCCTGCGCCTTGTAGAAAATATGCCACGAAGTATGAAAGCAGTTCTGAAACGGTGGTCCAACCGGTACTAGCAAGGTGTACCTAATAAAGTGGCCAGTGAGTGTAAATTAGGAAAATCCCACTCCAAGTGCTACACAAGACCTCGGCTGACCCTGTATAAAATATATATAGTTAAATCAATGATATTGCAAAAAAGTCTTCTAATTTCATTGAATTATGCATTACACAGGGCCAGCTCAACCCTTCTAACTTGAGGAATCTGTGAGTGTTGGCCCTTTGCAATGAATAATGAAGTAAGGGAGTTGAAACTGTCCAGCCAGCTCTCCCTTTAGTAAATAGACCCCATTCTTTCTTGTGCGTCTCCCTATCATTAGAATTTCCAGCCTCACCCATTTAGAGGCTTTGAGCGATCTTTAAACATCTATTCAAATAATCTTGTGAGTCAGTATATTTCATCTCATAGCAACGTGTGTGTTAATTGTATATTAACCTCATCACTCACTGCTACCCAAGCACCCATTTACTTTGTAATCTCATTAACTGGTCACTATTTATTTTTTATTTCATGCAATGTTCACTGTATTATTATTTTGGACAGCACAGTGTAACTTAATAGATATGTACAAATCACAAACTGTTTAGTAAGACTCTAAAAGTAGATTATTGGTATGCTCTTTGTATAGTATTACTTGAAGACTTTTAGGCTAGTTAGTTATGTACTTTAGGGGATCTATTAAACCAACGCATAAAACAGTATTTTGTGCTACTTGTCTAGCTGGGATATGTCTGCAGCATTTCCACCGGGGCAGGCAGCTGTTTAGCACTGGTAGACCAGAACTTAATGGGATACATTGGAAACCTGCATGAGCTGGCAGCTACAGAGCGGCACTTCTACTGCAATCTGAGTGATGTTAAGTCTCAGTTACTCCGACCTCTCTTGGGACTGGGTAAGAAGAACTAAATTTAAGTATGGCTTAAACTAACAATATGTGCACCATCTTGTTTGGTGTCTGTCTGTGTGTGTGTGTGTGTGTGCAGATAAGATGAGCAGAACTGTTCTTATCTGCTATGAAATCCTTTTAATCTGACCGTCAAGCCATCAAATGCACTTTAATGCATATGATAGCTGAGACATCCCCTTAAATTTACATGGTGTCCCCCTTGCAACCCTCCCCCCCAACTATTTACTGTTCAGGAGCACATCTCCTAACACATTATATGCTTACCACCAGTCAGGTCCATTGATGGCTCACAAATGCTATGGGGGGGGTCGTCTAACATTGACTTCAGTAGGAGTGTTTCCCTGCCACTGATTGGCTGTTATATATCATATCTCATTTATACAGCTCCAGTAGATTCTGTAGCATTATTACAAAACTATAGTAAAAACTAAGTGCAACATTAAAATTGGCAAATGGACAACAACACACTTTATAGTACAAACGGAGAAGAGCAAAGGATGAATTTGAGAGACATCACCGGTGAAAGCAGCAGGATTTGGTAAATGACTGAATGGGAGTGTTGAAAGAGAGTAAGAGTCTAGGTAACACCAAGACAGCGAACTTGGGCTGTTGGATGCATTGAGCAATGCTCATCAGAAATGAGAAGGGAGAGAGCTTCAGAAATGTTAGTTGTGTAAGATTGTGCCTCAGATATTCCCTGAAGTAAACATTTATAAATAGCTAAGCAAATAATCAGTACACACACAGCAAATACTATTTAAAAGCACCTATCTGAGGCACAAGTATTTGGGATGCCATAACACTATATGGTCATCTATTGCTGAGCCTGGAAATATGTCCATATTTGGCAAGTCCTATCTAGTTTCTTTATGGATATATTGCTTACCAAGGCGCTGAATCAGTGGGACTGCACTGCATTTTAACATGCAATGTAAAGATCTCTATGGACACCATTAATGATGAGGTTCCAAAACATTTGCACTAATTGACAACATGTGCTATGGTATAGGTAGTTTTAATAAAGGAAATTATTACCATACTTTTTAATTAATTCTAATTTTTCTAATATGTATTTTCGTATATGTGCCACCAACCCCAACAGCTATTCAGTATTATTTTATTCTGTCTCCTTTAAGACAATCTGGGCTCTATGAGCACTCTGCAACTGTTACAGGATGTTGCTACAAAGTTCAGCAAGCTGTGCTATCTAACCGGTCAGCATGGGGCTTCTCTCAGTAACTTCCTTTGTGGAGTCAAGGATGCTCGCAGCCTCTCCATTCTAGAGCATTCAAATCTGTTCCTGGACTGTTATACAGAGTAAGTCACCTCCGGTTCTAAATACTCATGATGTGATGTACAAGTATTGTGTCTTAAGGGCCATCTGTGCCATTGGGCATAATGAAGATGAGATGCTTTTTATTGGCCTTCTGGAATGTTTTGTGTTGACTGTGACAAGGAAAGAGTTTGTGGTAGCATTTAACGCTTATGTTCTCCATTTCCTGCAGGTATTTTACCTCTCTCTCCAATTTAATAGTTATGGGAGGATTTTCTCTTCTTTCTAAACCAGCAATGTAAGTCCCATTTACTAGAGCAACTGGAATGGCTAAAAAACACCAGTAGCTTTACTGACAACACTGTAAAACAGAATTTTAATATATAATACAAAATTGCATGAGGAATGTTCGTTTTAGAAATAATTCTGTATAAATTTGATACTTTGATGATTGATACATCTGAATGCTAGGACATCATTCCGGTATTCTTGTAATGGTTAGTGTGTATGAATGCTCAACAATAATTTAAATAAATGATGTCTGATGTTTTAGAGTGTATGATAATTCTTGATAGAAGGCTATATGTGTAACAACCTAATGTAAAATAATTATACGGAAAAACTTAGTGATTTTCCTTCCAGGGACTTCCTCGGCAAGAACCAAGAACTATTGCAGAGTCTCTGTGAAATTAAAGGGGAAAACATCCCATTGCTGGAGACACTCAACTCAATTTTCTTCTCCCCACTGAGCAGACTGTATGAGTATGCCAGACTGCTACTCAAACTGGGCATGTGCTTTGAAGTGGTCAGTTTATATAAACATTAATTCAAAAAATATCACACAATTTATTTGTGATGCTTAATGTGTCCTTTACCTGCTAGTCTTCCATAGAATACAAAAAGCTGCAGGACTGCAGTTCTAACTACGAGTCCCTGGCACTACTCCTGAGCCGGAGGAAGAAGGAGGCAGAATGCACTCTGAGCTTCTGGAAGACCTTTCCTGGAAAAATGACGGTGTGCACTTTGTGATGCCTTAAAAATGTTTAAAAAATGTCTTTATTAAAGACATAAGACTTGAAGACATGATTAAAATGTTTAGTTTCTTATGCTAATTTTGTACCACAGCAATTCTCAAACTTTCTAGGTCTTTGTTGCATTTTAGTTGGTTATCAGTCCTTGAGGTCTAATATTAGCACCCATGGTAAATATGCGCAAAGAAGGCAGTAAACATTCTCTTTATTGTCTAACCCTTTGATCTTCTTTAAAAAAAATACAGAAAATAATCTGCCCTCATGAATATCAAACAATTGCAAACACAACAAAGGTTTATCCAAAAAAAATATTGACAGAATATGACAGCATTACCCAAGATTTCCCCCTCGTGTTCACAAGGAGTTTTCCGTAGGTAACATGCAAATTGTTTGCGCTAGAGAACTTCAGCATACTATGATGTTTCGATCTTTCCTCTAATTTTTCCCATGACTTACAAGTACTTGCATTTTCTTCCATGGTGTGGTAGGATTCCCTGCGTAAGCCGGATAGGCGTCTGATCTGTGAGAGCAGCAACCGAGGCCTCACTTTGCAAAATGCCAGTCGGTTCTCTGTCAACTGGTTCATCCTTTTTAATGACGCACTGGTTCATGCCCAGGTGAGATCCTTATTTCACTAGCCCTGCCTGTCCATGCAGCCAGCAACAAGAGTAAAGAGTAGGGGGTACATTCTCCTATATTTATGGTTTAAAATAATTAAAATTTATTTTTTTTCTAGTGAAGCCAATATATTCTTAGAGATTGTTTTGTGTAGTGCTGTTATTTTGGTACATGAAGGTAACTGTTGTATGAATGAGTATGCGTGATTAAAGGGATGAATAAATGAGTATCTGTGAATGTGTGTGTGTGATAACATGGATGTGGGGGAACATAGCACAGTGAGACTGTAAGTGATGTGCAGACCCCCATACTGCTAGCAGCATCAATACACAAGGGGGGCAGCTAGCCAGGTTTCAGCATGTATTGGCTGCTTGTGCATGAAAGAAGTGTGATTGCTATATTAAATATATATGATTGCTAACACACTCCTGTCATGCCCATGCAACCAGTACATGCTGGAACCTGGGTATAATAGGAGTGTGATAGCTGTTAGCAATCATTAATATTGTTATTTAATTTTTTGTCCAATTTTGGTATGTTACTTTTAATAAAAGTGTGGGGGGGGTTAAGATTCATTTTTGGCTTCGGCCAAGTGAATCCTGAATTTTCAGTTGCGTTCCAGACTTTTTATTTCGGTGCATCCCTAGTATTTAATGTATTCTCAAACTTAGTTAGGGATAATGTAATGCTAAAATCTACATTCGCCTCCTTCTGCACATTTTGGGTCTCTGAAATAGACCGTTTATGTATTCTTAGGTTTTTAGGGTACTATAATTTGGCTGGTAAATTCTTGTACTTCTATTGTTTGCTTTCACAGCCCAAGTGTCCTAGCAGGCTCAGCCCATTTAGCTATTGACCATCACAGTAAGCTTGTATTATAATTTGTTAATAGAACTTTTTTACTCTCGCTGCACAGTTCTCTACACACCATATTTTCCCCCTCTCTACAGTCTGGGTGGAACCTCTTTCAGAAGAAGTCATTGGCTTGTGAGTATACTTCTCAAAAAAGCATTTCTTTGTTTTGTTCCTTTTTTCATAATGTATAAATATGAAAGAACATTATTAAAAATAAAAGTGCTGGAAGAAAGATATGTTAAAAATGCAGTGACCTATAAATATTGGATTGTTCAATGTATGAGAAAGAGGCAGCCATTCCCAAAATAAAGCATATTGTCCATAAGTAGTTTGGTAAAGTAATAATGTGCATTTTATCTGTGCATTTTAAAGCAATGGCTTGAAGATCACAACCCCAGAAGAACAGTTAACTCTTACTGCATCAACTTCCCAAGAAAAGGTAAGACTAACAACTCTACCACTTCAGCACAGGTGTCTGGCAATCTTAACAATTTGAAGCAATTTTAATTGCCAGGATTATTAAATTGAATATAAAGTATTCCAGCTAAAGAGACAGAGTGTATCTACTGCATTTTCTGTTGTGCTACTGACATAAACATGTTTGGAGTCACAGTTTAGACAATCTTTGGGCCCAAAAGTTTGTTATATCATTTACTGGACCTTTGTTCTCAGAGCGAGATGTAAAGTAGCAGCATTATTTGGACTATCGCTTTTGGGACCAGTTAAGTGATATTGATTTTATGCCATAACCTAGTTACACAGTGACTTGGTATTTGTGTTTGTTTATTGCAGAACAAGTGGCTTCGAGCAATTAGCCAGGCAGTGGACCAGGCACTGAAATGCGTGACAGAACAGCTTCCTCCTATTCACAGACAGGAGCCCCCAATGTCACGGAGTGCAAAGTACAAATTTTATAAGGACCCACGACTGAGGGATGCCACTTATGAAGGTCGATGGCTATCAGGGAAGCCGCATGGCAAGTAAGTCAGGGCAACGTAACACCAATTGAACACTATATAAAGAATAAATATGTGTTTATTGATCACCAACTACCTTTTATTCCACTTTTGTGCAGAGGGGTACTGAGCTGGCCAGATGGAAGAATATATACGGGTAATTTTCGCAATGGCCTGGAGGATGGGTAAGAAACATTTTCATAATACCATAATCTATTTCAATAATAGAAAATTACATTTTCATAATACCATGTACACTTTGTAGCGTGAAACCCATTTACACACTGTTTCTGTTTACAGGTATGGAGAGTATATAATCCCCAACAAAACTTTGAAAAACAACGATCGTTATGTGGGACAGTGGAAGGAAGGCAAAATGTGTGGCCATGGCACCTACTGGTAAACTATTGTTCATAAATCAAAGCAAGAATTCAGCGCATGTCTAGTGAATACCATGCACAAAAAACACCTATCTAATGCATAAATATTGGGGATTCCATCAAACTATATGGCTATTTAATGTAGAATGTTATTGTGCGTGATAGACTTGCAATACAATCCCTTGAGGGAGTTGACTTTACTAAGATCTTGCTCAGTGGTACTTTTAAATAGCTGGATTTATCCTTTCTGTGTAACTTTGAAGAAAATGCCACATGTAGGTACAGCTTAAGGGTCACTAAGTTACCCTTGCTCGTTTTTGTTTTTTCTTTTACTGGTTAGAAGTAGCCAAAATATTGAATTTCATCTTTAAGACTTCATAGACAAACTTAATTTGGTTATACACTTGTACTTCTCGTCCTCACTTTCTTTTGTTTTTCTGTTCATTGCCTTAATAACCTTTTTTTTTTCTTTTGATGTTTTTCTTTTTTTCTTTTCTCATTTGTAATGTTTGATTGTCAGTGAATAACTCAGACATATATATTTGATTTTTGGCTCAGGTATGCTAATGGAGAGGTGTATGAAGGCTCCTTCCTAGACAACATGCGGCATGGGCACGGGCTCCTACGGAGAGGCAAACTGACCTCCTTTTCACCCAGTATGTTCATTGGTCAGTGGGTGATGGATAAGAAGACGGGTTATGGAGTATTTGATGATATAACCAGGTAACCATACATAATTTCATATACTGAATATTTATTTATTTCATTCATTGATTGAATAATCTTTTGTCTATAGTACATGCAAGCAGAGAAATCAGACTATATTAAATAATTGCCATCCATATGCAGATTTGAAATGTAAGGCAGCTACACAGATGCAGAATTGTCTAAAACAATTTTTTTAATGGAAGATGGGGGCTGAAGGTTCAAGGTGCAGCTTTTTTAGATAACATTTTCATTTTTGTTTTGTTATTATTGGTTTTGTCTTGACAGGGGTGAGAAGTTCATGGGGATGTGGCATGATGACCTTCGTCAGGGTAGTGGGTTGGTAGTAACCCAGTTTGGTCTATACTATGAAGGAGCCTTCAACCTCAACAAAATGATGGTGAGTCAGTGGGCATTATGGTATATATTGTACATTTGTTGAGCATACATCATTTTTTCTACTTAAATGTATTCTGAAGATATTAATTTCCTTGTTTTACCACTGTCAGTTTGTCAATATTTTTTGGAGTGACGTGTTTACTTTTGCGTGGTTATATTAATATATCAACATTTATTACTTCATGTACATAGGGAACTGGTGTTTTGCTTTCTGAAGATGACACTGTTTATGAAGGCGAATTCTCAGATGATTGGACATTAAATGGGAAGGTAGGAAAATCTAGCTGTACTGCTCTTCACCGGTGTTTCCCCCCAGCAGTTGTCGGCTTTTTTTAACCAAAAAAATCTGTTGGTGAGTTTGTTTTTATTGGTTCCTTTTACCAGGGGATGCTGACTATGTCAAACGGAGACTGCATTGAAGGTGTTTTCATTGGCGAGTGGGGATCTGGAATCAAAGTCAGTGGCACCTACCTGAAGCCAACTGTATATGATGGAGAAAAGGAAGGGGCGAAAACCTTGTGAGTCTAACTTGTTAGCCATGTGTTTAATTGTATTTTTTAACATGGAGTAGATTATTGTGCCTCATCCATTCCAGCCAGTTACATCAGTAGGTATCTAATAGTCTATCTTCTTAGGAAGCTAGGGCGTCTTTCTGTACCAGCGGATGAGAAGTGGAAAGCCATTTTTGAGGAGTGTTGGAGGCAGCTTGGATGTGATACTCCAGGGCAAGGGGATGTTCAGAAGGCCTGGGATAACATCGCTGTGGCACTTACAACAAACAGAAGACAAAAACAGGACAGGTGAGTATTCAAGGGTGGAAGATGGCAAAGTATATGCGGCAGTTTGAGCTAAACTATACTATTGCTGTTTTGCTATTGTTTTATGTTTTTTTTCTTTTTTTGTGTGTTGCTCTGCAGTTAAGATATTCACTGCTCTACTCAATTGTGTCAGAAGTATTTCTTTAGAAGAAAAAATAAACAATGTAGAAAGTTACAAAATGGGTGCCCAAACACCTTGTGCCCCTCCTACTAGAAATATACAGTAAAAAGTGGTATTTAGAGAGCCCCAGCACCCAGATTACAAGTACTTGGCCCCAGCACTCAGACTGTATCCACACTCTTCATTGCCTTTACACATACAGTCATGTGAAAAAGAAAGCACATCATAAGGTGTACTTAGTTTTTCATACATGGATTCTCCATTTTAGCTTAATTTATGTTAAATAAGTCATGCCGCAGTGTAATATATCATGTGTTGTTCAGTGTTATTACATAATTTTTAGATCTGCTAAGGAACAGATGATTGTTGTTATCCCCTGATATGCAAAGAAGGTGTACTTTCTTTTTCACACAGCTGTACTTGCCTGAACATACAAACACACTCGCTCTATCTCCCCTTTCTCATAATTTCTCCCGTTACCTCTTTTCTCATTATCTCTCCCCTTTTTGTCCATCTCTTCCCTTTGTCATTACCCAATTTTACCTCTCTCATCTATAAGTAATATACATTCTTTCTCTCCCCATCTCTTGCCTTTCTGAGTCCTGTGGTGGAAGGGAGAGGTCTGTTTATACAATGCTTGCGGCTTTAGTGCTGGATATAACCTATCCCAAGAGAATAGTGAAAGAGAGGTCTATATGAACGGAAACTACTTTATAATATGCATATTTTATGACCTAAAATAATGGCGATTAATTGATCCATTTCTGATTCTTTGTAATTTTTCTCTTTCCATTGTTACAGCCCAGAGCCACTGAGCCGCTCACACACACAGACACTGGAGAGTTTGGAGCTGATACCACAACTTGTAGGCCCCTTCACCATGGAGAAATATGAGAAGATCAAGATGTATCTCATAAACGTAATCTGCTTCTACTGCATTTATAAACAATTATACAATGAATGAATGAACACACATTGAATAGTGTAGATCAGATGCATAACGTAGGTGATTGTAGTTCATGTGTGCCCTGAGGTTTAAGAGACCCCTTAAGCATCTTCCTATATAAGTGAGATATTTGATTTCTGCTTTTACTTTTCTCACCCGAAAGGTTTTTAATTCTTGATTGGGTAAAGGTTATTTAGATATTGTAAATACCATACACCTTCTATTAGCACACCTTTCTTAGTTAAAATACCCTAAAGTGGTACCTTGTGTGTACCAGTGTGTGTGTGTGTGCCATTTTAACCAACATTTTCCACTGCCGTGTGTGTACACACACACACTTTATGGACATAAGTATTGGGGCACCTGACCATTGCACCAGCAGTGACTTTTATGACATTGCATTCTAAATACATAGACATTAATATGAAGTTGGTCCCCCCCTTTACAGTTATAAGGCATTCCAGAAGATTTTGGAGTGTTTCTGTGGGAATTGTTGCCCATAATCCAGTAGAGCATTTGTGAGGTCAGGCCATGATGTAGATCGAGAAGGCCTGGTTCGCAATCTCCATTCCAGTTCACCCTGAAGGTGTTCGATGAGGTTGAGGTCAGGGCTCTGTGTGGGCCGGTCAAGTTCTTCCATACAAAACTCATCCAACCATGTGTTTATGGACTTTGCATTGCACTGGGGCACAGTCAAGCTGGGATAGGGAAGGGCCTATGATCTATGCAAATACTGCCCGGATTTAGCTTGATTTGTTACAAAAATATCCTAAATGTCAAGTCAAATAGAGCAGTGGTATGAGTGTTGTCATGATTTTGATTGTCCTGGCCTCTTTTCTTAGGCCTGTGAAACTCCAATGCATCAACTAGGGAGGCTTGTGGAGACCCTGGTTGCAGTGTATAGAATGACCTATGTCGGTGTTGGAGCAAACAGAAGGCTTTTACAGGAGGCAGTGGGAGAGATCAAATCTTATCTGAAACGTATCTTCCAGCTGGTGAGGTGAGAGGGTCTATTTTTCATTATCAATAACATTCCCCACATTCGCTTGCAGAACTGTCTCCTACAAGTACACCATCAAGGTCACAAAACCATAGCTAACCAGGGAACATTGCATTTATTGTGATACACAAATCAATATCCTCTCTTGTACCTCATTTTGATCTGGTGCCAGAGGTCCCAGGAATGTAAATAAATGTATTTAATTTTAGAAACGAACATGTGCCTTTCCATGTCCTAGATCGTAATTGAATGTCAGATAAGGTTATGTTTTCAGTGTCTTACACTGTAGAATGAGTAAATTCTTTGGTGGTCTTAGCAATGTTGCGATATGTTGATAGTCATATCATGCTGTCTAGTACAAAACTCTTACCTTCTCCAGGTTTCTGTTTCCTGACCTTCCCGAGGAGGGCAGTTTGATCCATCCTTCTGTGCCTACCAAGGAATCACCAGACAAGTGTCATATTTACAATGGGAAAACGGACTCTGCACCGGAATCTCCGGAACCAGGGTAACTGGACATGAAATTCCTCATTGTGTTTTTAATAGGCAGGATGTTTTTGTTTATTTTTATATATTTTTTTTAGTTATAAACTAAAGTCAATAATATTTTAGGCATTTAAAATTTAGGCATTTACAATATAGCAGCATTTTAATATTTCAGACATTCGGATTTTAGTGCGTATTTTATATTACATAGTCAGATAATGTTTTGTTTTGTTTTCACCCTCCCAATTCCACGCTACACATTAATCTGGTAGGATATGTATTGTTGGGGACTAGCTATCATATCAATCAAGAATGGCCACATAGAACCCTATGTTGAGGACATTGACCTTGGACTATGAGCTTTTAGAAATGCTGTTAATTCTTTCCTACATTCTAGTTAGTTTTTTTTTAGGACTCTTGGAATGTAAAGATAGTCTGTCAATACTGTCTTCTTCAGGTATGTTGTTACCAGCCCTGGACTATTGCTGCCAGTCCTGTTACCTAGACTGTACCCTCCCCTGTTCATGCTCTATGCCCTGGAGCATGAGAAGGAAGAAGATGCATACTGGGAGTGCATTCTGCGTTTGAACAAGCAGCCTGACACTGCACTTCTCTCCTTCTTAGGGGTGCAAGAGTAAGTGGAATAAGGGACACACGACTCTAGCTCTGTCTCGGTTGTTGTTTGATCTTCGGTTCCAATGTATCCAATAACAAATGAAATTTATAAAAGCACACATAGTTGTAGGTAGTTTCTTGGTTGTGAAAAAAATTCTAGACTGACAATATAATTTGGAAATACGAATCTGTGTGGTTTTTATTCATTTTGCTAAAAAAAAAAACATTAAACAGTAAGTTCGGGAAAATGTAAGCATCTATAACCGGAAGTGACATAGAAAAGCTATTCTTCCTAGGAATGTTAGATGAGAGATGTAAAGGTGCATGATCTCTTATATAATAATTGTTTTAACTCTGGTTGCACTCCTCTAATGTGCATAAACAAGTTATTTTAGAAGACAATACATTAAGTTAAGGAAAATATAAAAAATGTAAATGTTTGTACACTGGTTGTATTCATATTAATAAAAACTGCTTTCACTTGCATAATGCAACCCAAATCCATGGGATTGTTTCTTAATTCACATTGGCCACTATCTGCCCCTTGTTTACAGGTTTGTTCAAAAAAGAAATAAATGATAGTTTGGCAGAAAATATTTTTATATATATATTATATATATATAGATAGATAGATAGATAGAACTAATTTTAATGTCCTTTTTTATATTCAGCAAATTTTGGCCAACAACCAATAGTTTCCTTGGTAAAAGTCAAAAGGTAAGCCATTTTTTTTACATACGTAGATAATCGTATAGAAATGTTTTCCTTGTAGCTGTTTGGACAGTGAACTGCATTGCTGGCCAACTATTTAATTTTTGTTTTCCACAAACCCATGTTAGTTGGTGCAGAATAAGGGAAAACAAAACCTCACTGAGACAGTATCTCAAAAAAATCTCTCCTGACTCCAAGGCAGTCAGACTCACCCTGGATCAACAATACATTATCTATTTTTACTCATGATAACCCTGTATGCATTTCATATCTAGAAAACATTGGAACATTTGATTGAATTGATTGAATTGGCCAAAACAACTTCACATGGCAGTCTATTCCAAAATGTAACCGCCCTAGCAGTAAAGAAGCCTTCTCTATGTTTAAGACTCTTCCAGTCTTAAGGGATTCCTACATGTTGTCTGGAGAACTCTGTATATTGACCTTGAACATACTTGGAAAGGTTTATCGAATCTCTACAAAGCCATCATTTCTCCAGAGAAAACAACCATCATTTGGACAGCCTTTCATCATAGCTGAAAGGTTCCATTCCTTTAATCATTTTTGTAGCCCTTCTCTAAACCCTTACTGTTTCCAGTATGTCCTTATTGTATATAGAATTGTGTCAAAATCTAAAATATTGATCTGAAACTGCTTTTCTCTATAGGTATTGTCAAGCACAAAAGATTGCTGCTTTGCCTCAGCAGTGGAGTGTCTCCAGCAGATTAGGTATTACGCGTGTCGAAGACCCACTGTTATCCCAAACCAGACTACAGATGTATAGCTGTTGGCATACGCCATAGTCTCATGCACACAGATATATGGATTTATCTGTCCTCTTCAATTCAAAGAACTAATCTTTCACAAATTTGCATAAATTGAGTGATTCCCTATTAAATGTTTGCCTCCTACAGGGATTCACTGTGGTGAAACATTTTAGGAAAACTGAGTAGACGTACCATTAAATAATGTTATCATGTGCCCCTTGTTTTCATGGACACATGACTAGGTTTTATTCTCACCCCACCAAGGCAACATCATATAACAAATATAAATTCCGCACATGCATGCCTTTTAAAATCTTAGTGTCTTATATGTGGTATTTGTGGATGTGAAATCATTAGTTAAGTTTAGTATATTTTTCAGTTTACAGATATCTCATTAATATTTAATTCTACGATCCACCTCCACATGGAAGCATTCATATACTGCCTGTTAATATGCTCAGTTGAGCCATCCGTGATGATTAACGCCAATGTTTTCAGAAGGGAGAACGCTCTATCACCTGGTTTGATGGTGTGATCTTTGGATGAGTCTCTTCTGTTTTTGTTCCTTAGCACAACATTCACCCCATCAGACAAACTAAAAGTTATCCAGCAAACATTTGAAGAAATAACACAGGAAGTTCAAGGAGCACTGAAAGAAGAATATCTTTGGTCCATGGACGACCTGTTCCCTGTGTTTCTTTATGTTGTACTTCGAGCCAGGTTGGTGATACTCTGCTACTTAGTGTGCACACTGCTCTGTTTTAGCATGCATCTCAGACATCAGAGATTGAAAACAAATATAAATCAGTTCTCGCTTTTATGCAGAATACGGAATCTGGGTTCTGAAGTACATTTGATTGAAGACCTAATGGATCCATACCTGCAACATGGAGAATTGGGGATTATGTTTACTACTCTGAAGGTAGTTATCGAGGATTCAAATGCATTTGCAGTATCATAGAGGTTAAAAAAATATGGAGCCTTCAAATACACTCCTTACTGTTGAAGATGGTGGAATGATCTTTCACACAGGAAAGCTATTAAAGTTTTATTGTTGAGCTTCAAATGTCCAAAGGAGAAAATCATCACCCTGGACACTATTTAGACCTTAAGGATGATAAGCCTTTGTAAATCGCTGACAAGTCAACGTTTTCTTCATCTTAGACATATAGATGATTACTTTTTATATAATGACCAGATAACTTATTTTACTTATTTGTTTCATTGCAGGCTTGCTATTACCAAATCCAGCATGAAAAAATCCACTAAACTCTTCACCAAACATAGCAAATACAAAAGAAGTGCTCCTGTCTGGATGTGCTCACGGCAGCAGATTCTTGGACCATAATTCAGTGGCATCAAGGCTGTTCATATATGTCCAAGTTCTCAACGCTGTGCAAATCAGTGTTCGAGGACAGGCTCTGTAAACTTGGATTCTACTGGGGAATTATTTTTAGAACTGACTTTGTAAAGTATTTTTTTAATATTTTAACGGAAAGTGAAGTTTATATTGAACAGCGGCACTGGATGCAGCTTCCTTTTAATACAGTTGGTACAATGTGGTACCGTACCAAAGCAACAAATTATCTACAAGACTCTAACCTGCTGGAACAATGGCATCTGGCTTATTGTGTCCATTGCTGCAGGCCTAAATATGATATAAAAGTAAAAAAAGGTTTAAAGCATCAACAACCTGACCCTTGGTTTGGGGTTAAATGACAGTAAAACAGTTTAAGAAACCTTAATTCTTCAGTGAATTTCTATCATCCTTACAGTGTTACAGATGGAATGCAGAAGCACCCATATTTCTTACCAATGCAGGATGGTATATCTTAGCTAAAATATATTTGTAGACATACATTAAATCGAAGTCTACATTTTCAAAGCAGTTTGCCATATTTACCTTAGTGATGGGAGAGTGCAGCAATCTTATTGATATGGTTCATTTGCATTGGTGTAAATTCTGTTTCGTGACATAAAATAAATGTCATTGCTGGTGAACGTCAGACCTCAATTTAAGCCAGAACTTTTGTCTGGCATTCAAGCTGCTTTTGGACAACAGATCCCATAATCCATAATTTAAATTGTACTACAAAAATAGTTGTACTAGCAATTTTGATTGTTCTTGTCTTTAACTCCTTTCTGGATTTGGAAGAATACATTACTCATGAAATACTGAGGCAAAATATTGGCAAAAAATAATAAAAAAATAATAATTGAATGGTTTTGATATATGTGGTGTAGTTATTTCACATTTGTTTTCAACAAAAATGGTGTTACTAACCATTTATAGATTTAAAGGAATTACATACAAAACAAGCTACATCTAAGTATTACTTTCAATGTCTACAAAGCTGCTATTCTAGGATAGAAAGAACTACAGGGATGGTAGCTTCAGTGACACACCACTCGGTAATAAACAAGGTATTGTTTTGTCATTTATTGTAAAGCAAGTTTGTGGTCACTTAGAATCTACTTTACCTGATAGTTTGCAGTTACTGGTAACACCTGCTTCACTTGAGCAGGGCCCTCCTCACCTGTTGTCTCTGTAAGTCAATTTGTTATGTTACATACTACTTGTTATGTCCTGTCTACCCATTGTACAGCGCTACGGAATTTGTTGGCGCTGTATAAAATGATAAATAATAATAATAGAGATCTTTTTGTGGCTGCTTCCTGTATATTTACATTGATATCTTTGATCAGATACAGCAAAAGGCTGTAGCTGTAAACATCTGTGAAAATAGACACTTTTTTATATACATTGCACCAGTGTATACATAATTCCGGTTATTATATGCTGCTTATTATGTCTTTCATTTTCTAGTAATGTGCTTGAGACAAATGCAATGTATTAGAACTTCCTTGTACGGAAAGCATTATTCACTACACAGTTGTGCAGTATTACACACACATTGAATGTATATGTAGGGATACATGCATATTTCTGTGTCAATTTACACACAGGTGTAAGTGTAAATATTTATGAAACAGAAATATTGTGTGACTATGTTACTATTTAAATACATTATTTATATTGAAAATTGTTATTTCGATGAAGGAGCCAAGTTGGCCTAATCACTATTAATGACAACTAAGGAACTAAGGTAAATAATGAAAGTTAATAAATATATAGGCATTTATATAATGTGGCGGTGGCACCACTTCCCATCACTCAAACCATAAACTATTAAAAATGCTGTGTGACAGATTCTGGCTGCTTCTGTAGCCCATGTAGTTATACCCATTGGGTATAATCTGGGTAAAACCACATTAAGACTGTATGAAACCTGTAAGATTTTAACCTACACAATATTTAGTATATTTTTATTTGGTTATACACAATGTTTATATTGTGGTTGTATAAATCAACATGATATCTAAACAAGCCACTACACAAAAGAGTAAGTGTACTTTCCGTAGGGTCTCAAAGGACTGTTTCTTTTGGTGTTCAATCAGTAAAGTGGAAGTGTGCAGGATAATTTCTCACTCGCTTGGCTAATTTAGTAATCTTCTCCTCTAAGATGATCTAGATTGATGCATAGCTTAATCATTGAAATTTCTTGACAGAATTCTCACACCTTAATTGAAATGTGTATCAGAAAGGGTTTCATATAATTAATAATGTCAAGATAGGAGTTCTTATAGAAATAATATAATTCCAGAGCAAGAATACAAGAAGCCCACGGAAAATGTTTCCTTTTTAATCAAATTAAGCAAAAGTTGTGTCATGTATTTGCATTATGTAATGTGGCATAAGACAAGACGTGAACACATTGATGGTGTATGAATGAACCAGCACTGGTACAGCATCTGCAGTAAAATAGAAATCGCTTTAATAGTAGGTTTATAGTCTTAAAAAAGCGGTCGAAAGGAAATACATTTCAAATAAAGCCATGTATGGAGAAATGTAATTTTATGCTTTCATTTATGTATTCATATTTTCAAAACCATCATAGAAAAATAAAGGCATTTTTATTTAATGTGTTTTTGTTTGAATTTGTCAGATAATGCTATATATAATGTATATATATATATATATAATATATATTAATCAACATATTTGATCAATTAAAATAACCTCTCCAAAATTTTGAAAATTTCATTTAGGAAAAAAAAGAAGCCTGAAATATAAGACCACCATAGAAGTCCCGCAGCAAGCGAGTTTGTCTGTACGCATCATGGCTGCGGGACGCGCACAGAAAACCTCCGCTGCTGCCGGGCTTCTATGGTGGAGCCGTGTCATGTGATGCCGGCGCTCTGTCATAGAAGCCCTGGCGGAAGTACTAGCCACCAGTAGGCGGAAGTCTGCATCACACAGACCTCCACCGGCTGCCCCACTAGACACCAGGGAGTCGGAACACAGGTCACAAGTAAGGGGATGCACTGGTGGGGGGAGGGGGTGAGTGCAGGGGCGGGTTTCAATGGCATGCCAGGCTGCGGGAGATCTGGATCTTAGTCTTGTAACAAACAACTATTTGCTGATGATAAACACAACCTCGAATATAAAAGAGGGATTATAAATGCCTTTGTTTAAATACAGTATATATAATATATATATATATTGCAATTTGCACAAGAGGTTAAATATAGCCTTATTGTGGCCCACCCACAGAATCAGTGCTATCATTGGTGTCAACCCAAAATGGTGATAAAATTACCTATTCATCATAGGAATGTTGATATAGTGGCACTTATTTACTGAATAGTGTTAACTACATTATGCAGTTTCTCCACTAGGAGAAACTTTTGAAAGGTTTAGCTGATATGATACAAATGCATTTGCCAAAGTTAAATAAGGCATTAAAGACCCATCCCAGTGTTGTTTTCCTGCAAGAAGAGCTTGGTTGGCCCTGTAAACTGCATAGTTAAACAGCATGAAGTACTTGCACCTCCGGGTACAGAGCCTGTGCCAGATACACAGTCCACCCTTGTGTAAACAGTACTCTTGGGGAGACCCGAAATTTCCTTTGTAACTGGCCCACTGTGCTGCAACAGTTTCACCCGCTTATAGAGGATACACAGCTATTAGTATCCTTATAGCATTCATTGAAGGGACTCTCCAGCCATTACATACACTTTAATGCATGATAGCTGTGTAGTCTCTTTATCTTTTCATGTCTATTTTCTAAATGTGTTTGCCTCTTTCCCTCCTCCTCTTTGCCCTGCAGGACATGCATTCGGTATAATGCATTACACCGCATGCAATATACTCGCCTACAGTCGGCTCCATCGCTAGCATGGGTCTGTTTATACCCCAGCCTGAAAAAATCCCTTTGGTTTGAATGGGAGGAGTTTACTGCCACTGATTATTGAGCTATAAATCAGTAACAGGAAATACTCCCATTGATTTAATTGGAAGGACCGCCACTGATTGACAGCTTTAGCAGCCAATCAGTGGCAAGAAATTTCAGATCATGGAATAATTAAGGTTTATTGCTATAACCTCTGTGTCAGTTAATGGGTGTTTTCTTTTTGGCAGAATGCATATTTAAGTACTTGCAGAGTACTTTAATATGCATTATTTTTTTTAAAGTAGGGATGTCAGGGACGTTACACTGTCCATTACCTTTTTTTGTTTTTAAAAACCCGTTACTGTTTTGTAGAGCCCTGCTGCCTAAATAGCACAGGGCGGCATGTAGTTGTGGGGTAGGAGCTAGGGTTCATAGAAAGGTCACCTATTAGTTATATAGAGGGTTCAAAACGTTTAAGACGTTTAAAAAAAAGCGACTAGGTTATATAACTTTATATTTCAGGGTGCACGCGCTCCGCTTAGTGATTTGCCGCCTTCATCTCGAGGTCACCTAGGGATGCCTCGCGCTGCGCAAAAGGCGCAAATTCGTGCTATAAATAGAGGGGGCTGAAGGGGCAGTGTCTCATGCCACAAGGCAAACTGCAGACTGTACTACTGACCTTTTGAGGCTGGTAATTTTGGCTGTGCAGGAGAGCCGTGGGCGAAGATGGAAGCACTTCTTGAAAAACTCCCCCCCCCTTAAATAATAAAATATATAT
>VKOC01000009.1:9789200-9849383 GCA_009364415.1 Spea multiplicata | reverse complement strand
AGGGGGTATAAGGCATATCTGCGGGGCAGATGTGCATAACTGGGGCAGAGTGGCAAATAATAGGAAATAAAAACAATCATTTTTTTCAATTATGGTTTTTATTAAATATGAAAAATAGTCTACATGTGAATTAATATTTATTAGTAAAACATTTTTTTCCTATAGGGTAGTCTTATATTCAGGCTTTTTCTTTTTTCCCTAAATTGATATTCAAAATTTGGGGGCTTGTCTTATAATCAGGGTCGTCTTATAATTGAGCAAATATGGTACATAGTACAAAGTATTTTACGAGGGTTCCTCTTTTGGAAGTACAGCTCCTCTTCTAGACTCAAATACCTACACTGTTTTCCCAATAGTTAAGATGCTGAGAATGTTTGGTTTACATGAGGGTATTACGGTGTGCTACAACACAATTGCTGGTAACATGTAAAAAAGCTATAATAAATGTAATCAGTTACAAATGAATCATTTTGGTTTAGCACTAAAATCAACATCTTATCACAAATATGTGAACAAGAAAATATTCAATATAACTGGGGTAACTAAATACCGTGTTTAGGTTAATACATCTCTCATTATGATTGATTACAATTGATTGCAAACATAGCAGGCGTCACTGTTATCATTGCACTCAGCTATGGGAACAGCACATGTCAATGTATGCTTCCTGCATCTGCATGCACACAAGTACAGACACAAGTACTGCCTGGTGAATTCTCTTTACAAAAATACTCGGAAAACAGCAGTGAATTAAATAGTCCTAATGAAAAATGCTCAGCATATCTCATTGTCAGATTAGAAAATTCTCACAGGGAGGAGAACCAGTTTATTTCCCATTTGAAGAGAAAAGATCCCTAATCTGGTAAATGAAATCTTAAACTGTCCATGTAAGGGCACTGTCTGAACTGTACATTCTCAACTCCCTGCATTGTCTTTTAAATCAAATGGCCAAATACATATTGTGTTTCCACAATCATGATCCTCTGAATTTCACATGAGGTGATTGAAATTGAATGCTTCTTTTATAACACACGCTTGCACAGTCATGCTCAAACTTAGTCTAACACATATACACACTGACGCTAACACATGCACATTCAATGTTACATATATGCATGCATACATACTCACTCCCTCTCTAACTGCCTTCTTATCTCTCTAATTCTCTCCCTCACTCGCTTGCGCTTTCTCTCATTCCCTCATTCCCTCGTATTCTCACCCCTTTACCTTCCAGGAGCCAATATTTCATTGCAGCGATATGTCAGACTGGCCTTTTTTTAAACATTTTTTGTCACTAGCTTTGGGTATTACCTGCACCTAGCCGCTTTAAATGGGCAGACAAGTGGTTGCAGAGGTTACCTGAGTCTGCTTGCAGGAAATGTGCTCAGCTGCTTGTCACAAACGCAGGCACTACATTTGCTGTCAGCAAGCTCCCATGACAGTTTGTGCGAGGGTTCCATAGGTTATAGTAAGACCTCCAATGTACATGTGCAACCTTTCAGTCACTGACTGATTGCTTCAAGCAGCACAAAACAGTGTACTACAGCACTATCTTCTCCTACAGGTAAATGTATTCTTCATTGATAGGGCACACATGCACACATGTAAAAGTGTTGATTTGATTAATTTTCACGGTTCTTTTTGTATTCTAGAGTGGCTTGCACAATATGAAACTCAGCCCTTTGAAAACATCTGGGACAGGTAAGAAAAGTATCAACTTTGTAATGAACAAATCAAGAGATTTGATCTGTTTGTGGGCAACATATGTGATTACTTCAGTTTGGTGCATATATTCTAAATGAGTGATGGGTATATGTAAAAAAAAGTAAATGTAAATGTGTCTCAACACTGTAAAGTTAAGATGGTAAAACACTGAAATTATTAAAATATACTTATCTTGAAATACAATGCTAATGTTTATTACAACCCCACAGTCTGATGCCAGAACATAGATTATACCTAGTTGAAGGCATTTTACACACACACACACCTGTCCCTCCTGGGTTCTATCACCCTGTCACCTGACACAACACAGACCGTAGCACCTGCAGGTCTTCTTCAGTCAGCCAGCCATAAAAGTATGTGCTTCATCCCCTCACGCTTTGCACCACAATATGTTAGACTGAGCATGAAACAGAAGAACAGATGGCAAGCAAGGGTGGAATCTTCCTCTTAAAAGAAACACCGACTGAGCTTGTCAAAGGCAACAAGACTTAAATATGTGTGTTTGACATGAAGAGAAAACTAGAGGGATTCTCATTTGTAAACCTTAATCACCATTTGTCGCGAGTAAGAATCTCTCAACAGCCATTTTTTCTTCAGTTAGAAAGAGATCTTTTTGCTACATGTGAATTCAAGTAAAATGTAATTGAAGAAGTCATAAAGGGCTGGGAATTGTCTTCTTAAACTGATGTTGGACAATCATTTATGGAGGCCCCTACATTAGAACTAAGCATTCTTGAAGAAAACATTATGAAGGGACAGTTATTTCTTTTATAGAAGACTTTTCTTCAAATAGTAGCCTGTTATAAAACAGCAGCTAGTCAACGTTACTAAACAACAGATGCTAGGTGGTATAACAATAGGCTATATTAGAGCTGGACAAGATGGTGTGGTCCATCCAAACTTGTCAGGAGGGCAGAGTTGAACTGGCTAAAATACCTTTTCCCCAGCTGTCTTTGAGTCCTTGCAGGGACCTTTTAAATCATATTGGCATGTCTGGCTGGGTGTGTGTGATGTTCAATAAGTGGGCAAGGGAAAGGCTAGACCTCTGCTTCTACAGTACCGTAATCGGTCTAACTTCAGTTAGTAGCAAAACTAAAGTGTTGGTCATGGCACTTAACAAATGACTGGTCACATCACCTTTAGTACTATGAACAGCACTGCATACCAGCAAGGCTGCCATCGAGAATTTGGGGGCCCAGTATGGATGTATGTACCTTGGCATCCCCACCTCCACCAGCATCTCAACCACTTACCATATTCTCTTAGACTACTTCTCTTTTCCAGTCCTCTATTTACATTTTTATGCCCCCTCTGTGTCATTAGACCTCTACCCCCCCCCCCCATATCCATACTCCTCTGTGTCCTGCTGGCGTCTCTATCCACTTAAACAGAGAATTAAGGGTATGAGTTTCTTTGGCACCCTCTCCCCATACCAAACATGTAGGCTCACTCTAACACTCACTCCAACAACATACACTTGTGATGCCAGTGAGGGGTTGTTAAAGACCCTATACTGACATTCTGGGGCTCACAAAGGCTGACACAGATAAGTACAGAGTGATAGGACAACTCAATGAGGGAGCTAGACCCCTTACAATCATACTGATTGTATGCACATGATGGTGGCCTGAAGATATACATATTCTAGACTTTTCAAAATAAGTCCAAATAAGGGCTACTAGTGCATGTTTTATAGAACAAAAATCCCCAAGGGATCTCAACCTGTATTTCTTGGAGGAAAGACAGAAGAAATGCACAGAGGAGTTAGGGGTGGTTCTAGGTTTTTTGAGCCTTAAGTGAAATGATTTGAATAATTGATGCCAATGTATAATTGTACATAAATAAAAGAATATAATTTTAATCTTCTACTTAATCTGAGGGGGCCCTTTAGAATAATGGTTGCGCCACCTTAAAAGAGGGAGCATATGCCAGAGATTTCATTGCTTAGAATTAGGGAGTCAGAAGCTTTGATGTTGGATGCTAGAACATATTTCTTCATTAAGCTGGTGGTGAGTAACTGAAATAGCTTTCAAGCAGAGATCGTAGAGGCTAAAACAGTGCAGAAATTTAAGAAAGCATGTGATGGCAGTAAGGGTGTTTATCCCATCTTCATATCGGCTTCCTAGTTCCTATCCAGAGAGTGCAAGCGACACATTTTGTCTATTACACGCCCCCTTTCTAGTTGCACAGTGCCTAATTTTGGGTATTGTGTGTGCCAAGCTGCCATCAGTTCTGATTATTGGAACACTGGCCAGGACACAAAGCTATTTCCCTCCTGGCTATATACCTTGGAGGTAGCACCCCTAGCATGGGTTATATCTTCTGTTGAAACAATATAAATAAATACCAGCAGGGTACACAAGAAATGTATATAAAAAACAAGGTGTTGGGTATATAGATCCAAGAGGCTGTCCTCCCATAATGCCTTAAATATCTAGATAATAAATTAATAGAACACCTACACACCAATAAGTTACAAAGGTTTATAATGTGTTCATATATAAAGTACAATATCTATGGTTAGAGACCCTATAGCAGTAATATTAAGAGTATATTATAGACAACAAAGCATTCACCGCAAAATGCAATAAAAAGAATAAACAGAGCAAGAGAGCTGACAAATCAATTGCTAATTATAGCCAATCCTGGGATGGGAAACTTGACACAACCTTTCCAGATAACCTATAAAAGCTCCTGTAAAACTGTTAGATATTGGTCTGTGAACAGACATTCTTTGACCTGCAACACAAGGAGCGGAGGATATTTAGAAAAAGAGACAGTGAGGATATTTAGAAAAAGAGACACTGGAGGTTTTTCACAGTGGTTATAATCATTGTTTGTTGCCTCTCCATCCATAGCCATTTCACCTCCCTGGGCCAGTTAGAGGACATCAGAGGATCTCCCCAACCAACCCATAGTGCCTGCAAAACCTCAGTAGGGGGGAAAATACCAATTTCAGTGCCCAAAATCAGGACTGTTCCTCGAAATCTGTATGAAATATGCCTAATTTCTAAGTATCATATTTGCCATAGTTACAGTGATGCAGCATCAATGTCTTTTCCCAATGTAAGAGAATGCAATTTATTTTTTAATGTCCGTAAAAAATAATCCTTCTATAAAACAGTGTTTACTCCAAAAAATGGTAGGTACCTGGCAGTAAAACTATCTTGGTGTAAAAGAAAGTAACATACTTTTATGTTGGTACATAACTAACAATACAGTTTGTATTTGGGAATCGACTGAACATTAGTAATACTCCCTCTCCAGTTGTCCTTGCCAATAATAGCAGCATTGTATGTGAACTTACGGACAGAGGCCAATTACACAATTGCTGCCATGACCCTTGTTTCGTTTTTTTGTTGTCACTTGCAGATAACTTTCCAGTTAGCTGCAGTTGCCCATAAAATGATCCAGCCCTTAAGTCATTCAGGGAAAAGCCTTAAAGAGAGGGGGGAAAAAACATACACGCCCTTAGGGGTTTCTAGCGGCCAAACCACTTTTAAAGACTGCATCTTCAAAGGAAGAACTTGGCCTTTTCTAGGATTTATATTCTTATCAGGTGCTGTGATGCACAAAAAGAAAATACATCATTTAAAAGATCAAGTTTAAAGGCACCTTGAATTCCCCACCACCACCCACCAAAAAATGCTTGAGAAAACAGGAAATTAAACAGCGTGAAAACATATTTGTCTCTTTGTAGTTTGTCTATCAAGTTAATTTGGGCGTTAGGTGAATGTTACATTAATTTGGTAGTGTACATTTGCAGATAGATGCATATCATGATTTTGTAACAATTTAGAAATTTGGTGCAGTCCTTTGAGAGAACAAAAAACATAAAATGTGATGTGTGGTGACCTGCAATGCAATCTGAGTTAGCTGTTTCCTCCTCAAAAGACATATAGCAGATATATTTAAAATTAGACATGTATAGATTGATAAATTAACACATATGCGTTACAGCAAGACCGCTTAAGTAAAGAAAGCGATCTCAGATTGCTTTCTAAACTTATTTAATGTCATGACGTGCGGGCACGACATTGGTCGTTAACTGGCTGCTTTTCAGTGATCGTTAAGGGGTTAATAGCATGCCAAAAATCTGTATCACGAGAACACAATATTTTATATTTTTATTTTTCATATTATATATAATATATTATATATATATATATATTTATATATATATATATATATATATATATATATATTATATATATATAATGTCGGCCTCCTTGTTATAAGTGAAAGGTAGTGTTTATTTTACTCCTTTTTCCAAGTTGGACCTATTATTATACAGGAGTAAATTCTATTTTTATGGGGGGGTGTGGCTTGCCTAATTAGGGTATGGATCCTTAGCTCGTGTGCTCCCCAGAGACACTCCGCAATTATTGGCATTCAGACAGTAAGTCTTACCCATAGGTGGAAGCAGAAAGCCCAATGGTGTGCCTGAGACACTAGGCCCCGTCAGAGTAAACCGTCTTAGTTTCTCTGCAATTAATTTGCTACTCATGTGGCCCTCGCTAATCTGCCAAATCCCCCCAATATGGTCAACTCATCCCTCTGCTGGAAAGAGCTCACCTCCTTCCCCCACAGTGCATCCAAAACCTTCAGACAACCTACAGGAGCTATTCTTATTCCTCACTACAAAAAGCTTACTTCATTAACCTCGCAGGGAAATTCTAGAGGGCCCTCCGCAAAGAAGTCACCCTTCATCTACACTGCCACACTACTTCACAGCTTACTTCCCCTATAGATTTACCAGGGTCCCATAGAGCTCTCAGACCTTTGCCTCTGATATGTTACTTAAATGACTTTACATTGAACAAAAAACTTAGGGTGAAGACACTGTGGCCCTATACCAGGACCTCTCAGCAATCATGCTACAAACACTATTTTTGCAGAACACAGAATTCTGTACTGCTGGGTACCCCTTCAAATTGCATGTTATGCATGACTCCAGTACAGTCCACATGCCTTTGGAAACAATGCAACTACTACAAATACAGCTAGAGGATTGGTTCCCGTTGTCTTTTTTAGCGGCTACCCTGTTGCCACAGCATCCACACAGTGGGTTGGCTTCTCCGGAGAAGATTGACCCACCCAGGGATGGTGCAAGGATTTTTGCCACCCTAGGCAAAACAGAATTTGCCGCCCCCCTGGCTCCACCCCCACAGACCCCTCCCCTTTTGTCACACCCACTTATACGGTATACAGAGCGTAATTACAATAGGGGCGCCGTGCAAGCGTGCGGCGGCGCTCCCATAAGGTCCTCCTAACTGGCTGACTTGCTCCCACTCCTCCCCATAGTGACTGCGAGCAGCTGCTGCATTTAATGAATGACTGCGGTCGGCGGCTGCAGCCTGCACTGCCTGCGTGGCTGACTGCCTCCCATCAAGGGCGGCTGTTCACGGCTGCCAGTGCCCCCTCCAAGTAGGCCCTGAACACACCGCATAACAGGAAAGAATCGGCTGAAAATGAAATGATGATGCTGTACATCCCTGAGTGTCCCTCTCGTCTGCTGACTGGGCACCTCGAACCCCCATTCCTATAATCTAGGCATGGTTGGGGGGGATGTGCAGGGGAGACAGAGACTGTCTGGAGGAGCTTACCATTTCTGTATTTTTGTTGTTTCTCATTGACTCGCTGGAGTATTTTTGGTCCTTTTTGTTCTTGGTTGCTACTCTCACGGCATGTACATGCGAAAGGATATTTTTGCTGGCAACTCTAGGGGAAACACGTCTCTGTTAAACACAAATAAGTCTACTAGCGCTTTGGCATTTTCTCTCATATACTTTACACTTTCCATGTTTCTCCCACAATTACTATTACTTTACTGGGTGTGAGAAATTGTGACCTATGTGTCTGGAGGAACGCTGTACTTGGCTTAATTGCTTTGTGATTACCTAAATCTATGCATGGGAAACTGTCTTAAAAGAGTGATTTTGCTGGTACACCAGGGCCTTGATTTGCTTGACATGCTTTACACAGTCCATGTTTCCCCCTAAATCATTCATTACACTACTCCCTGTGAGATATTGTGACCTATGTGTCGGGAGGGGGGCTTTAACTAGCTCTGTTGCTTTGTGACCAACTTAATCCACACATGAAACTGTTTTATAATATTAAGGGGTTATTTTCCTGGGAACTTTTGGCCTCCGGCTAACCAGAGCCTTCCCTTGCAAGACGCGGCCAAGACTGCCCGCCGACCACCACAGAGTGTTGCCCACCACAAGCTTAACGTAACCTCAAAGAGGAACATGGTGGGACAACGGATGTCTGTAGCGACGCAGTTCTAATTGTCAGTGGGCATCGCCGCTGTTCCTACACTCCGCACAGTTCCATGGATTTGCGGCTAGGTTCTGGTTTGGCGTTGGGCAAGGGAAATGGTGATCCATAACAGAAGGGTGTGGTTATACTGGGAACGGGAAACAGGGGAAAAACAACTCCAAACAAGGTAAAAAGTCCTCTGCAACCCTAGTTCCTTGACAATAACCTTTTAAAGCTGTCTTTACAGGCTACACTCCTGCTGGATATTTTTATTTATTTCTTCTCTGGGCTTTATGGCAAGGGAGGAGGACATGCTACATCAAGCTTTATCAATGGACCTTCACGCACTCGTTATCTATCAAAGTTCAACATTAGCATAATTTGGGTTAAGGTAGTGGACAGTCCTCCTCCCTTGACTCCAGGTGCAATGCTCCTTCACCATACCCCATTGGTTATATCAACCATCGCTTCATATACATCATCTTAACATTGCAAAATGTGTGATTCCCCCTAATGGAAATAAGCTAAAACCACTAGAGTTAGCAATTGACTATGAAGGGGGAGGACGTGAGGAACTATTTAAGCAGGCTGTGGATCAGTATACTTTCTACACTGGTACCTGATTTAAGTGGCTTCAGTTTACCTCCCCCATTAACCCAACTTTTTTCCTGCCTTTCCTTTTCTCTAGTCCTCTTAGGTTTGAGAAAACACGCACTTCACTCATGTCTTGGCAGTCTGTGTTCCAGTTGCCACCTGTGATTATATTATGACAATTGTCCTGTATGTGCATTTATATAAATTTTATTTTGTTGTGTAAATTAATTTTCCCTCCCCTCCCTTTTTTTCTTTATCCTTTTAGTTCCCTCTCTGTTCTATTGTACCTTGCAAAAAATTTCAATATATAGATATATATTTTTAAATACATTATTTTTTCCATGAAACCAAATGACATGTTGTAAAAAGGTTTTAGGTCTCTGATTTTTCTTTATTGCAAACAAAGACCAGAATAAATGGAGTGAGGATACTTGGTTCTTATCTTTTTTTCAATGTCATTTCCAGGCTGGGACGAACAATGGGAGCTGAAGATCTAGCACAAAAGATGCTAAAAGGTTCCCCTCGTGAAAGGATCTCTGCAGAGGATGCTCTTCTTCATAAATTCTTCAGTACTTTGCCATGCCAGCTTCACCAGCTGTCAGATGGTATGTTCAATGCTTTATATGTATATGATTAAAGTTATACCTAGTGGACAAAAGGGCAGAAAGATCACTGATAATAATGTAATGAAAAAGATTCCTAAGATACAGAATAAAAGCTAAATTATGCATTAAAAATAATGCTTTTCAGTTCACCATTTTCCTTCCAGTAAAGCCTGTGCTCTTTATAGCAAAGTTATTGCTAAAGCATGATTAGATATACGTTGGTCAAAATTTACTAGGTTGTTCTAAGATAGACATTTCTATGTAGTATAAATAAATTATGTGGTGCCTGTACTGATTCCATCCAACCTGGGAATTTGTCACGAGAGTTGAATATTTCAACCCACTGATGTCATGTTGCATTATGAAGAACGATGAGCTCATTGTAAAGAAGCACTTCCCTGTTGAACTTTCCCTGTAAGCAGGGCTCAGTAGGCCCTGTGTAATGCATAGACGATATCTTGAAAGTAATTTATTTACCATGAATTATCCAGGGCTAGCTCAGTCCAACAAACTCACTACAACTTGCATGTAAAGTCAATATAAAGGAAGAGCCAGATGGGTTTTTTTCATTTAGCCATGTGAAACCTGCACCTTTCCTGGAGTTGATAGTATAGAGTTCCTACCAACAAAATGTAATGTACTCACACTCTGAGACAGGTGGGGGTTGCACTTCAACAACAGCTGGATGTGTAATGATGCCAGAATACATTTTAGTGGTTTCTGGCTTGTTTTTAAGACATACCAGAGTTTTTAGTACATATTCCAGTAAAGGAAAATGACCAAATTATTAGAAGCCTACTTTCAAAGCAGTATGTGCATTCTTCCATTCACTGACAGTTTAATGTGTTCAGTCTAATTATTATTATATTTTATTTATGTAGCACCAACAATTTACGCAGTGCTTAGTACAATAAATACAGTATATTCAAGGGGTATGACAAGACTAGAATTGACAGACTAAGACAAACTGATACATTAGGTGGAGAGAGCCCTGCTCGCAAGCTTAAAATCTTGAGGATTAATTATGGCTACTTAGAAGGGTAAGTAGCCTGCTACCAAGCTATAGAGAATAATACCATGCAAAAAGTTCTGTTTTTTTAACAGAAAATAATTAAGGAAAATATTAAGGGAAATTAAAGGAAAAGGGGATATATACTAAAAAATATGTATGAAATGTATGAAAACAGAGCTGTGTTGCACTGGAATGCTTTAACCACATGTACAAGAGTCCCTTGATAATCTCTTTCTAAATTTACCACTTGAATTCCTGACATGCCTGATCTTTATTTGGGTTATCTCTCAAATCTCAGACAGGCCAGTTCAGTTTGTATGCAGCCTATAAATGTGTAGGATTTCAGGCCTCTCTGGAGTTGTGCTCTCTATGAACATTCTATTTATCCATCTATTTATCCACTAGTTCAAACCCTATCCTCTGTTGTTCATGTATGTGATCTGGGTTGGTGCGGCCAACAAGCTAACCTTTGAAACATAAAAGCAAAATAGGGAGACACTGATTTAAGTGCATGCACGGCTGCTGTGAAATAAGTTGTGCTTTGTCATCTGTGCGAGTTGTGCTTTTATGTCTGAGTTATGTTATAAATTATATGGGGGGGGAGGCCCCCACAAGGCTAAAATCTTCACTTTTTTTCCTTCATTCCTTTTTGATCTTTACTTTAAAAAACACTAAACATTATATAGGTCATGCCATTGACATCTGTCTACTTTGAACCTGGCTCCAATGACATCTGCCAATAATGACTTTTGTAATTAATTTGTATGCACAAGTTGTTTGTTATCACATCACCAGTTTATTTTTGTACAAATGTGTGATTTCTGGTTCTAAACGTGCACCATATATTTCCAGAAACATCAATTTAAATACAAAATATGAAAAAGGACACCTTAACACAGCATGCATAGGAGCCAGTGTTGTGTTTTGTTGTTTTGCAACTGAAGAAGGTCATTCACTTCTTTTGTCATACACAATTTTTACTGGCATTAGACAAATTCAGGCAGTAATTAGTAGACTTGTACAAATAAATCAAAAACAATTCAGACAAATTGTTCTCTGAGAAACAGAAGCGTTTCTGTGTCTCTCCACAATCTGTCTCTATTATCCTGGCCTTTCGGAGTACTTCTGCAAAAAGGCGGAGCCACAGGAACAGTGTCTCCCCTGTTCCTCCAATAGCAGAGAGGGTGTGTCCAGATGCTCGACACCTTTTGCAGAAGTGCTCAGGGAGGCCTGGTTCGTTTTCAGACATTCATACGAAATTACAAAATTGGCAAATTTAGCTAAAATGAAAAATGACTGACATCAGGAATGTGATACATGAGGAAGGCGCCAAATTCGAAGGTATAAAAACCCTGACCTCTTTATACACTTTGCTCAGGTATCATCTGGTTCTACTCCCTATACCTCAGTGTTCTATTACTATTTGGATTACCTGTGTACCAGACCCTTTGACTTTCTATTAAACTGTGATTCTTGCAGCCTGTCTCCACCTCGGCTTTGTGATCTGACCTGGATTTTTGCATTAACCCTTTGGATACCTCACCTTGTTTTTGTTGTGTGCTTTCCTGCCAATAGGAACCTACTCTGATAACTGTCTCACATACAGATGTGACAGTGACCAACTGGGTGGGCATGAATGGGTGAAGTGAGCTTTAACAAAGGTTGTCAAAGTCATTACTTATTATTTGATCCCACTTAAAATAATAAATTTACTTGTAATTTGTCTTGTAAATATTCAATAGAGGTAGATGGGAGAAAGCAAAGAAGAGAGAAGGACAGATACATCTGCATTTTTTCCTGATTCTCAGACAGCTGTAGAACATAAATGTACACTGACACTTTTATAAAAATAAAAAGATAGAATCTTATGTGATCCTGTCTATGCAGGGAGGGAAGAAGGGGATTCACAGCAGGAGGGAGTTTGACTTTCTTTTCTACATATAGTTTTTTTCTCTCCATGCAGAGTTTAAATTATGTCTGATAAAAGGAGTTCTGTAGACATGTGAGTTCTTTCAAACCCTCCTGGCTTCCTCCCAATTAAATGAGGTTTGTCAAAGCCATGGGGCTCTGCCACTGTATGAGAGGCGGACAAGCGAATCCCACGGTGACATCTCCAGTCCCAGAGGGAACAGATGAAAGTGCCTGCATTGGCAGACAGGAACAGAGATAGAGGGAGAGATAGACAGACAAGGTATAAATACAGAGACGAGAAAGAGAAGAGAGCTTGTGATAAGTGGAGATGGGGATGCAGTGAAATTATGCTGAATAAATCCACAAACCCTGGAGGCTGAACAAACTATGTGCCCAGGAACAGGAGACAGAACGCAAATGAGGGAAAAGGAGAGAGAGCAAATGTATAAACAAGCACACAAATTCCTATAAGCTAATCATAAAATGGCCCAAAGTTTAACAACACCCAGGTCAAAGAAGAAAAACATTAAAAACTGATGAACTGATGGCTGCAACTGACCTAGTAGCCAAAATAACTGAAAATAAACCAGATTTGAACATTACCCATACCTAAACTTCTCAGCTCCCCAAAACAACTCGTACCCTACTGTGTTCATAAAAACGTCAAAACTCACCATGCTTGCCTATTTTTGCTCAGACAATAATAGATCTACACACAGTAGGCCAGAGGCCAAGCTGCATGTCTTCCCTATAGATCTGCTTACATTTTCCTAAACTGCGGCCAAATGCATGATTATAATTGAAAAAAATTTAAAAGCAATTGCCTAGATTGTGGGCATTGCTTGCAGGATCTTATGAAAATATACAGCCAGCGGGTCGTATATCAGCTCTGCAAAGATACTAAGACAAAGAGCATTACTGTATTATGAAGGCAATAAGTAAGGTTGTTATGTGTTGCTGCTGTAGAGCTTGTGCATAATGTCAAGATATGACATGATATCTCTGTACACCACTTGCAAGGCATGAGGCGGTAATCAATAAAGATCTGCCATTAGGGCATATTAAGACCTAGACTCCATAGGCTGTTTACACCACTGTAATAATGGATAGATGGAACAGTCTTCTACTGGATGTGGTAGTGGTTAATATACTGAAGGAATTTTAGCATGCATCAGGTAGGCATAAGACTCTGCAAAACATAATGCAAGATCAAGAGACCAAGTTTCATGAAAAAAGGAGGGCAGACTAGATAGACTAAAATGATCTTAGCTGCTGTCACTTTCTATGTTTTCTTGTATAGTATGTATGGTATCATTTTTACTATACTTTTCTCCTGTTTTCTCAACGGCTAACACGGTACAAAACCTTTTATGTTTTCTTCTGTAAGCCTGAAAATTAGCATAGTATTAACATTGATGCATGTTTTGGTTTTGTTTGTGTGAGGTGAACTGTGAACCTTCTGAGAGTAGGAATGTTCACATGTACTTTTCACACATTGTTCTCTGAGTGCTGCTTAACCATTTAATGACTAGACATGTGCAAATGGGCCAAAAACGATTTAGTTTCCTGCCCATTTGGTTTGGAATATTTAATTTGAGAATTAAATTAATTGCCCACATTCACTCTCTCACACTACCTTCTCTGCCAACCATTTCCACTTTTGCCGAGCACTTCCGCTTCAGCATCTCCTCCTTACTCTTCTCTATTTTATCTTCAATCTTCAATCCTTAATCTGGTATCATCTT
This sequence comes from Spea multiplicata, assembly GCA_009364415.1. Classification (NCBI taxonomy): domain Eukaryota; kingdom Metazoa; phylum Chordata; class Amphibia; order Anura; family Pelobatidae; genus Spea; species Spea multiplicata. The sequence continues at coordinate 9,835,527 of VKOC01000009.1, read as the reverse complement.
TCTTTGTCTGCATCTGTGCAGACATAACCCGTCAACTTCAGGCAAAATGGCATCATTGCAGTAACGTCCTCCCCAATGCTCCAATCAGGGAACAGGACATCACTGAAAGTGCCAACTGAGGGCAATATGGCGGCACTTGCGGTGATGTCCTCCCCTACATTTGAGTTTCTCTGTCTCAAAAAACAATAAAACATATTTTTAAAAATAGTTAATAAATAAAAATAAAACTTTATTACAATTAAAAAAAAAATGCATATGTGTGTGGGTGATTATTCTACACAGTTGATGTTGCTGAACATAAATCCAGTGTGTTGTCATTTTTTTTAAACCTATGACACATACAAAATGATGGACTATACCTATACAAATATTATTAAAATAAAGCCCTAACTTGTACAATAAATAATATATATAACATAAAAATTGTGCGTAAAAGACAACTTAACTTTTTACTTAATGAAAAAAAATGGTCACCAGGTGCGAAAAACCCCTGGTTGTTAAGGGGGTTAAGCATATTTAGCATTAATGACCTAATTTGATGTGCTCCAGACCAATAAACTTCTTCACCAGTTCTGTAAAGTGGCTCAAATACAAGTAACTCATTAAGATCCATATTATATTAATACAGAACTGATGCAATTTGAAAATAAAGTTTTCTTTTCTTGTCTACTGTCGACACCACTGACTCTCCCGTCTTCCACCTTGAGGCGCTCACTTGCGTATTTATTTATTCAAAGCACAAGGCTTCTACGGTAATTAGGCTGTCAGAGCTAGGTTGTTAATAAGGATCTGCTAGAGAGGAAGGGATTGAATTTTCTGTCTCATGTTTACACTTTATCTTCTACATTTGTTTATCTAGTGTATTTTGTATTGTATTTCCATTTTTTCCTTGTCCTCACTGAGAGTTCACTCTTCAAGGTAAACTTTTATTTCTGAAACACAAAAATTCTCACTGAAAATATACCTTTGTACCTGATGGTAGATTAGACTAGTTTATCGCTGTTTTTATCTCCGATTTTTGAATTGCGAAAGAACTGAAATTCAGACTTTGAATTTAGGCTGCTAGAAGTGTTTACAGTGTTCTATGTAGTTCTGCTTCTTCTCCGGGGAAAATGAAATTGTTCTTGTTTGGGCATCAAGTGTAGAAATGTCTTGCTCTTCTCTGCATAAAAGTATAGTATTTTTAAAGTATGTGGTATGGCTTGTTTCATACAGTTGCATTTATGGCGTATTGGGGAAGGGGTGAATCAAGGTTTTCAGAAAAAAAAAAATGTTTTAATAAAGGCTGCAAGTGTTTACCTCTGTAGATTTGGTGTGACTACCCTTTGCCTTCAATTCTTCTACATACACTTGCACAATGTTTTTAAGGAACTCGGCAGGTACGTCCTTCCAAACATCTTGGAGAACATACAGAAAGGGGAGCGCACAGCCTAAAAAGCATAAAAGCCATACACATTCAGATTTCAGGGCTGCTGATATCATAATTATGGCCAATGAATACACAAAATAAAGCAACAATTCACTACGTTACCATTTGGGGAAACTTGGGGTACTTTGACACAGTGGTAGGCTAAGCAATATATGGCCACATAGTGTGACGGGATTCCTTAAATAAGTGTGTTTTCAATAGTATTCGCTGGGTATGAGCTGAATTATTGCTTTATCTTGGAGAACTAGCCACAGTGCTGTGGCAGCCGCGTTGCTTTCATCTTTTCACGCAATCCCAGATAGACTCAGTGATGTTAAGAGGCCATACCATCACCAAGACACCTTGTTCTTCTTTATACTGAAGATAGTTCTTAATGATTTTGGCTGTATGTTTGGGGTTGTTTTCATACTGCAGAATAATCAGATGCCTCTCAAATGGTATTGCATGATGGATAAGTAACTGCAGCACACAGAAATCTGCAGTTCAGGTAAGGGGGTGGGGAGGGTGTATGAATGAGTATATGTGAATGAGTGAATGACTATTTGTGAATGAATATGTGTGTGATAGTATGGATGTGTAAGTGGGGGGAAGCATGGCACAAGAAGGCTGTTTGAGGCAAAGGGGCACACGGAGACTGATTAGGGCAAAAATGCCACTGTGAGGTTGTTTGGGGACAAAGATGCCACAGGGAGGCTGTTTAGGAACAAGAGATGGCAAATCCTATGCCTCCAATCTGGGTGCAGGGGAGGTTATGTGGAGGCAATCTGGGTGCCAGGGCTGACCTTTGGGATTTGCGTCCTGTGATTTATGTCCGCAATTTAGCATTTCCATGCATTATTTATTTGACCTATACCTTCAATGCTGAGGTTGCTTGTGATTTTTCACTTCAACTATACCTGCAAGGCAGGGTTTGTGTTTTATTTAGTTGATCTATACCTGCAATGCTGTGTTTCCATGTGTTTATTTGATTCATACCCAAACTACGTGAGAGAGGAAATGTAAGGTGTGGTACAGTGAAGGAGGCAACAATGGTACTCTGAGGGTGATGACGGGGGTGGGGACACCACAGGGGTGGCCCCCACAGGGTGCCTTAACACCTAAACCCGACCGTGATCACGACTCACACGTCTGTTTCACTTCTCCAAACCATTGGCTATGCGATCTGCATAGTATTGTGCTCCTTTTGCCTGTGTTTGGAGAAGAGGGAACACCGCACTGCCTCTGACAGTCTCCTCCTAATCTGTAGAGTCAGTGCAACAAGTACTTTTGTTTTTTGTGGAGTTTATATTTGTATGCCAAGGAGTGGGGGCCCCAATCAATATTAAAGGTGGCCCTGAGTGTTTACCTATCTTAATGTCCACATGTAACAAATTACCTGTCACATGAGGCAGTATGAAAATGAATGCTTGCACACCGATCCAAGCACCTCATGTAGCTGTAGCTGTCTTCATGGCAGGGAGATCTTGACACAGTAATTATGAGCCACTTTTTTATTACAAGAAGATGCAGCTCCCACTCTTACTGACTGCAACAGGTGACTACAAAAAGAGCTTCTTATTAAGAGGTCTTTTAATCTTTTTGCTGCCAGATCCTGCCACATTGCAGGAAGCAGGAAACTCACTCTGCTATCACTATACATGCCCCGCTCCCCGCCCATTTTTTCTTTAAATTGGGGTGTTTCCCGTTGCCAATCTGAAAATGGAGTCTGTCTATGTTTCTGCAAATACAATAATGCTGTAGAAATCTAGTAATTGATACATACATACTTGATATAGCTGTTACATTTTCAAGAAGTGTGTAGAGATGTTTATACACATCACCCCCTTTCTCTATGAGATTTATTTAACATTAGTTCATATTTTGTATATATGATTTACTCATTATGTGCTTGTCAATACAAGTTTTAACCTCTTGACGACAATTGACGGTCCAGGCACGTCACGCAAAAACAGTCAGTTAATGACAATTGACATGCCTGGCACGTCATGACTTTAAACTGGTGTAGAAAGCAACCTACGGTCGCTTTTTTCTCCCAAACAGTGTTGCTGTAATGCCTTAATGTCTGGCCCCTCCCTGGGGCGTCAATGTCTGCCATACACTGTATGGCGGTGGATGCCGTTGGAATCGTTGATCACCTCCTAAGCTTCAATGGTGTTGCTGAAATGCCTCGATAGTGAGGCATTCACTATCACAACCGCCACTGCAAGAGAATTTGCCAGTCACGATAAAAGTTTCCAAGAGGATCTGTATAGTCTGTATATACAATAATATACAGAACATCGAGATACAGCCAGGAGGTACTTAAAACCAGTTGTACATAAGGACTAGTAAAAGTGCAATGCATTTTCTGTGACATATTAACAGAGGTTAATGTTGCAGTAGGTATTACTATTGATAAATTATTAAAAAACAACTTTCTACTGTTAAGAAAAACCTCATCTCAAATATGGTTTGGTTGCAGTGCAGTCCGTATTCACAGTGCCTGGGCTAAGCCTCAAACCAGAAATGCGTGACCTGTTCTTTCCACATCAGAAGGGCCCCCAACCAGCTGCTCATCATAAACCTTGGTGAATACTACAGAGGTAAGAGAATACCTTTCACCGTGGTAAAACATATTGGTTTGAATTGCATGCTTCAAAACAGGACATGGCCTTGGTATAATTTAGCAGTCTGATTGCATTGAACTTATGGAAACATTAGAACTTCTAGTGACTGGTTAAAGAATAACATACATTGGTCTGATTTGGTTTAGGTAAGAGTAGGCTTGAAACTTTGCGTAGAAAGGGGGAACTTCTGATCAGGTAATATCACAAATCCTAAAGACAGTTAGTGACATGGCCATAAGTGACAAGACAGTAAGTTATGAATGAATGTGTTAGAAATGTGCAAAACAAAACATTTTATGACTGTTATCAGTGTAAATTATACAAACATGCTAAAAAAGGACACATATAGCATAAAATCTTAATTCAATTGGATGTTATCCCCAATTGTTCTATAAACAATATAATAAGCAACATTCTCCCACTCCAGAGAAAGCTGCCAGATAAAATGAAATTTAAGTTTAAAACACCTAACACCAAAACATTACATTTAAATTGGCATCCCCTTAAAAACAGAAACACGTACTCACCAAGCATTGCACAAACGCAAATACACTGACTGCTGTTGACCACACTTAGTCCCACTGTTGCACACTTATTATTATTACTGTTACATTTTATTTATAAAGATCCAGTAGATTTAACAGTACTGTTCTGAGGGGTAAGAATACAAAAGAAAGAATAACATTACAATTAATAATAAGCTAAATTAACAATAACATGAACAATAACATGAATGCATGTTAAGACATAATGGTACAGATGGTGAAGATAGCCTTACTCTTGTGAGCTTACAATCAATTAGGAGGTTGAGAGGGAATAAGACAGAAGATGACCATTCCCCTCAAGCTGACCACTCGCACCCTCACTAAAGCACACTCGGCCTCTCTGATGTACACTTTTTTTTACCAAAGCAAACATACCAACTACTCTTTATCACAGTGATGTAATCTTGCTCACTCTTAGCAACAGTGTGTTGAACCCCACTGAAGCAATTTTAAGTTGGTCACTCTCATTGCATACACTATTGCAAACTCGAACAAAGTTGGTCTATTCAGTAAAGGAGCATTATCAGCAGAGTTGCGTTTTAGCTCCTTGGCTTAACTATACATTATGAAGGTCCAACATGGTCTTCTCTCTGAATAGCTTGGGCAGCCCTATACAAGGTATAGTTAAATCAGTGAGATTTCTTCATCCAGTCTGCATTATACAGGACCATCTTAGCCTTCGTTCTGACCTTGATTATCATTCTTAATAAATAGTGAGGGCAAGGAACTATCAGACAACGCTCCTGCAAACTATCCTAACAACTCAACCTTTGGATTAACCCAAATGACCATGATTAACCACATTGACAATGAGTCACACTGAAGCAAGAAACAATCTCATGTTGACCATACTTTATTGCACTAACTTTGACACTGTAGAAACATCAACCACTATTAAGAATACTGCCCTCTCTCAGATACGCTGAGGTAAACTTATGCTGACTATTCGTCACCCCAAGAATACAGACTCACACTGTCTCTTACCCAAACTAACATACACTTAAACACACTTACCGCACAGCACCATTAAAACACATCATGTCCAACCCTAGGAAACAAGTATATAGTGCAAGAGGCTATTCTTTTTCTTTTTTTAAAAAAAAATATAAATATTATTTTTTGAACATCTGAAATGTCAAATAATTGAGCCAGTACCCATTTTGTTTTTTTAAAACAAAAATTATATCTATTGGACAGATAATCCACACATATTTGATTTGGGGTGTTATATTATTTACTGAAAAAAACAAATATAGTACTGTTTTTTATACTGTTAATTAACACACACACATACACTTACCTCTCAGCCACTCTCAACTAACGGAAACACGTACTCCCTGTAATCAGTTTATCATGTCTATGTCAGGAAGCAGTCACTCTTACAGTCTCATGCAGTTGCCATACTAGTCATGTGGGGTCACTAATTGACAAATCATCATTCTTTTTTGTGCCCATTGCTGGCTTTATTGGTCCTGAGCAAGTCTGCCTGTGACCTCCTTGTCACCCCTACACCCATGTCAGTTCCAAATTTTTATCTCTGTCACATTCCCTCTTTCTACCACTATCTATTCTCCTGCTCATTCTCACCTACTCCTAGGAGAGTAAAACAAAATCAGAACCCCTGTGGAACCCGCTTGACCCTGGGCAGCTGCTTTGTTTGCTCTAGTTCATTCTTTCCTGTAATGCGGTGGATAATGGCAACACAGAGAAATCCTTTTTGTGACGGGACTGACCTGTACCCTAACTGGGTACGCCCGCCCAATGTTGCCTCCTCCGCCCCATGGCCACTGGGACACCAGCGATTAACCCCTTCAGCGCCAGACAGAACCAGCATACAGAGAGAAGGGGCTGCCTTACCACTAAGGCATAAATATTGAGGATACCGTCACACTATGTGGCCATATATCACTTTGGGGTACTTTGACCTAGTGGCGCACTAAGCAATGTAGCATGTAGCTTTCAGCCCACAGTAATGTCTCAGTATTACACAAGTTTCCAATGTTCTCCTTTGCCTCTTTTCTGCCAACCTTCCACCCAAGTTCCTTGCTACTCAGGTCTCCCATTACAAACACTAGATTCCATCTTGCTATTCAGGCTTCTACTTAATTTTTGTTTTGTTTTTGTTTAAACTTCCCTTCTCATCTGACTGATCACCTTTCCACCCTACCCTCAAAATGTCATTTTTTTCTATATGCAAATATACTGTATGACAGAACCTAATAAATCAAAAGAAACATGGATATTCTTGCCTCCATATAGATCTTATTCTTGCTTCCATATAGATCTTATGTCACAAAAGCTTTAAAGTCAAATAACAATCTAGATGCCTGTATTTTCTGTTACAGCACTGCCAATGTAATTGTCCTTTGTCTTTTTTTAATGTCCACAGTATGAGTTGTTCTTCTCTGCTCACATCCTACTGAACATCCTGGCTGTTTGTCCTTACTAGCTGAAGATGTTGGCACCTTCCTTCCCCCTCCTGTTGCCTTTTGAAGAAAGAAGCCATCGTGAATTTAGCCAGTCAAGTCTTGCACCTTATTTACAAAAACACAGACAGCAAATTGAATGCAAATAATTGTTTTGTTCTCTAATTTGTTGCTAGTGTCTCTGGGACAATGTATTAATTAATATTATTCAGTAGTGTTACTTTTGCCGTTGGAATGCTTGCTGGCCAATGGGCACAACGGGTAAATGCTCGGGGGGGTTCCCCAATCACACTATACTTGTGCCTATATTGTCACTTGTGCTGCAGATCCCTTACTTTTAGTGTGCAACCTCATACTGCAAAGCATAAGCGTGTAGTGTTTGAAAACGTGCATCTGGCAGTTGGCTGCACACTTGTCATTTACCTTGAAGTAACTGGGCCATTCAGTTACTCCCACCTAAATTTTTACGTTCGTAAATATAATCTCCATTTTTTAAGTTATCATATTTTAGTTGTCGTTTGTAATGTACTTCATAAATAGGCTCTAACAGTGATCAAATTGTTTACATTACTAAACAAATGCAGTATAGGAGGTTAGATTTATAAGAAGCAAGTTGCCTGTGTATTAAGTGGTAGTTTTGCTCATGATGATATTATCAAACTCTGTATTTCAACATTATTTTAAAGAAACATCTCTGCGCCTAAAAATCCTTCTTTATGGTTACTATGTTATCAGGAAATGGAAGGAGTGCATGGACAAAATTCTTGTCAGATTAAAATAGAAATGACTGTACACCCAAACACTCAATAAACAGGAGATCATAGATACGTTAAGATTGTGAATGCCGCATCCCTTTATTAGCAAAACTTAACATTTGTTAAACAATATTGCAGTATAAACAATAACTCAAATTGCATTTCTCTAATTGAGCCCTGTTAACAATTAAAAAGTATTTTACAACACAACATTCCAATCTATTTTACAAAAAAATGAATAAAGGAAAGGGATCCTTACACCACAATATATGTTAAAATAAAAATGGGCCTTAAACTTATAATATCAGATGAATCGGCACTTGGAAACTAGGAAATGATAGTCAAACTGTCATTCTCTTAGGACTCCCATATGTTTTAGTACCATTAAACCTTTGCTTTTGCTAAGACCCCTCCTGCCCGAGGGTATTTAACTTCCCTTAAGTATACTGGATCCTGCATTAGCGCACTTCTGTCTCAATCCCAATCTTTACGACTGGCTCACAAAAAAATCCACTTCCTTGTTCACCATACCTTGGGCACAACTGACTCCCTAAAGGGACCAAGCTCCCCTCCAAAACAGATGATTAACCATAATCATAATAATAATCAGCGTAGATAATCATAATAATAATCAGCGTATTGCATTTGATATCCAAAAACCCAGTTGCTTTCCCAGGGTCTGAGCCCTGCCCAATAAATGTCACCAATCCATAACTTCTGGGTGGCTGTAAACCGTAAAAGAGGTATACTACTGACAAAATGTTGCCAACTCCAGTATCAGCCTAGCAACTTGCCCCAAACACCAACCTAACTTCCCAAAAAACAAGGCTGCACATTCACCAGTCCTACTCATCCAAGGTAAACTGAGGCATAAGAACAAAACCCAGCGAAGTCCAACCTTCCTATGCAATTTGTAACAATGGTCCCGAGCAAGCTGCTTCCGTGACCACCCCAATTTGGAATAAATGTGAAATGAATTCCCTCTTCTGGAGACCAGGACCAACATAAAGAAAATCCTCTAGGGGTGAATTAACATACTTCCCTTTTAACTGCACCATTCTGAACTGAGATGCAGAACCCCACTAGGAGGCATTCAACAAAATCATCATTTGGAAAACAGCCTAACATACAAAAACATTCTGGCTGAATCAGCAGCAGTGAAAAAAAGGAGACTTTGTCTCTACAAAAAATATTACTTTGTTTTAGTGCCTCACCTACTGCAGTGTACCACAAGCATTGGAAACCTTGCGCAGTTTTTTAATCAATATCATCATGGACTGTCCCCCTTTTGGATAGGGGATACAGAATTTATTCTATGACAGAATTTTTCCTATCCCATTTTGTTTCTTTAGACATAATATGCTAAAGGGTAGATTATGCAGATGGCAGAGAAGAAAATGGCACACCATATGCCCCACTCTAATGTCTTTATCTAATATTATAGTTACCATCTCAGAGAAGGTAACATTCTTAAGAGAGTTTGGCAGCAGCTTACCGAAATGGAATTCAAAACCTCTCTAAACTCTCCTTGTAACAGCATTTCTGGGAAATTTGATGTTCTTCCTGCTGGAAGATCACGGATATTGCAATCGGGAAGGCAGGGCCCTGCTGCTTGATAGTTATGTGATCAGCTGCAGTGGGGATTAAAGTGATAATAGCCATTTTATTTTGATGTATATTTTTTGTCTTCCTTTTCTATTAGGCATTGTTAATTTGGAAACAAAATTCACTTTCACTCTTTCACACTCTCTAAATGTTTCCCTACCTTCTCTGATGACTATTATTATTATTTATTGTTTTATATAGCGTCATCAAATTCCGTAGCGCTGTACAATGGGTAGACCGGACATAACAAGTAGTATGTAACATAACAAATTGACTAACAGAGACAACAAGTGAGGAAGGCCCTGCTCAAACAAGCTTACAATCTAGAGACTACTTCCACTGACCATTTCTGCTTCTGCAGCTTCTCCTTCTTCTATCTTTTATCTTCAATCTGCTATCTTCTATCTTCGTCTACGTCTCCACAAACATAGAGACGGTGGGAACACCGGCCAAAATGTGGGTGCTTGTGGTCATGTCCACTTTAATCGGAGAGAGGGCATCACTACAAGTGCCTCCATTTTTACCTCACTTGAACTGAGAGTAATATGGCGGTGACATCCTTTCCCCGATCCTCCAACCATGATATTGTAAGAGGTCATGTTAAAGTAATAATATTATTTATAATGTCTAGAAATATCCCCAAAGTATCCAGCCAAAAGAGGATTTAAAAATGTAAAAGACAAACAAAGATGCAGCTTGGCTTTATGTCATCAACTGTGGCAAGGTTTTGATCCTACTATGGGATCTTTCTAATAGCTTGTCAGGGGCTCAGGCTCACACTCACCATAGAGTCCAATAATCTATCTTACCACTTAAGGCCACTCAGATGGTTTATGTAATAATAGGGTTCATGGCTCTCCAGTATGATACACATGGCTTCATGCTACATGTCTACATCTAGAAGATGACAGAGCAGAGTGGCTTGGAGACCTGTGAGTCAGTGATTTATTTCCAGCTATGATCAATAAGAACCACTGTTCTTATGTTAATATCATGCTCAAACCTTAGGGTATTGCAGAACAGCTGCTGAAAATTACCCTTTCTACAAGTCACTCTACCCATTAAGTGGTTCCCTGCTAATGTAGATTCTGGGTAATGACATAAAAATTAAGATGTTCTGTGAAAATAAATGTGTTAAACATGGAATTAATAGAAATTGGAAACCGGAAAACAAGTCTGAGAGTAGCTACTCATCAATATTACTTGAGGTTTTACTCTCAGGCTTTCTCATCCTACCAAATACATATGAGCTAATTACAAATAAAAAGCTATAGATTATCATCAATACATTTATGATAGTTACAAGCAAAAAATTGGTTGCATAAGAGCACCTGAAAAAACAACATAATTATAGAAGTTTGGAATGTTTCAGGGATCCTAAAAATTGTTTCTCAAAAGTGACAGTTTCTTTTAATATGAGTATTATCCCCCTAATGTACTGTCTATGGCCCCAGTGAGACGAGGGACCTTGCCATGGGCTGAAGCAGTTATTATAGGGATGTGCATTTTACTTCAGGTTTAGTATTGTAAATTTGTATGAAGCTTTAGGTGTAAGGGGTAAATCTTTAGGTGTTTAGGGGTAAATCTGTTACTTCATGTTGATATATTCATGTGCACTTAAAATTAAGCCTCCGAGCATTTATCTACATGCATTTCTTTCTGCTTCTACACTTACTCTTAATACTTTAGTCAGCCCTCATAATTTCCTAAGATTTCACTTTTAAATTAGAAGTACACGTTCACTCAAGGATGGTGGCCCCTGATGTAAGTGGTGGGGGGGCATCTGAGGGATTGCCCTGGGTCAGCCAAGATATGTCACTGATTACAGTGTAAAGCAAAATGAAACTTGCCCATTCCTCTGGACGCAAGCCTTTTTTCAGATATTTTAATATTAACACCATTAGCTTTCAAACATCCTATCTGTCAGTGAACTATCTTGCATATCTCTACAAAGCAAATAAACACATTCCAGGCCAAGTTAATCTTCGCTCAGCAGGATGCACACATTGTTATTGTTTATTGTCACGGCCTGTCACCAAATTTAAGTGGCATGACTGGGATGACTGGTGGAAAAAAAAGACTTATTGCAAAATTAAAATTCCCTCATTTCATACAGTTGACAGATGTTTTTTTGTTAATGTTTTTTTAAGGTGGTAGGGGGATCCCAAAGATAAAAGCCATTAGACTGCATTGCCTGGCACTACTTCATTAACTGCTCAGCAGGTGGTTGGAGCACCAGTCACCATTTCCCCTTCGTCCTCATTAATAATATTCCAGGGATAATAACAGAATGTTGTAGATGATATCTCTCTCCTAGTGTTTGAACATGTCGGCATGCTGACAGCACCACACAAGTCTTTTAATCACACCTGATGAAACTGTGTATTCTCACTGTATAACAATGTTCTTGTGGAGCTGTTCCTATACCGAGTGCTTGGAAAAAGAAAAAAAGGCAAAAATAGCGGTACTTACATTTGCATGACAATATAGCAAATTCATAGTGAGATCCTTAAAGCTAGCTAAGTTACCCTATCACATATGTCAGTGCCAGAGGACCAAGCAAATGATTGCTATTCAGAGTTGTGCATATTTCCTTTAGTTCACAAGTTACCCAGACACATATTCACTTGGTTAAGGCAATATACTGTGCTTTTGAGAAAACTGGCTAAAGGTGCCAGTTCTACTGTACACAAAAATATTTTTGAGTGATTTTGAGGATACAAGCAACATTTTATGAATGGTGTAATACAGAACATCTATGGATTTTTAAGACTGTCTGTGGGATCATCTGTGGATCATCTTTAGGTTTGGCATTCCAATCGCATTTGATTAGTTATGCTCCAATGTACATTTTTATTGCGTTCTTGCTAGTTACCAGGAAAGTATTCAAAAATATGTATTCAGACTTGGAGTGGTGATGACTAGGCAGACTTGGTACTTTGACATAAGTGCCAAATGATGTAAGTGGGTGACAGCTTCTGGAGCAGCATATTGGATGAGTATGGAGCACTTGGTTAGTAGTCAATCGAGCCAGATGGCATGTGTATTATTAATGTTTGAAAATTGCATTTCAAAATTTCCTGGGTTTTTTTCCATTGAAATGTGAGATTTAAAAGTCTCTCAAAAAATGACCTCCCAGAATATTTCAATAGCTTTACATTGTGCTTCGAAGTGAACATTCAAAGCTTGCAAAGGGTTTTTTGGTTTGCCAGTCAGTGTCATTCATTTAAAAAGAGGCCTGATTTACTTTTTGTAAGCTGAGGTATTTGTATAAAATGTGGCAGAAGTAGCATATCAATGCATTTGTTGCTGTGATGTTATCCCCCTCCCCCACCACCCTTACGAGGGAACTTAAACCAGCTACCACCAAAGATGAATAGTAATATATATATAAGTGAAATAAAGTTAGTTAGTTACTAATTAGGTTGACCAGATGTTCCAATTTTCAGAAAATGGACCCTGAATGATATTTCTGTTCCTGATACCATTAGTCATCAAATTGATTGCATGTGCATAATTGGCTTTCTTGCATTCACATTTATATTGTAAGAGTGCAATTTCTAATTTAGGCTGTACAGATAAAATTGTCTATGTCATCTTTGCCCCTTAACAGCTTGTCTGTGCCATCATTGCCCCCCCCCAGCAAACACTATGGCACACATATGCAAACATCCTCACATAAATTTACACATGCTAACACACACACTCATACTCGCTAACACACACTACATCACACACCACTAACATATACATGCTAACACATAAACAATTACAAATACACATCCATGGTGACGCACGCTTATACATACACATTCATGCTTACACACACTTATACATACGACATCCATGCTCACATAAACTTATACATACACATTCATGCTGATACATAGTCATCCATGCTCATGCACACTTCTACATGGACATTCATGCTCACATAAATACCCTTCTGCCCACACCTTCTTACCTCTCTTGCTGATTTCGGTCCTTGGTTTCACCATGGGGTCACCCAGCTACATTTCTGTCTCCTCGTGCTGATTCCAAATTTTTAGGTCCAGGTCGAAAGGGTCTTTCTGTACAGTTTTGAAGCAGCATGAGGAGACAGGAACAAGTGGTCAAAGTGGTCACCCTGGCCCCCCTAGGGAGACAGGCCCTGTCGCAGTTGCGACTCCTCGGGATCACCCGAAATAGTGACTCTTTGTCGAGTGGGCATTGCTGGCCATAGAACTGTATGGCGGCGCCGGGCTGTCTGGTAGTTGATGGGATTAAACCCCTAATCTTATCATGTTTGGTGTATAAATATATGTTCTGTCGACAATAAACTGAGTTCTGTTTTACCCCTACACTGTGTCTCGGCTAGTGCTTGAGGGAATATGAAGGGTTAATCCCCTGAGCACTTAAGCATTCAAGGCAAGGAAGAGTACTAAAGCAGAGTTGCTCAGTCCGAGTACGGGTCTCTGTCACATGCTGCTAAAATGTATTTTCACTGTAGCTCTAGGAATAGCATGATATTGCCCAGTCTTATTATGCCTTGTATTGGAGTGATACAATTTCCTTCCCAGGAGAACCTTCTCTGTAAAGAATTTGAAGAATGTAAATGTCATAATCTTGTATAAGTAGTTTGGAATCAATAGCCCCCCTTTGGTCCCAATTCCATGAAGAATGGTTATCGGACTCAAACATATAAGGTGCATATGGCTTTGCTACTTGGGAAACCATAGCATATACCACAATCCTCTATAATCCCTATAACACAGGATGGTGGGTTTATTGGGTTATGGTCTGACATGAATCAAGCTGTTCTAGAAACATAAAAAAACATACTCGGAATGCCCAGGCCTCCTAGCTCTTTTATTCTATACTATTATACTTACTATATGCTATTTTTTCATGTAACAAATCTGACGCTATAGACAGAAAATTCCACGAAGCACACACACATTATTTGTTTATTATATTAATATATATATATATACATATATATTGGGAATTTTTTTTTCTTTTTTAATCTGTAAGTAGCACTAGTGCATTGAATTGCAAGGTGTGATATTTAAGAAAACGAACAGATTTGAATAGATGTGGTTATATATTAAAAACAAAAGGCAATATTATAAAATGATACACAGCTATATTTATTTATTATAATGAGGTAAATAAAGTGTCAGTCCAGAAGTCTCTGCTCTAGAAGTCTCTCACCAACAAACTAATTAGAAAGCCTGATGGAGCTCAGGAAGCCAACTTAGGAAGCAGATGTTAGAGTATTTACAGCTGATAGCAAGGATTCTGTTTGGAGTCTTTACAATTTGGTGATATATTTACTGGTGTATTAACCCTTTCCGTGGAAGGGTCTTGGCTGAGTCCGTATTTGCACGTAAAATAAAAACATTTGAGGGAAGTCATTGAACAAAGCTTTTGGCTGCCTGGTGAAGTTGGGAGCATGTCTATAAAACAGAGCCTCTACAAAGCAACAGAATAATTTCCAATATCTATTTTCCACAGTATATCTAAGATTTCCACAGTAATGAGTACAAACTATGTAACTAATATCAAAATAATGATAGTTCTTATATTTCTTAAGTTATTGAAAGTAAAGAAACAATTGTATCACTGCAGAATTCCTTTCGAGTGTTCCTATGTGAGACACTCGGCAGAACTGCTTCGCTGTCCCTCTTCCATTTCCATGATCAGTAGGTTAGCTTTTTTGGCCAGCATTAAAAAAAAAACCATGATAGGAAACTATTGAGATCTATCCTGGCAACTAGAGAGAAGACTAGGAGAGGATGAACTGGGAGTGTGTCAACATACACTCCCAATGATATTATGGTAGTGCCATACTGGTAGTCACCATGAAATAGGGCACTACAAAAATAGGCAGTACTGTAAACTTCTGTTACGATGGGGTTTTTTTCAAAATGACATCAACTGCTGTTTAATTTTGTAAATTGCTGTACTACAACTTTAGTTTCAGTGCAACATTAAACGATTTTCTTACACGTTTTAGATTTGTATTTATTTTTCAAATGATTAATAAACATACTGCCCAATGTGACGTATAAGGACAGGAAAATCTTTGAATATGCACCTCTAATGGTATGTTTATGTATCCTAATCAATGAACCCTTTTATTACTTTTGGAAGTAACAGTGATTGAGTCACACATCAATGAAAAGCCTAACGTTACTAAAGTAACAATAATAAGTTATATGGATGACTGCTTTCACTGTATTGCAATTTTAGTATGGGATCTCAAGTGGGAAAGGTTTGAGGTGCGCACCAAAAACGTTGCAGTTCACTGATGAAAGGAAGTCAAAAGCAACGTTGCACAAACCTGGTCATTTTAAGAATCAGTCCCAGGCTCCTGCTAACCATGCTTGTTTAACCTTGTGTCAGATTCTGGGATTTTTGCTTGACCCATAGTTCAGCAGTTGTGAATTACAGCATTAAATCCATGAGCCATTACCAGTCTTTGAAGCAGAAATGAGATCCTGGACATTAATGCTATCCATTCTAACTGATGTATTCTACAAGTCGAATTTATCATAAAACGTTTCAGAACAAATGTTTTAAATATGTCACCTAAATACTTTAATAAACAGAGTATGGAAGAAATTCAAAAATTAGCCAACATCTGTCCATGGCCTCCTTTGGGTATCTGGTTAAGATGTTTGCTTTTTTTAATTAGGTGATATGTTTTATACCTGTTTAAGAACAGTTTGTCGGTTTTTTTCCCCCATTAAATATAGTCTGTGTTGTGAGACAGAAACCCTATGTACTATTAGGTAATTCATTTTGTTAAATATAGAAGAGGGTAATAGTTTGCCCAAGGCCAGTGTCAATTTAATTTAACATCCTGTCTAATGTTCTCACCCATTGGACTGGTCCTATTTCAGTCTGAGTATAATCAATATGTTTTTGTAATGGAGGAATATAATACATTTGTCTTCTGGCAAGTTTGAATTGACATAAGGCGGTATCCAATGGATTTGCCCAATTTAGGGCAGATAAGTACCTTATTATACTACTGACATAGCTTTTAGCTTGCAAGTAGACAAAAAGTAGATATGTTAGATTTGGATATTTGTCCATATGCTCCCCATGAGATTTAACAGACTGAATTATGGCATAAAAGAAGGCCAATAAAATATATAGTTCCACGTTCCCACTGAGTTAAACGGAATGGGGCTTTACCCTCTTAAAAGTTGTTTTTTTAATAAAAGACTGAATAGGAGAATATTGACAATTCAACCCTAGGCGCATCTTAACAACCTTCCACACTTTAATGCTGCTTATTAGGAGGAGGGAGCTCAACAATGTATTAGTGTAGCAAAGAGAGTTGGATAAAATTGTCCATCCAACCCAAAATTTCTAAAACACTCAGTGCACATTATCAAATCTATGGCATGTCTGTATTATTCCACATTTCCCCATTACAGCCTGTGCAATTAAAGATTTTTCTTCTGTGACTGAATCTACCCCTACATTAATTTTAATCCAGTCCTGGATTTTATATTTTTTGTAAAGTCTATCATTATAGGGGGAAACCACCCTATCGTACTAGCCAAAAATAACAGTTGCCCAAAAAACAAAAAACTAATTTACAGAAAGTTCTATACATTCCTTTTTTGATCATAAAAAATAAAAGTAATGCTTACATTCAATCATTGCTCCAAAAAGGATTGTGATTTTACCATAATGTTTTCTAACTAGTAAATGTAATAGTAAATGTAATATCGGAGGTACCCTTTAAGGCTCTTTTCTATTTTGCAAGGCATAAGTGTCCTTTATATTGTTTTAAATGAAGGTAGACTATAGACAACCCCAGCAGTATCTATGCTAGTAATGCCACCCAGATGGGAAAAGGTAGGCGGGTTGGAATGACACTAAGCTGCCTCGCATTGCAAATTAAGGTACCTCTATCAAACTGTGAATATGCAGAAATAAACACCTTTTAAATGTCATTTAAAGCCTTTGAAATGCAACTCTTCTGGGAGCTGTGAACACAAAAGCTTAGAGGATAAAGAGAGTGAACCTAAGGTTGATGGGGGTGGGTTAATCAAACTTTAAAAGTAACATAAAGACATCGCTGAGTGTTGGCTTATAAGCAATATATATATATATATATATATAAATATATACACACACATATATGATGTAAAAAAATAGAGTATTGCAGAGTATGCGGTGATACCTTTTTTATTGGACTAACATAATATTTAAAAGACAAGCTTTCGAGAGTTATCTTCCTTTCATCAGGTCCGAAGCAATACTGATCGCCACATACTCTGCAATACTCTATTTTTTGACATTGTGTCTACTGGACTAATACGGCTTCACCCTTTTACACACACACACATATATATATGTTTTAAAGCAAAGTGGCAAATATGTGAATATTGGGTATGAAAGAATGAAGAGTGAGGCTCATCTTAAATCAGAATCACTTCAGAATTTATTTTTTTATTTCTTATGGAGAGCCTAGGTTGAATTACATCACCTCTTGAACTTTTTTTTTTATTGAACTCAGCTTTTAATAAACCGAGTGCTGTTGAGTTATGTCAGCATGTTTCACAGTTGCTGTCACAAATGTTTTGCGAATCAATTCTATAATATAACTCTATATTATAATCAGGTGCTGTTTAGTTGTGTTTTTTTTTTTTTTAAATGCAGAGTCTCACTTTGCGGCTTCAGTGGTCTCTGTTTCAAAAAAGAGAACTCTGAGTTACTGAAACTATACTTCTTCTATGTTGGCTTCCAAGCACTTTAGAACCAGAAAGTACAAATCAATACTAAAAGTAGAACCAACCCACAGCCATGTTTGACTTTGGATACAGAGAAAAACTGTGTCTCCATATTTTATTGATGATGAATTAATAATCATAGGCGTTCTGAACTTTGATGAGTTTTAGTATCGACGCAGTATTACAATCACCAGGTTGCAGCACTTTATATGGACTTTCTGTGGGACATTGTGAGTTTTGTGTAAATAAGTTGATCAGATACAATGTTTGAAGAGTGGTCTTGACATCACAGCAACCAATGGAATGGTCCAGCCAGCAGCAAAAATCTGTTGCATATTATAAAAATTTGCACCATAATATTTTTTTATACAAAAACATAATTGTACCCAGATCATTGCAGAGTGTAATGGAAGGCTCCATTTTTAACATTTATTTAGTTTTCCCAAAGACGACTTTCCTTATGGTATCACACCTAGGCACTCATCCCTGGAAACTTCCTGTATTTGACCTGGAGTGTCCACGTAAAAAGTTGCTTCCTTATGTCTCTGAGTTATTTTCTTTATTCAAGCAGGGGAACAGTGTTGGATCATGCTTATTCCCAATTGTGGTTCTGCCAACTTCCAACCCAGTAAGACTTAACTGGGGCTACCTCTGAATCTACCTATTGCTAGTTCAGGCTCTTTAAGAAACTGCTCACCCAGAGGAGGGGAGGGGAGGCTCTAGCCTACCCTGAGACGTTTCCAGGTACAGTCGTACTGTGATGTTACCAGTATATACTGCAAAAGATAAAATAAAAATATGTCCACATTTACATTTATTGGTAAGTTTCTTTAGATTTTTTCCATTCCCATTTTCTCTGCTCTGACTTTCCTAACACTCTATTTTTCCATATATTTGAAACTAGCCCCCCTCCTTTCTTGCAAGATCTACTAGCCCAATAGTTAAAATTGTACTGTAACCACTAGACCCCATTCCCCTTAACTTGTCTGCTTATAGGGAGAAAGTAGCACAATATATGCATTTCAAAAACATTTTCTGTGTTGATCATTAATTTCTAAATAGTCCCACTTATGTAATCAATATTTGCATTGTGGGTGTTAATTAAATTTGTGTTTGATGCAAAATTTTGGAGAAATAGGGGACAATTATATAAAATAGTCAATATTTTGGTTTGCATATACATATGCGAAACTCCAAAACAACATTGGGGAAAATACAGTTCCCTTAACAAATATCTAAAAGAAAAGCACACGTTTTGACCAAATGTCAAGATAATTTTGCTCGCTGGGGGCAGGCATACATATGGTGGAAGTGAACAACACCCTTTTCCTTCATGCCTGAGGTTTAGGAAATATTAGCAACATTGTTGTTGGATTTGTACCAAATGTATTATATTGACATTATATTACAGGAGAGGGTTTGATGATTTGGCTCAAGAGAACTAAATGTCTTTTTCATGTTTGATACATTTGAAGTTGTTTCATGATCATTTGTTGTGATCTAGTGATGTGAGGTTATCAAAAAGAACAGAAGACAGATGAGATCACAAACCACATCATATTCAACCCTATAAATAAGCAATGAGCGAAGTTACATGTTTTAGCCTTACAATTTATGATTTTTTTTTAGGTTTGAGGAAAGAAAATGTGAAGCTTCATCACAAATATTTTTGTAGTCTGTATTTTACAACTGTGTCCTTGATCTGCATTTATCAATATTAACGTTAACTATATAATTGCCTCCTCTTATAAATACACTATATGACCAAAAGTATGTGGACACCCCTCCTAATTTTTGAGCTTAGGTGGTTCAGCCACTCTCATTGTTTACAGGTATATAAAATCAGCCTTCTCTATAGTCAAACATTGGCCTGCTGAAGAGCTCACACAATAAAAACATCATACCAACAGTCAAACACAGTCATGGTAGTGTGATGGCTTTGCTGCTTCAGGATCTGTGTGACAAACCATGACTTCTGCTTTCTACCAGAAAATTCTGAAGTAGAATGTCCAGCCATCAGTATGTGACCTAAAGCTCAAGTGTAGTTGGGTTACCCAGCAGGACGATGATCTGAAGCACACAAGTCCACCTCTGCATGGCTAAAATGAACCAAAATGAAAGTTTTGGAGTGGCCTAGTCAAAGTCTTGACTTGAATCTGAATGAGATGTCGTGGCAGTTCATGCTCAAAAAGCATCCACTGTAGCTGAATAAATCTGAAAACAGAACATTTTAGGAATGGGCAAATACTATTTCACAGCACTGTAGAATACAATGCCCAACAATCTCATATTGGCGCTATGGTCAGGTGTTCACATTTGTTTTTCTTATACAGTTTATTTCTATGAGAAAGAGTGAGTGACACAGTGAATGAAGGAGAGTAACAACACATTTCCTTTACAAATGGAAAAAGCCATCTAAACAGGTTGGAAACGACATTTGTTTGGTAGGTGATGCCACGCTTCATTAAGAAAGTCTTCTTCATAGAATCTCCTTACTTTGGGAGTAAAAATGAACTGCCCCTCCCTCCGTAACACTTCTGGTAGCTCTGATTTAAAGAATCAATTCACCAACAAAAGCTTTTTACTCATTTGTTCTTATATGCATAACTATATAAAATTGTTGGTCTTTCTATGGAATCCCTACCAAGTAAAAGGCTGCATCGCACAAGAACCGGTGTGTTCGCCAAGATATGAGATTGTCAGTATGCCAAATGTGGTGCTGGTCTGAAATACAACTATGCTATATAATTAAACCACGGTTAAAAGTTGCCATCCTGTATATGCTCTTTTTAAGCTAGGAATGTGATCTGAAATGCATCAAACTAAATTTGATTTCTATTGATTTCATCCAGTAATTTAGTGATTAAAGAAAGTTGACACTAGTATTTATTTAATAGTCACAGCACAAAGTGATACAAGTATTTTATTATATTTATAAATGATAATTTATGATGATAATTATTAAATATCCAGATGTGACTCAAAGTATCAGGATTCCTTTTTAATGTCAACTGTAAAGAATGGTAGTTATTTGGGGTTACAGTCTCATTACATATTATATATAAATGCCACCTTCTTTTCTTCAGAAATATCATGTAAATTGTCACCATGGTTTCCGTGTGTCTGTGTACGTCCTTTAATTGGACATATGTTCAATTTGCTTCACTAACACCAAGGCCATCAGCATATTGGCCTGCAAAGTGTGAGGATCAACAAGCCTATATTTATCTCCTGATGCCCACAGCAGTCAAATGTGTGAATGTGACAGCTTGTAAACCCTGCTTACACAACTGTTTAGGAAGCTGGTAGAATGTGCTGAGCACTAATGATTTTGTCTCACACCAAGACCAAGCCTGCTTGCATAATTTCAAATAAAATTATGAGTATGAGTAGGACAGCAGTCATACAGACATTATAATCAAGGTACAATAGGCATGCATACATTAAGAAAGGAGGTTCCTGTCCCAGAGAGCTTACACTCTAAGTTAGGGCTGCACAACTCCAATCCTCGAGGTATGGACATTAATGCATGCAATAGTTGAGTACCCTTTAAATTAATGTTTTTTTTTTCTCTGCAAATGCACAGAAGGATTTATCTGGCCCACTCCTTATCTTCCCACAATGCTAAAAGGGACAAGGGAAAAGAGTTGCTGTAATCAACATGGGAAAGTGCATAAACAACAGCTGTAGTTGAGTCATGTGTTAGGACCCAGCAAATTTAAACAATGCCTTTGAGGTATAATTATACCTCAAATATATTGCTTGTCATAAGGGTTTTTAAGGCAACAAGCATGTGTGAAGGAAAAATACTGGTACTATAACGACAAAATCAGTGTATCAATGGAGGACTTCTAGAACTGGGCTTTGGGGTACACCAACTGGGAGGGCAAACAGAGAGGGAGACAGGTCCAGAAGGGTTAGCAAATAGTAGTGCCCCTTGGATTTGGCATCAAATCTTCTGCCATTTTAATAATAGCAGTCTCAGTCGAGTGTTGTTGTTGCAGAATCAGCATTGAAGAAAGTTAGTCAGCTGGTTAAATACAAGCCTTTCAATAATTATTGAGTTGAGAGGAATAATGATATGGGACAGTGATTTGACAGACTTGCACAGCCTAGGGAGGGCTTTTACAATGTATTGTTAGTACAAGAGTAGATTCGAGAGATCGGGTGACTTGGGATGGAATAGGATCAAGAAGGAAAAAGGGAAAACCTCTTTGTGTACCGAAGAGGAAATTAGAATTGTAAGGAAAAAAGGGGAAAAGGAAATAAAGTACAGTTTGTAGGTACTGCTTGGGTTCATTGCATCAAGCTATTCATTTTAATTGAGTGTCAGTTAACTTGAAAAATGTTTGGCTTTGGAAAAAGAAGCCGAAGTTGGGTTTTTTTCAATGCCATGAATTTTGAGAAAATTTTACAAGGATTTATAACCAGAAAAGGTGCTAGATGATAAATATGCATCTATTAATATTCAAGGTATAAATATACCCAAAACAAGACGGATATTTAATGATTTGCTCCAAAAAGAAAGAATTTAATTAGTTCATTCAGGAGAACCATTGAAGAAAAAAAATAAACTGAAAGGGTAAACACTTCACCAGCTAGAACTATTAAAGTAGAGGTTAAATATCAAGACTTAGACACAGAGGGCCGCTATATAATAGTTGTCTTTAAAATTAAAAATAAACTATTTACTATGTTAATATATACAGTATCTTCATAATATAACTCAGATTACCTTACTATCTGAGATTCTCAAAAGGGTTAATAAGGTTTTGAAGGTATTATAATTCTGGTGGGAGATTTTAATTGTATCTCCAACCCGAAGATGAAAAGGTTTCCAAGGTAAAGGAGGCAGATTGAAAAATTATTAAGCAAGCTAAAGCGCTAAACCTTATGATAAGAAATGTAATCTCTGTGATATAAGAGAAGGATTTTTCTTTCCTCCTATACCAAAATGATATGGTCCTAGGAAATCTAGAAATTTAATAAAATCAATATTAAACCTTTTTTTATGGTCAGACCTTCATTTAATCCACGTGGAAATTAAAGATGCTCTCAAATGCAAGTCTAATACAACATGGCCTTCAGATTAAGGGGACCAGATTCTTAAAATGAAATCCGGGGCCCCTTTTTTTTGATTGACAAATGGTATAAAAAATATTTTATAAGCATATTTTCTTCAAACTATATATGCAGTGTATTTGGTATGTGTTTATGAAGTCACTGTATGATGTATATATACGTTATTTCTCACATTTTGTCCATGAGGTCAAAAACAATACTTCTTTTGGGCAGGTGCTGATTTTGATGGGCTTCTTTATGGAAATAATTAAAATAGACAAATAATCTTAACTCCTCAGCATCCATGTGTATTGGATAAAGATTACATCACTGCTAGGCAGATAATATAGGATACAATCTTATGTGATGGGATTGTACATCAGTACACTAAAAAAAGTCATCATACACGGGACGCTTAAAGCTACAATTTAGTAACACTAATCCCTTTAAATAAAATATGCAGATTGAAATGGAGTAAATAACACAAAACCTTTACTTTTGTTGATTTCGGGGCCTGGAATGTTTTGTCCTCTGAAGTGACTACAAATTCAGGAGGGTGTTTTATCTCTGGATAAGTAAAAATGAAATAGTTTAATTTATTCCTACAGTAAGTAAAGTGCCAGGAAAAAGATGACCAAACACACACCAAGAGAGGCTCTGCCACACCAACACCCAAACACACACACCAGGACAGGCTCTGCCACACAGACACGAAAACACGCCCAGACACACACAGAAGGACAGACTTTACCACACGACACCCAGACACACACACCAGGACAGGCTCTGCCTACCCGACATCCAAACACACACACACACACCAGGACAGGCTCTGCCACACTGACACCCACATCCGGACCGCTAAGCTACAATAAAAAAAAAGTATTTTACACACTGCTTTGTTGTTGATTTCCCCCTTTTTGTGTTTTTGCCCCCTTGTGCAACATGGCAGGGATGTCCCTTATACCCTATTTTATACATTTTCTCAATTGAGCCATTAGCATCCAAAATAAAACAAAATAAACACATAAAAGGTTCTCCATTAAAGCATGATGAATTAAAAATCTCATTTTATGCAGATGATTCTTATCACAGGCCCTGAGAAGTCCTTATTCAATTTTATGGAAGAGCTTGCATTATATAGTAACAGCTCAAATTTCCAACTCAATTTAGTGAAGTCGACCGTGCAATTTAATTCAACAACTCGTAACAGCTGATAGGAAATATTTTAAATCATTATAAATGTAACACCCCTTCAGGAAAAGGAGAAAAAAGGAAAAAAAATTGAAAAAGTGATGAAGGTAAATATCTTAATCCTGCTTAAACAGACCAAAAGTGACTTGACAGATTGGCGGGGAAGGCTTAACATTTTTAAAGTCTACTTCCTATCTAAATGGACTTACCTTTTTAACGTGCTTCCAATTGGTTGGAACTGGTTCAAAGAACTTTCCCCAGTTTTTTATAGAGAGGCAACATTGAATTTAATATGGAAAATCTATGTATTGAAGCTATGGTCTAATACAAAGAAATTTGTGTTTCGTGCCTTTTTAATAAGATAAAACCTTTTGGAGAAATATAAATACAAAGTTCCTTTAAATTCATATAACATTTAACAATCAATCTTTTAATATAATAAGATATAAAAAGGTTTTAACCTTATGTACAAAGTTAGTTACATTTGGGTTGTTTTAAGAATGATGCTTCTAAACTGCAGACTGCAGATTTGGGAACAATAACTGAATATACCTTAATAGGTGAATTGTATAATGCTTTTGTTAAAGCCACTAAGAAAGTTCATTGCCTCTCTCTGGTTGAGTATAAAATCATACTGAGATGGTATTTAGTCCCAACCATCTAAATGTATCCATATCTAAATTACCCGTACTTACCGGCGTATAGCACGCACCGGCGTATAACACGCACCCTCGCCGGAACCGGAAGTGGGAAGTGCGGGAGACGCGGCTGCAGATCATGCAGCTCTAGGAGTTATCGGCGTATAACACGCAGGTAGGGTTTAAGCTTATTTTTTTAGTTATAAAAGTGCGTGTTATACGCCGATAAATACGGTACATTTGTGGTCATTCTCTGTGGTAGACATGATTAACTCTCTTTTGCTCTATTCCTGGGACGTCTTTTGCAGTTTGCGGGTGTCAGGGAGCCTCTTTTAAAATTAGGGAGACTCACAAAACTTCCGGGAGAGTTGGGATGTCTGAAGTTATAAGTGGTGCCATTAAATTAATTTAGCTATGTTAAGGATTATGATAATTGAAAATGTGAAAATGTACTTGATCTCTGCATCCCCCTGCCGAAGCAGGCCTTCCTAGCCTTTCCTAATTGAACCTTGTACTCATGTAACACATGACACCGGGTTGGATTTATTAAATAAATGCTGCAACATTTTCTTTATTAGATAATACATTGATATATTTAGCCATCTGTATAATCTAACCCACAAACCATAACCACTTAAAACCCCCACCTAAAACATGGTGTTGCCTATTTCACCCTGCCAGGTACCACCGGTCATTTAAAATAACACTGTAGGTCGGGTTTAACACTTAGTTCATTAACGTCTTGTTTTCGAAACCTAGGGACGGAGAGGGATAAACTCTCTTAGCTGCACTCTTACTTATATAGTTCTAAACACACCCACTTTTTAGTGCGGACTACAGCACTCCTCCCTTGACTTCTTTACTCCTGATAGGCACAATTATCCCATCACCTAAGGTAGCCTGCTTGAGGTCATGACCAGGTCATGTACCCCTTGGTCCGATATGGAGGGGAGCTCCAGAGGTCTCTTTATATTCTATATGGACACAAGCTCAACATTGATCTTATTTGATGTTCCTTGGTCCAGAATCATCCACTATGAGCATTAGAAGCATAAAAAATCTGTTCTGTTTTCTTAAACACATGGCCAAGCAATAACAAAGATTATTGTGTCAGCGTCTTCACAAAGATACCAAATCTGTGTTTCGGCTGGCAATATATTGCCTCCAGATAAAAACAAAATACAGGGCAAGAGGTGAAAGCAGACTGGTGTTAGGAGTTAGCTGTGTGTCACATTGCATTATAATTATTAGATTAAACCTTTCTCAGAAGCTGTTCCTGCAGTTGATTAACAGACTCCTTAACAATGCTGTGATTATGTGCGGTTTAAGTGGAAGTGTACCCTGAAGGACAATTTACATTTGTAAAGCCCTCTTCTGGCATTACCTGGGGCCTTTTCCCAAAGTTAATGTACAATAGAAATTTTTACATAGCTGATTTACAGATGGTTGATGTGTTTCTGTTCAGTTCTGCTTTTATAATCCCGACAGCCCTAATAATGTGTTATTCTATCATTTAAAAGATCTTGCCTTGCTTTCACATCTAAGCAAAATACTTAATTTTTGGGACATTTCTTATTACACAATAAAGGCAGTCAAATAAGTAAGAATCGCATGTTATGTGCATAGGTTTTCATTATTTTAAATTGATTTTCCATATTTCTTTAATAATTATCACATTGTATTATGAAGACATTTTTTAATTTTTCAATGGATGGACAGTTCACTTTTCACATGGCTCCAATAAGCTTGAAGAAACAGGATTAGGTGTGAGTTTTGAACAAACCAGTCTGTTCAAGTTTTTAACAATATCCCTTCTTTAAAGAAATACCCACAAATAATTTTGGAAAACCAGTAGTTTGTCTGTGGGCCAATTGATCCATTTAAAACTATACAACCCCCCCCCCCAAAAAAATCAAATCATAAATGTGCATAGAATCTGATGATAGATAAAACCTATTCAACCCATTTAGTCTATCCGTTTTTCTCGCTGTAAAAAATCAAACTTTAATCAGTCGTTGGTCCTGTCTTAGATTCAGGATAGCCATATGCCTATATCATTCATGTTTAAATTCCCTTACTGTATGAGCCTCTACCACTTCTGCTGGGAGACTATTCCACTTATCTACCAAGCTTTCAGTAAAGAAAAAGGTAATTAATAACATTGGAAATGCTACTCTGACATCCCTTTATTGCCACTTGTGAAGCAGGTCCTGTGTTTAGTGCACAGCTTCAGGCTTAGTTCATGTGGCCACACACTTCAAAGGTGTAAGAGCATAGAGTGCAACCACATATAGCCAGCAGATGGCCACACATATGGCGATTATCGTTCACTGGCTTTGAAAAGGAAGAGTCTCAGAGTCAGCTAATTTGTTCAAGTTCTCCGCTATGATAATGAAGCAACCAAAAGCAGAGCTATTGTGGGAATAACTCATTACTTATTTTAAAAAGATGACAGTCTGTGAATAGACCTTTTGCCAATGTCAAATGCTTTCACGTGAAACTCAGGGAAAGAAAAAAAATGCCATAACATGAATTCCATGAAGAAAGCCAAATTAACATCAAACAAGCTGCAGGATTGTTAATATTCATGGATTGTAATGAAGCATAAGGTGAAATGTGTGGTCACTAAGATGCAAATCACTTGGCAAACAGCCTATTGTTTTCCTAATCTCTATTGTTGAAAAAATGTTGGAAGACTTGAGAATGCTTGCCATGTGCAAATTGGAGAGATAACTGTTGACCAAGTTAGGAAAATAGTAGAATTGTTTACAGCAGGTGTAATTTGTAATGATATATTTATACAAGTGTTCAGTAAAGAGTAAAGGGACAATTGGCAGGAGAGTTGTGGTTTCAACTCCCTTCGCCATTCATTTGAAGCCCCAAGACTGGAAAGTTTCTACCGCAAGAAGGGATGAATTGGCCCTGCTTAATGCATAATTCACCAAGTGATGAGACTTAAGAAAACTCACTCATTTAATTATGACTTAATTATGGCCAGCAACGCTCCTAGGGTTGGTCCTATGAAGTGTATAGGGAAGCTAAAGGGTTAAAACCAAAACTCTCCAGTCAACTCTGCCTTTATTGAATTTACCTCCAAATATCCTTCGGCTCACATGTTTCTCTGGGTAGAGGCCTGCTGTACTGGTATTCCATATGCTGGATAATCATTTTGTAATATTTATTCTATGATTCATGTCATAAAAATTTTAGCAATAGTAAAGTTGTTTTTTAAAAATAAAAGGTATTGTTTCTCAATCTTGACTCCTAAAATGGATGTTATTCATCTTCTTATTTATTATATTTTTACAAGTATGAATATGAGAGAACTTTGTTGCTTTCTATGCCTATCCCTATACCTTTTTTTTGGGGGGGGGGTGGATTTACTTATCCATTGACAAGTAATTTCTCTTGCATTCATTCATTCTCCTTCCTCTGTGACATCTTTATTCTCCACCTTGAGTGACCACCAGGTTGGATTAATTAAGGTGCTGGATTAAAGCATGGCGCTCCAGAAATGGCAGCCTATAACATTTTCCCAACCCACTTCCACTGATTCCCAAACATCATCTTCTGTAACATACATTCATGTGCATGAAAATGTTGGTTGGGTCCCTTTCTGAGAATCACTTCACATATTTATTAATCTTTGTTCATCTCCTCAGGCCAAACATGTTAAAGATCAAAATCATTCATCTACTCGAAAAAACTAACTAGGGAAGACAATAATCCCCTCCATTATAGCCCTTGTCAACCTGTCTCTTAAAGATAAATGTTGATGTTGATCTGTCTTGAAAATATGGAACTCTCAGTTGTCTATGCATTAGCTTTTTCCAGGGTTGCATGAAGTATAAGCTTATATATGCTTGCATGCCTTTAATTTTAATAGATAAAGTAAAGTTGCACACTTTTTACATAATGGAGTGCTTACATCATATGCCCAAAGGGCAAGTCCAAACACATGACCTTATTATACAGTGTCCCAAAACATATTTGGCAGACATGGTCAATGCATACTATACACTATTCTGCATGTAAAGATCAGAAACTGCATGGGTTTACGGAAGGGAGAACTAAGTTAATTTATTTAACCGAGTAAGTAACTGAAATAATAAACCTGGGGGGAACAGTAGATATAGCCTATTTGGATTTTAGTAAGGTATACAGATAAATTACTGATAATTATTATATAATTATAATAAATGATTATGATATTGAACTGTTTGGGTATGGAAGTTGAAATAGTTGGACGGATAAGTCAATGGTTCTGTGACAAGGGACAGAATGTTGTATTTAATGGCTCTGCTACCAGAAGGGAACCTTTAAGGATAGGTATTGTGTACCATACAGATTTATTATTTTTATTAGTGATATTACAAAAGATCTTAATGGTAAGGTACGTATTTTTTGCAAATGATTCAAAGGTCTGCAACAGAGAAGACAGAGTGGAACATGTCAAATGGCAAGTGATTTAGGTAAATTAGTGGAATGGTCAAGAGGTTGGCAGCTGCAGGTTAATGTTAATAAATGTAAAATGATACACTTGGGATACTAAAATTCACAAGGCAGAATATAGCATTAGGGAGCTGTTCTGTCAGTGATAACACAAAAAAGGAAATAATTATTTTTAATAGGGGTGTAAAGGTAAGCAGGCAATGCAAAGTTGCAAAATTTTCATTTGTTTTGCTTTTATTTCAGCATTGAGAGTCATAGACATACCAGCTATAAAGGACGTGTTTTGTACTATATGGCTCTTTCCCAGAATTGGCAATTAATGTCAGTTTAGTCCATGTACTAAATGTGAGGACAGCATGAAAATACTCATTTAGAATAGCCTAAATCATCTAAACGAGTTAAAAAAACATATCATTAAGTATGTGTCCTGATTTTACCTTGACATCTTGGGACACATGTAACAAGATAATATTTATATTAATTGCTGGCACAGTAAACCATTTCCCTGATAATTCATGGGGAGTTAGGGTTGCACAACTGAGTTTAGTATACTGCCCATGCATCTTTAGGACACATAACGTTCTATGACCACTGCCAAAAGCTACTGAAGTGCAGCTTTGTGTCACATGTGGGTGAGGAACAGTATATATACCTAATTAATATCAGTGACATCACAAGACACATACTAAAGGAGAATAAGAAGGCTTTGGGTCTGGTATAGAGGGACCATTTCAATTAGCTGGGTTGTTGGGCCTTTATATATACCAGTATATACATGCCTATGTGGCCGCATAATATCCTGCTGTTTTTTGTATAAAATCAGTAACTAACACAAACTCATTATCATAGCAAGCAAATACTGCAGCAATATCTCACTAGATTTTTATATTATTTGCAAATAGACCAGCCTGGAAAAATATCCCTGTCAAGTCAGCGGCTAGAATTACTTTTCATGTAAGAGACCCTCTGCAGGCTGATTACAGGTACTGAGATCAGCAATACAGGAAAATTTATCCCTGCTTACTGGTCACTTAGGTGTAAAAAATCAAAGATAGAAACAAAGTTTCAGAGTACACTGTGATTCTAAGAGAGATCTGTGGGGTCTTAAAAGACCCAAAAGCATGCCCAGTAAAAAAAAACCAAAACATTAAAAAGTAAATAATAATAATAAATGCAAAACATTTATAAAATATGTGTCCAAACACACCCCTAGAAATATACCTTTTAAATATCCCTTTGTAATGTAAGGGAGTATACATATATATATTTTTGTATTTTTTTAAGTATAACATCACTTTTAAAAATGTTATTCAAAAATGCAATATTATATATATAATATATATATATTTCATTTAATTTTTATAACATTTTAGAAAGTATCAATCATATTAAGTGATATGTTATACTTACAAAAATGCTATAAAAAGAAAGACCAATGTGTCCCTGAAAAAAATATAAATTGTGAAAAATACATAAAAAATGGCAATCGTGATTGAACATATTGAGAAAAATGTAAAAGCTTAATCACTATGGTAGAACCCCACCCCCAGTAATAAGGGGTTAAACAGAAGTCTGTACCTTCTCCAGACAGAAAGTGCCCATGGAACAAACCACTTGAGATAGGGGGAGGTGGAATCTATTCTAACTTTCCCTGCAGTTTTTTCTGCCTCTGTTCATGCTGTGAAACACAAGGGTTACCCAGATCACTGAAAGACAACCACTGGGGAAAGGGTCAGCTGCAGAAGTGGCCAAAGGGTGTCTGATTCCTGGGCAGCTGCTCCTTTGGCTCTGGTATAAAGACAGCCTTTAAACCATAAAGGGATGGTTTGTTAGCTTCTTATATGCTTAGGGACTGATATTCAAAAATATTTGCGATTTAAATGTGGATTTATCATCTACACAGCTTGTTATCTAATGGTTTTAGAGATATTTGATTTTAAATGTAGGGGGCTATTTTATCTCAACAGAGCGGAATCCTGTAACGTTTTCAGCAACCCAATACGAACCAATAGACAGGAATAACTTACACTTTGCAAAATAGCCTTGCGTCGTTATTACAGCGATTGTAAAACCTAAAGATGTTTCAACAACAACTAAAAATAAAATACTGTCTTTCTGTCCAAAGTTTAGTCTGATAAAAAACAAAACTCAATTAGTTATCAGAATACAAAAAAAGTTGCAAGATGTAAAATATGTTTTGAAATCTCTATCTGTGTATGTGACATGTAATTATGCAGTATGTACATATGTTTGCGTGTGATATTACAGTCTGTTATTAAAATGTGTATAAGAAACATATCATTTTAGCCCATTAACATCTTCCTTGCATTTTATCCTAGCAATTTGTTTTTTAAACAGTGTTTACCGTTCAGTTATAATCTACTGAGAAGATACCCAAATGCCTTAGGTTCATACAGTATGAGTTTGGCACCAAGTGGAAACCTAATTTCAATTCTGATAACAATGTCAATATCAACAATATTTGGAATAAAATGTAATTTTCTGTATAGAATATCAGTCTACTTAAAGGAACACTGTGTGGTATGTTTTAAAAAATATACTTTATGACCTAATTATTCATATTTCTTTTATTTCTGTTTTATTATTTTGGGAAAAATGATTCCTGGCGCATAGGTTATAGTAAAAATATATTTACAATTGCCGCTTAGCGCCATTAATCCACGTAGATACTGTGAAACTCCCTCAGTGTTTAGTTAAGCTAAAATGAGAAACTCTAAATATTTCTCCGACTTTAAGAAGCATTCCTCTGTTAACCAGAATTCACATAAAGCATGTCTTATACTATGGAACAAATGTTTAAATTGGACCATAACATGTTATGTGGCTATATACTATAATTTTATTGGGTTTTTAACATATATTGTTAAGTGGGGCTTACTTTTAATTTGTAGTCCTATAAAGGACCATATGACTTATTCTATAAAATAATGCAATTATTGTTGTATTGTGAGGGGTTTGTATTATAAACCATGGAAATTAAAACCAGCACAGGAGGGAAACATCATTCAGCATTCACCCTAAATAACCTTGGGCATTTCAGAAATCTGACATTGTTCTTTTTCTTTCTGTGTTTTGCATCATTAGTTTTTTTTAGAGGAGGCAGGAAATCCATATGACCTGAAGCATGTCACATTATCCAGACCTCTGTGTTTCATAGCATTGGGTGTCCTATATGAGACAGCTGCCCATCCACCTTTGATGATGCTTGGATGAGTTACAAGCTGTAGTGAGGTGCTCTCTGAGACCCTGACATACCCAGGCCATTCCCAGGACATACCCAGGCCATTCCCTCTACCCTCTTAGTCTCTTCATTATGTGTATACATTTTCCAAAAAAAACTCTGGTTTACCATTATGGTGCCAGAGGCAAAGCAACACATTGTCAAGATCACTAACCAAAAGTATTTGATTAGTTGTAAATTTATTTTCAAAGAAGAGGTTTTCAAAGCTCATATTGCATGTAAAAGGTATCACATACTACTCATGGTTTTATTATTATTATTATTATTATTATACATCATTATAATATATATGATGTGCTAAACATTTTACGGCAGAGGAAATTTAAAGGATACTATTTAAATATAAACTGTGAACACACCCTTACGAAAAATTACTGCAGTTTTTCTGAAGTAATACTGCTGTTTTTTGGACATGAAAAAACTGCAATACTGCACTTTTACTGCAGTATTACTGCACATTTACTGCAGTTTTACTGCATTTGTACTTCACTGTACTGCAGTATTACTGCACATTTACCGCACTTTTTTTTATATTGCAAACCTACAGTTTTACTTCAATGTGCTGTAGCTTTATTGCATTTGTACTTCCGTACAAAAACAACTGCAGTACAACTGCAGTACAGTGAAGTACAAATGCAGTAAAACTGCAGTAAATGTGCAGTAATACTGCAGTAAAAGTGCAGTATTGCAGTTTTTTCATGTCCAAAAAACTGCAGTATTACTTCAGAAAAACTGCAGTATTTTTTTTTTGTAAGGGCAAGTTCATACACTAGAAGACTGTATTCATATCAGCCTTAGGCCTAAACCTGGAGAGAGTATACAGCTCAAAAACTATATGGGAAGTATGATAAGTTGTGATTGCTTTTCCACACATGCCTTGTTCACACATGTCTTCACTAAGGTAACATTTTTCTGCTGTTGGTTATACTGACCCAAACATGCAGATGCATATTATATGTGGATGAATATGAAGTAACAGTGTCCTACCTTTTTTAGTTCAATAAACATAAAGGAGCTATGCAATGAGGGTTACAATCAAAAGACCTATATTTAATATAAAGTTATGTGTATGACACTGGGGCCACTTACCTAACCATATTTTTCCACTCTTATGTTAATTATTCCTTCCCAACCCAGGGGAGGGCATCAGGGCAAGAAATGTATCGTTGTGCTAGTTTTGCCACAGACCTTGCCTTCCCAAATATCTGAAACCACATATCTCAAGAATAATCGTATTGACTGAAAATACAAAGTGCACAAGATACACATAGTTATGAAGTTATGAAGACAGGCTTAATGGAAAGCAGCATAAGTGGCAATTTCCTTTTAATGTGCAAATCACACACAACTCACTGTGTAAGCAAATAGAACCCAATGTAGATAATGGGGTTAATTACTGCATTAGGCGTGAAACTAAAAGTGAGTGTTGTCTGTATGCCATACTCTTGTGGTCTAGAAGCATATATGTGCAGCATGTATGATTATTATTATGTTGTATTTAGTTAGCTCCAACAATGTACACTGCGCTTCTTATAATACATATATTAAAGGGCTATAACAAGGCTAGAATTGACAGACTAAGACAAACTGATACATTAGGTAGAGATGGTGTTCAAGAATTGTGTTATTACGCATGGTGGAACAACCTAGGTCCCTTGTAAGCCTATGTACACAGTTACTTAGAGAAGAACTTCCTTGTAATTACAGACGTGCAAGGAAGTCTCACAGTCTTGTATAGCATGGAATAGTTTTTTCCCTTTTAATGCTCCATATGATTTTGTATAGGATTGTTCAATTAGGTTTTACAATCCTGAAAAAAACTGGCTTTGCAACTTTTACATTGGTAGGCAAGAAAATATTTACCTTGGGTGCTGACCTAGGGCAGTGCGCCCAGCTGCCCCCTCTACTGCCTCGTCCTTACTGTGGAGCACCAAGATATGATGTCATATCCCAGCACTCAATGTATTAAAGGCTTGAAGCAAATGGCTTATATACAGATCTTAACAAGGAAGTCAAATTAGGAAGCAAGCACATATACTGTATGAGACAGACACTGATTATATGTGTTACAGAACCAAAAGGTCATTACCATGTTAAACAAATCAAAACATTAAAACAATTGAATGTAGGATGTAAGAGGTTTGATTACTAAGATCGGTCCATAATCATGCATTTAAAATAAACACAGGAAACCATTTTTGCTGGTCAATTTGCCTTTAATTATTCTACCTAGTATGATGTTAATCTGATTATTTGTTCCACCAGAATTAGCACCCAGATAATTTAATTCATTATACAAACAAAACTCACACCCTAATGTGAAACTGATTAATGGAATAAATAGAACTTAACTATAGAGAACACAGATGAAAGTCATGTTAAACAATGATGATAACAAACAAGAGGACAATATTACATATGAACAGAGGAAGAAGGATATTGAGTATCGCTCTGGGTAAAACTGATTAATTCATACAGCTATCCCCTGACTAATATTTTGTACTAAGCATATTATTCTTCTACAGACATCCTTCAAAATGTTGTTTTAAAAAACTGATGTACTCTGGGGCAGGGCTGTACTCATATCATATCTGTACTTTGGTAAAATGACCATATCCCCCAGAATATGGTATTGGGAAGAGTATACCGGTCAACCTCTCCAATAAAGAATGCAGATTAAGCTATTTTGTGAGTACTTTAATATGCATTCATCAAACCGGGAGAAAAAATAACCTCTAGGAGAACAACACCCCCTCTATGGAGGGGGCTACATATTGACTGTGCATGTAAGCAGTTTCCACAGAGAAGAAAGACCATAAAGAAATTAGATGAGAAAGCAGGGCACGGGCACCAGGTTAAATAAGATCATTGGAGCTAGCTTTTCCACGCTACAGATAATGAGGTTGCAATGGAAACCTATACTCTATGGCTCTAGTGGCAATTTCATAACTTCATTCAGAAAGCACACTTACTAAGCCTCAGTTTTGCTTTGAAGAACCTTGTCTCACTATGTCAGGTATTATCATTCTAGGCCTGAAATACGACCCACCTGTGAAAATAGAAAATGGTGTCAAGGCCATTCGTTTTCCCAACTATGGACTATGTTACAATAGCTATGTAAGGGATAATGATATTTCTATAGCTGTGCTGTGTTTAATTATCTGAATATCCTTTGCATAGCAAACATTATGGTGTACAATGTTTACTATACAAGGATATTCAGATCATTAAATACAACAGAAATATCACTATCCCTTATATAGCTATTGACACATTGTTTGGGGCAGCCATCAAGAATGAAATAAGTCTGTTGGCAACTATTGGGCAATATATAGTTGTTATTGATTCTGGGGCTAGGGTTGAAAAGTGACTTTAAGCAAATAATAGAATGCTCCACAATCCACAGGAACATTCCTTTAGTTGCTATGCCGATAAGGCTACATCCAAATGTTTTGCATCAGAATCATATATCTTTATAGACACAAGCGCAATATGCTGGCTACATTACATTTATTTATAAAGCGCCAGCAGATTCTGCAGTGCTGTTCGAAACACATACAATAACAAACTGGTGCAAAGCAGAAGAGGGCCCTGTGAGTTTACAATCTAGTAGGATCAAGCAGACAGGGACAAGCTACTTAAAATGTTTTCACTGCAAACAACTAGATTCCTGGTATTCTTTAAACAGAGGGACTCAGCTACAGAAGCCATGGAATATGGTTTTATTGGATAATGCAGAAGCAGCAACCTCAGGAAACCAAGCTGACCAACTCTCAGGATTATTTATACTGTGTAAAGGAATATTTTCACCATTTTTAGAAAAGAATATCACTGGGTCTGATAATCAGACTTCTATCTTTTGAAAACATGGACATCTGGTTACCTGAGTCACAGTTGCTCTCACCTCTTTGGTATGTACGTGACATATAGTGCTTGTAAAAATAACTTTTATTATCCCAAACTATGTTAGATTTCAATGCTCACCAAAATATATGCATTTGTTGTTTTGTAGTGTTTCTATCCAGAGTCCCCCGGTGGTGCCTGGTTAGCATATGTTTGTAACAGTCAATGCAGCTTAAAGAATAAATCCCTTAGAATAGAATGGTTGTAGTGCATTACAATGCATGTTTTCTAAGGTTTATGGAGAGGGGCAGGAGACTGCCTTGCATACCCCAGGGTCCTTACAGAACTGTTTGTCCACTGGGGAAAGGTCTTCCTACTTTATGCCCTTGGGGGTCTGCCTTTGCTGGGAAATCTTTATCAATGTGAAATACGAGCCAGTCAACTGATCACAGGGTGCCAGATAACCTTGCATAACCCCATCTCAAACTCCATGCCATAGTAAATCAGTCAATCTGCTCTTTCATTTGCTAAATACCACCAAAACCTCTCTGCATTTTCTATCCCCATCACCATAGCATTCCCATTCTTCTCTATTTCTTACTTACTTTATTTGCATTTTTGACCTCCTTTGCCGATTAAACTGCCTAATGCATGGGGCTCAGTGAGCTTATCATTTGCACTTTTATAACAGTGTGCCAGCACTAAATAAATGACTCTAATCCTAATTTAAAACCCACAGGTCATATTAATTGCTTTTAATCTCACTCTATTTAAGCTTTGAGTACAGTTACTTGTAATTGCTTTACACAATCATTTGCATCTTAAGAGGGTAAATTTCACTCTTAAATTAACCTAAACAAGACAAGGACAATCAATGTATTCATAAATGTTATCATATATGTCAATGCAACTACAATGTAACAGTCATGATGGTTATTGGTTAATAGACTCTGGACTGAAAAACATGGCTCAGTCACCATTTGTACTTATCCATGTGCAAAAAATTGCAACAAAGTGGGATTATAACAGACACATGAAAAATATGTTTATTGTTTTAAAATCCCTAGTCTAATTATGAAATTCACATTGTATTGAATGTTCCTTCCATGAAAAAGGGTTAAAAAGGACAAAAAAATAAAATACCATGGATTTTGTGAGCCGTGATGTGAGAGCTGGTGTCTGGGGAAAGTCTACACCAGCTTGACATAGCTCAAACTCAGTGGCATGGAAAAAGCTAAGGGTATACTCATCAAACCTACATTGCTAAAGTTTATGTGCCATATCCACAGTTCCAAGGCGTGTCAGACGCAATCAGCCATCAATATAAAGCGATGCATGCCAGTGGTAGTCTAACGGGTAGCCAGAAGGTTAACAGATCTAAAAAGCTTTTTTCAGGCCCATAGAGTAAGCATGATAAGAGAATCTTCTAATGAGGCTGCTTTGAAACCCCTAAAAAGGCCAGTGTTTTTGTAAAGTACTAAATTGATTTTCCTACAAAGCCATTTAGCCAACAGAGCTTTAAATTAAACCACCACGGTGTTACTCTCAGAACACACTGTACCATGGAGGGACAAAATGTACTGTTATGTTACCAAACCATAGTGAATCAAATATTTTCATGATAGTGAATCATGAAAATACTAAATAGAGCATACTGCATGTCTGCAGTGTGAGTAGTGCTGGAACATACCTGTTTGTATAGTTGTGAGGAAAGAGACTTGTCCTTTCACCCCTTTTCCCTAGGAATAATCAGGTATGCATGGCCCCAGAGAACAAAGTGTTCTCTGTATCTCAGATTCCATCCTGGGCCTTCTATGTGTGAAATAGTGTGAGAACCCCAACATATGATGTCATGTCTTATGTGGATTCATGTTATTGCACTGTAAAATATCTAAGCCTGGAAGGGCACCTCTAGATCACAACACACATACCCTCCTGAATATGTTATCTTTGATTTAGAATGGGATATAAGATGGTATAAAAGTGGGTGGTAGATGGGAGAGAGTGTTCAAAAGGGGGCCCCAAAATACATGTTTTGAGGCCCCATCCTGTCTGTCTTATGACAAATTAATATTTTTCAGTAGGTCTGGTCCAATATGTAACGCTGAAAAGAAGCCCAGCACTCCAAACAGCATCCAATCCTTAGGTTACTTTATTTAGAGAAAGCAAAACAAAAAAAAGCAATGTTTCGGCCAAACAGGGCCTTTTCCTGCTAGCACCCAGCTGGGAGTTGAGTGCTGAACCATTTTTTTCTTTTTAATGGCCAAATATGTAAGTCATTAACCTAACAGGAAATGGTTACAATTAAGAACTTAGGACAGCCAATAAAATAATTTGACTACATAGGTAGCTCCCAGTACATGCATTTTTTTACTGCTATTACTGGTAATTTACAGAAAACATCCATGAGTGATGGATTTCCTACATCTCAGCATGTGAGAGACCTGAGGATATGAGAGTCCAGAGAGAAGATCCTTCATGTCTGAGTTGGCAACTTGCTGTAAACAATAGTCAAGTCTATTAACCATTATGATGTGTTTTAATGGTAAAATTTTGAAGGGCTTCAAGGATGAGTTTTCTTAAAATTTGAAAGTGTTTTAATTGGTGCGTTTCTCCTTTGCTGGAGATAGCAGTGAAAAGTCTGTAGAAAAAAAATATTTGTCTTCCATATTATATATCTCCCAACTGTCCATTTTTCGCAAGGCAGGTCCTTGGAGCTGCCCCACTGTCCTGCTTTTGCAGCCAGTGGGGGTCATGGGCATATTAGGGTGACCCTCTGATCTCCTCTGACTGGCCTAGTACAGACCTCTATCACAATTACCACATGGTTACCTCACAACAGATTGAAGCTGGCACCGTGAGACAATGTTGGCATGTGGACCCACCACTGGTGCAGCCCTGTGTCTCTGCATGGTCCTCCAACGTAAGTATATCATGTGCAAGGTTCTGCCAAACATATCTCCAGCACAAAATTTATTTTGCGGGTGGGCAAAGTGGCAAATGCCTCAGTTGCATTAGCAGTAAGAAATACTAGTGTTACTTGTATGTAGAAATACTAGAAATACTAGTGTCACTTGATAAATTGGCTTCACAAGTTTTTGCATCTATTGTTTTATATTTAATAAAAAAAATTTATGACTGATATATTTGCTTTACTAAACAAACACAGCAAGAAATATTACTATATTAAAAGCAGAATGCCTCAAGCATAATTCCCTAGGCTAATGACCTAACTAATGGAAGGCTGCAGGGTAAGGATGCACCTAAGACTTCTTAAGCTCTGTCATATAGTAATCTTCACAATGTGCTCAGTGAGTTCTGCAGATCTATATGTTATTAAAATGATCAAATTCAAGCGTAAATCTTTGTCACCAGATTTTTTTGGATAGATATATTTAATATATATAATTGTGCATGTAAATTTGGGCATATTGTGATAGCTCGATGAAGTGGTTATTAAAAATGTTTTTAGTGAAAGGCAGGCAGATCACTTAGTGAGCTTTAGCACTTCTAATTCTGTTTCCTATGTCCTTTCTGAAGAGGCATTCATATCTTCTTTCAAACCACCTGCCCCTGTACCATTCTTAATCACAAAGGTGCACATAAAGAATACAAGTAATGGCTAAATCTTCTTAACAAGGCTTCACTTGTAGCCCTACTGGGTACGTGGGGCACTTTGTGTTCAAGGGACTACAATATACAGGGCGATTATTATTTTTTATTTATATAGCGCCAACAGTTTACGCTGTGCTTAATACAATACATAAATTCAATGGATATGACAAGACGAGTATTGACAGACTAAGACAAACCGATACATTTGGTGGAGAGAGCCCTGCTCGCAAGCTTACAATCTAGAGATTAACCACAAGCAGCTGAGGTGTTTTAAGGATGCACTATTGAGTCACGTATACTGTATCCCATTAACTATATATTATATCCTACTATATAAAACAATAAATAATACTAATCTTATAATCTAAACATAAAAGTGCAAGAACAAGATTAACACAATTAATGTAATTAATGTAATTATGTGTGTATATATATATATATATATATATATATATATATATATATGTAATAGGTAGTGTTGAATAATGAACTAGTATAATGAATTAGTATAATAAAGTTATACTAAAAGCTGTGAATTTGATAGTTTCCCTTGATACAGTACAATTCTAATATTGATGACACTTTTTTTCAGGTAGCAGATTAATTATTTCTCGGATTCATATATATATATATATATATATATTTGTTAATCTAGAGGAAATTAACTTCCACGTCTCAGCACAAATGATGGTCAGGTGTAGCATGTTTTGGGAACCGTGAAATCATAAAAGGTTTGAAAGAATATTTATTCATTTTCTGTTTTCAGTTAATCAATGGATATCACAAATGAAATTAGTCATAAATAACCTTAAAATGTACATTTTGCAAGTACCTACTTCATCAAGTTAAAGTGGTAGTGTCAGGGGTTTTTTTTAATAGAAAGTTTATTTTATATGCCTTTTAGTAACACATATATATTTAATCCTAAATACATTTACCATATATTAAAACTGTTGATTATGTACTTTATCAAAATGATAATTGTATCATTATATATGTTACAGCATCCCTAAGGGATCAAGATTGACTACTTTATTAATATTCTGTATTGGAAATTTCCATTAGATTTTAGTGGATACCCAAAATGTCCCATTTAAGATGCACAAATAATAAAGATAACAAAGGTATAAAAGAGGAGAATAAGATGAACAAGGGAATCATTGAGCCACATAACTCCTGAAACATCCATGTATTTTTGGTTATTATTTCCACTGGCATCTGGCCAACGCACCATAACAGTTCTTGCTCTTTTCTAAAACTCTTACTCCTTCTGATTGATGACAAATGCTGGTAATTACTGTCCTTCCACAAAAAGAATGGAGCCAGAATGGTCGCAAAGCAGTTACTGATCTGGAACCTGTAATTGTGCATGGGAGTAGTACCTCGTTTTCCTTGTATACAATTCTATTGTAGTTTGGCAAGAGTTAATTAGGATTGTGGGACAGTAATTTGTTAGCCTGCTGGATAAGAACTTCCATCTTCTTCTGACTTTTTGTTCCACAGTCTGAATCGGGCTGCGGCATGCAATACATTCTGCATTTTTGCTTACTTGTTACTGATTGTAATAAAGAGACACAGGCACAGAAGAAAAAGCACACTTCCCAAATGTGGCCTCTTAGCCCCAAACACCAGACAAACCCATGCATGGGTGGTATCACTGTACTCAATGTTGCTGAAGATGTACCTGGAGCTATAAATTTATTCCTGATGTACAATTTATGTGGAAAAAAATACAAAACAAATTAATACCACAAACTTTGGCAAAGGCTGGTGGTAGAATCTCATGCAAGGAAAAGGTTAAAATACTAGCATTTGAAATACCTTGGGGTGTCTAGTTTTAAAAAAATATATGGTTAGAAGGGGTAAATTGAATTAGCCAGCTTCAAAGATGGCCATATTAAGACATGGGGGCAGTAAAACCAGATGTAAAAGTTCCAATTTAAAAAATGTGCACTTCCTAAATGTAGCGTTTTACCTCCCAAACAACCCCAATGCATCGGGGGTATTACTGTACTCGGGAGATGTTGCTGAACACATTTTGGGGTCTTGTTTGAAAGTGAACTATACCAGGAGCTGTAAATCCATACCTAAAGCGCAATTTTAGT
This sequence comes from Spea multiplicata, assembly GCA_009364415.1. Lineage (NCBI taxonomy): Eukaryota > Metazoa > Chordata > Amphibia > Anura > Pelobatidae > Spea > Spea multiplicata. The sequence goes on along the minus strand of VKOC01000009.1, from coordinate 9,793,256 downwards.
GATAAAAAAACACAATATAAATTACTACCACAAAGTTTGAAAAGGGTGGTAGTAGAATTAGTGCATGGAAAGGGTTAAAATATCAGCATTTGAAATACCTTGATATATATATATGCGTTGATGGGATAAATTGCATTGGCCAGCTTCAAAGATACCCGAAATAGCACATGGGGCAGAATGACCAGCTTTGGAAAAAAAATAGTTTTGAAATAGCAAAACACTACTTGTACTTATTGCCCACTAACTTGCAGAAAAAAAGAAAAAAAACATAAAAATATTGGGTATTTCTAAACTCAGGACAATTAGTTGAATCTATTTAGACTAAAAGATTTTTTTTTTTAAAGTGAAAAAGGGTTTTTTTCTCCAATTTTTCATATATATATATATTTTTTTTTATAGGAAATTAGATAATATGATAAAAAAAATGGTACCTGAAGAAAACCATTCTTGTCCTGAAAAAAATAATATATAACTTGTGTGGGTAGACTTGTGTGAGTAGGAGAAGATTACATCTAAACACGAGCGCCGCAAAAGTGTTAAAACAGCCTCGGTCCCAAAGGGTAGAAAAAGTAAAAAAGAGCCTGGTATTTAAGGGATTAAGTAAATGAGCAAGGTATTTAGTTATTCAGTTTCCATACAAAGCTTTTAGGGCTAAAGAACTCATGCCCACAAACATTCTGCATTCCTAGAAAGAATGGACATCAGAGAAGGACAGATATATTTGGGATAGATTCCTAAAGAGGGGCTGACACATCCCCCGCTAAAGAGGACAGTTGGGAGGTATAGATTTCACTACATTTTCTTGTTAGATCCTCAGGTAGGAGAAACATAACAACCGATCTCCTGGTAATCTTTAATCCACTCCATCTGCACACATTCTCTCAGAAGTTTTTCATTTCACTATTTACACTTTATCAGTTTAATTTCACAATTCTTTTCTTTTCCATACAGTGAAGAAACCTACAAAATAATAAATATTTTATTTATCCTAATACATACATTAAAATATAATACATTACAAAAACAATAAAAAAAGCTGCTAATATATCAAATTATTTTGCAGATTTACTACAAGGGACCTGGGGAAAAGTATTATCAAAGTTATAAGATATTACTGAAATTATGCTCATGCAAATGGAACTCCCCTTCTAATCTATAACCAGAAACATAGATTCTATTTTATATTGGAGATTCTAATTCTTGATAAAACAATCTTAATTACCATAATTGGATAATATACATTTGAAAGAAGGACATTTTGGTAGATTTTGATGCAATAAAGCAATGTCAGGTTGGTTTTGAATATCTATTTGTAATACTAAGGAAAGTTCTCGATATATTTGTTTCCACAGATTTTTAAGTTTATTTAGCACCACCACATACACTATATGGACAAAAGAATTTGGGACACCTGACCATTACAACAGGGACTTTGATGACATCACATTCTAAATACATAGACATTAACATGTAGTTGGTCTCCTCTTTTGCAGCTGTAACAGCTGAATCTGAGACTGAAAGACCACAGTTTTTTTTTATACTTTTTTTAGTCTCAGTCTCTTCTCACCCCAAATACATTTCATAATTAACCTCTGTAGACCAACCCAAAGGTATAGATAGTGTCAACATCCTTAAATGTAGGAAGGTCCATTTGGGAAGAACGTATGATTTAATAACATTTATGCAGCCATTCTCTCATGCTCTCTTTTTTCAGTTATTTAATTTTGCCTTTTACATTTTATAATTATATATAATTATATATAAAAATGAATGTGATCCTTGGTAGGAACAGGTTTTGTGGAGAGCTTTATGTAAATACACTGTAGATACCTTGCCATGGACACAGGTGACATGGACTGAAACATTGCCTGTTCAGTAGGACCTATTTTGTCTATGTTTATACATTACAGTAAGCCCTAAGTATAAATATTTTATTGTATTGAATTTTCTCTTATTATTTGAGCTATTGGAGTACTGATTATTATGCAAACTGCTTGTGAAATATTTTGCTGTTCAATATACTACTTTATTGATACCATCTGCCTTTCTGTTATTTGAAATAAAAACAATAACCCCTGTTTTGACTAAATTGAAAGATAATTTAAAACAAATTGCATTGAGTTTATTTCTCCTGGCTGGTGTAAAAGAAAAAAAAAGGAAGTTTAATCATTGGTAAAACAGATGTAAATACATTATATTATCTGCTAAACCAGTTAAATTTGATAATTTCCACTGCAAAAACTTTCTGTGAAGTTTTTAACTGGCTTTATAATGGAACTCGAGTTGTTGTGTACTACTACCATACTTCTTTTCCCTTCAACTTACACTCTGGACCAAAAATGGTAAAAAATATAATGTACTACACTTTACTGGTAATGAAATGACTGACTTTTTAATAAGGCATCCAGTTTTCAAATCCTGAGAGGAGTTGGTATGATCACAGAAAAACCAGAATGTAACCAGACAGCTGCCTGATGCTCAGACAGCTGGGTTCTTCTCATTGTTTTCATCTACAGCATTGTCACTTTCGTTGAGTGTTACTTCTGCTAAGTACTTTAGCAATTTCACTGCTGGAACAAATGTATATTTTCCTGTCATGGGCTCAAATTAAGATAACTTTATAAAAGAAAAAAACATACATTAGGATTTCTTTTCTCATAGTAACAAGATTGCAAAAACTAACAGTATAGGCAACTTACCGACATCAAACAAAAAGTGTGAGCTGCTTAGAGCTGTTTTTACCACGGATGTGTATGAGTGTGTATGTAAGCATGAATGTCTATGAATGTCTATGTTTAAGTAGAATTGAGCATAAATGTCTATATATAAGTGCATGTGTGCATGAATGTCTATGTATAAGTGCATGTGAAAGTGTTTGTATTGTACAAGAATAGATGTGTGTGAGCATATATGTGTATGCATGGGTGTACCTAGAGTATTTGGCACCTGGGGCGGATCCTGTATGTGACATCCCCCATACACACACTTTAAAACTGCATAGCTTCTGTCATTAAGCAAACATTGACTGTTATCATTACATACTGTGGTACTGCATAACTACTATCATTATATACTGAGACAAACATTGACGGTGGTACAGCATAACTGTTATTATTATACACTGAGGCAGACATTGACGATGGTATAGGATTACTGTTATCATTATATACTGAGGCACGCACTGACGGTGGTAGAGCATAACACCTATTACTATATACTATGAATTCTCTTCTCGCAGCCAGCTAATGTCCGCTCGATGGCTGAGACAACACTTGCTACTGTTGGCACCTCCACCGGGGATTCTATGATGGAGCACTGTCACATGACCTTCCAGTGCTCAGTTATAGAAGTGCAGGCGGAACTAGCGCTGGTAAGCTGGGAGGTTTATATGGGGGCATAAGGCTTTTCTGGAGGCAGAGTGCCCCATGATATGCCTTTTAACCCCCTATATGCCAATCTGCCTCCAGAAATACCATTTAACCCCTATATGCCACTATGTCCCATGATATGCCCTTGGCATATAGGGGTATAAGGTGTTTGTCGAGGCAGAGTGGCATATAGGGGTTAAAGGGCATATCATGGGGCAGAGTGGCATATAGTAGGGTATAAGGAATTTCTGGGGGCAGAGTGGAGAGCCTGGGGCAAATGTGCATAACTGGGGCGGCAGATTGGAAAATAACAGAAAATAAAAACAAAAAAACCTTTTTCTCATAGCTTTTATTAAAAATGAAAAAAATCGTTTACATTAATTAATATTTACTAGTTAAATTTTTTTCCTATAGTGTCATCTTATAGTCGGGTTTTTTTCCCCTAAATTAATATTTAGATTTTGGGGGGTTGTCTTATAATCAAGCAAACAGCAATCACACTCCTATCATGCCCAGGTTATAGCATGTACTGGCTGCCTGGGCATGATAGTGTGATTGCTGTTAGCAATTATATATATATATATATACATACACATATATAAATTAATATTGTTATTGAATTTTTCTGTCCAATTTTGGTGTGTTACTTTTAATAAAGGTGTGGTAGGACCAAAATTGGACAAAAAAT
>VKOC01000009.1:9760908-9777284 GCA_009364415.1 Spea multiplicata | reverse complement strand
TAATATTGTTATTTAATTGTTTTGTCCTATTTTGGTGTGTTACTTACTTTAAATAAATGTGTTAGATTTTTTTTTATGGTGTGGGGGGGTCATATTTGGTTTCGGCCAGGTAAATGCTGCATTTTCGGTTTCAGTCCAGAATTCGTTTCAGGGCATCCCTAAGCCAGACAATGAAGTGGTAGGCCTACATCACATCAATGTTTGGCTTAGTATATAGTGATAGGAGTTATGCTGCACTATTGCCAATGCCTGGCTCAGTGTATAGTGATAGGGATTACGCTGTACCACTGTCAATGTGTGCCTCAGTATATAGTGATAAGTGTTATGCTGTACCACCGTCAATGTATATAATGATAACAGTAATGCTGTACCACCTTCAGTGTCTGCGCCGGTATATAACGGTAGAAGCTATGCAGTTTTAAAGTGTATGTGGGGGGGGGGGGTGCCAGATACAGGAGCCGCCCCAGGTGCCAAATACTCTAGGTACGCCCCTGATGGAAGCAGTTTCCTACTTGACACTAGAGGGGTTGGGAAGCTGCAGCTTCTTTTAAAACGTGTTTTTGTTTTATGTAACACAATCTTTCAAATATAGATTTTTAAAAATAAAAGAAAATGCTTTCAATATGCATTTTTGTTGGTGGACCTGCATGAGACAGTGAAGTGTCTATTTAAGAAGTTATATCAGTTTAGACATGTTTCATAATTCATCACAGGTTAATTAGACTAAAATAGGATGACGCAGAGGAAAGGCATGAAGTGAAGAGGAAGGAGAGAGAGGGGAAAAAAAACAAAACCAAAACCGACCAGTGTGGATTAAAAGGGTCCACTTGTTGCTCCATGCTCATTGCTGCAAACACCTATAGCTCAATCAGTTTTGGGGGGAGTATGAGATAAAGAGGTATATTCTGGTATAACAAAAGCACTTAAGCTATTGCTGTTTAAGTCTGCCCAAGTCAGAAAAGTGGCCTCAGAATTTAGTTTTGCATTAAAATGAATGTTACAAAAACGCTAGTTTCTGGCAAAACCACTTCTTTATAAAAGAAATCGGCATTTCAAAGACTTCTTTGGGCCACGGTCAGTTACTACAACAATCACCATTTGGGATTAAAAACACTCAGTCAATAATTTCAAATAACGGAATACACAGAGTTTCACAATGCGATACGTGTATCCCTGTGGATAGCTGGATTCCTATGTAATTGAAGCTGCTCGGTCCTTAGTAGTGTTGGTCATTGAGGTTTTTAGTTGGAAGACAAAAAAAAAAAAGTCACTAGGACTTTGTCCCTCAGGTACATGAGAAATACTGCTTTTAAACAATAGTATAAGTATGTAATATTAAACACACGCACCTAGAAAGAGTTAATGCATGGAGGTTTTTTAAACCTAGAAAGTAGGCTTTATTAAGTGATATGTACACAAGATAAAGTGATGTTTGGAATTCCTTTAAGTCAAAATGTAGAAACATAAATACATTTATATATAAATCTTCGTACAAAAAAAAGTTACAGGTATTTACAAAAAATATTTATAACATTGTAGTCTTCATTGTGTCATGTACACATTAAAAACAATTAAATCTCTTAGTGTCATACATTGTATCTGACTTACAAAAATACTTTATGCAGCAATGATTAAAACTCCCTGGAAGTTTGAAAATCTTCTAGTTTCATGTTTTCAATAAAACAAAATAAAAAAAAGTGGTATGTGGGCCAACCATCATTTACAAAACAAATGCTCCTTTCATTCATTAATTAAATTTAGTTCTTCTTGGATACATTGAATTTGTTTGGGGAAAGAGTAAGCCAAGGGACCTGCAAATCCCTATCAGTAAAAAATGGGTTGGATAAACACCAAATAGGGATAGGACTGGCAGAATAAAAGCTACTTAAATTCTATAGAACATTTAATCAGTTGAACGGACCATTTTAGCAATGTGGCACTCAAAGATTTGTACATCTGAGCGTCAGAGGAATGCTTCATAGATGTATAGTATAACCAGCCGGCACATAAAGGGTTAAAGTAGCGTTACTTACTGCCTGTTGGTTTAGTGCTTAAAAGTTACAAATACATATTTTAAAAAACTGAATTTCAAGCTTAAGGGAAAAAAATAAATAATAAAAAAAAGTCAATGGTGTAAATCCATCCATTCTGCAACCGATACAAGGATGGGGAGTGTTGAGGAATTTTTGGGAACCATTTGGTGGTTAACCCTTTCTGGAGCAAAACCAAAATGTTAAAAGTCCCCAAACTAATGCAATTGTAGATTAAAAAAACACAAGAGTTTAGTAATAGAACGGTAAACATATGACATCTAAAAGCATTTCCTTAGAAAAACATAAACAAGCATGTTGCATTCATGTTGACCTAACAGTGTGTGTTGGAGGAGGGGGAGGTAATCTGCACCAAAAGGCACTATTTGACCAGCTGCTGGGTAGGTGAAGACACCTTCAGAGGAACTTTTAATTAACTGTCCACAGGGTGCTTAAGGGACCCGAGTATTTACCTAGCAGATCAAGGTTTGTGAATAGTAAACAGAAATCCTATGTCTGGCAGCTGAGTAAATGGCAAATGCAAGAATGTCACCTTCTGCCACTCACACTGTATACCAACAAAACAGAACAGGCCATTTGCTAAAAGACACCTGGAATGACCGGGCTGCTTCACCTGCCATTTATAACATGTAGATTATCAGAGGGAAGCACTCGGTTTCATCTATTATAGTCCTTAATGGAATATCTAGAACCCCAACTCCACCAGCACTCGCAGGAAAGCATGGGGTTCCCGAGCGGTCCGTACAGTGCATAAAAAAACAACACAACACAATGAGGAATGCCCGTCCCATGGCATCCGAGCCCCCCGACACACGAGTGATCTCCCCCTATACAGTCCGGTTTATCTGGAAGAGAACGGATACGGTGTGACGTAAAAAAAAGGCCGTCAAGGAATGAGCAACAATGGCATAGAACAGTCCCTTTAAATAAAGTCTCTTTTGGCTCCATCGCGGGGCAGCAGTCCGATTTCACACAGCAGTCTCCCCTTTGCTGCTGTTACTCAGCCGGTGGTAGAACTTGCGCCAGGACTGCAGGGTCTTCCCCGACCATATCCAAAAGCTTGAGGTGATTCCCACGATCATGGTCATGAGATACTTTATCATGAAGACCGTGAAGTCCGGGCTCATGGGGGCGAAGTTGTGGTTGGGACAGGGCACCGCGAAGCTCTTGCAGGTCTGCATGAGCCAGGTCTTCTCCCACGTGTCCCTGAAGGCCTGCTCGTAGAAGTAACACGCCAGCACGATGGTGGCCGGCACCGTGTACATCACGCTGAACACCCCTATCCGCACCATCAGCCTCTCCAGCTTCTCGGTCTTGGTGCCGTCGTGCTTCATGATGGTTCGGATGCGGAACAGCGACACGAACCCGGCCAGGAGAAAGGAGGTGCCGATGAAAAGGTACACGAAGAGCGGCGCCAACACGAATCCACGCAAGGAATCTACGCTGTTGATGCCGACATAGCAAACCCCACTCAGGATATCTCCGTCGACTTTCCCCATGGCCAGGATAGTGATGGTCTTCACTGCCGGCACAGCCCACGCAGCCAGGTGGAAGTACTGAGAGTTGGCTTCAATGGCCTCATGGCCCCACTTCATGCCGGCTGCCAGGAACCAGGTGAGTGACAGGATGACCCACCAGATGGAGCTGGCCATTCCGAAGAAGTAGAGAATCATGAAGAGGATGGTGCAGCCCTCCTTCTTGGTTCCTTGTGCCACCGTGCGGTAGGTATCGTCCGAGAAGCGGTCTAGGCACACGGCTTTATCTTTGAGGAGGAAACCAGCGGCATAAGCCACGGCGACCATGAAGTAGCAGCCCGACAAGAAGATGATGGGCCTCTCGGGGTAGCTGAACCGCCTCATGTCAACCAGGTAGGTGAGTACGGTGAAGAGCGTGGAGATGCCGCACAGGATGGCCCAGATACCCACCCACAAGCGGGCAAAGCGCACCTCTTCCTCCTTGAAATACATCAATCCGTTGGCTTTGGTGGGTTCGCAGGGGGCCCCGCAGTCTTTTTCCCCTAGAAAACGATAGCCCAAGTAAGGTGGAACTTTGAGCTGCCGGGGGCAAGTAAACTCCCGTGTAGCGATAGGATTGAAGGTGATGATGTCCGGTAAGTAAGGGGTAGGGTTGGCCGTGGGACCAGACGGTGTGTCTGAGCTGTTTTGCCCCACGCAGATCTCGCCTCCCCCATGCACAGGGAAGTTCTCGCACCGCAGTCTTTCGGGCCATTGGAAGCCGAACTTGTTCATGAGGGCCTCGCAGCCTTGTCTTGCCCGCTCGCACAGAGACCGGCACGGGGGGATAGCCTGCTCCAGCACCGTGCACACCGGGGCGTACATGGAGCACAAGAAGAATCTAAGCTCGGCCGAGCATTGCACCTTTACCAGCGGGTAGAACTGATGCACCTCCAGCCCGGCGTCTTCCTGGTTGGTATGGCCCAGCAGGTTTGGCATAATTGTCTGGTTATAGGCAATGTCCGTGCAGAGCGGGATGGAGATCGGCTGGCAGAAGCCGTGGTCTGGCACTGAGATCCCTTTTTCTCCTTGGTGTTGCTGACCGGCCGAACCGGAAAAGAGTTCTCCGAAGAGCAGGGTTATACCCCATAACAGGAAGCCCACACCGGCCATAGTCCACTCCGCTTCTAAGAACAGGAGTCCCAGGCACCGGGTAGCAACTAGTGGTTGAGCTGTGCTCCGCGGAACAACAGGGGGCACCGGAGAGATGAAACGAGCTGCCAAAACAACGAGCTATCAAACCCTTGTTCAAATTAGGACAACGAAACTCCGCCGTCGTAGGTAGTCCACGCAAAGCAGCAAATTGTAGGTACGGTTTCTCCTTAAATCATCCGAACCAGCGATGTTTCCTTCTGTGAAGCGGCCAGCGACAACTTTGTTTGTAACGGGATTCAGCACGTCCTGAGAACTCGAACCAGCCAATCACAATGATCTGAAGGAAGCGCCGCTCCTCTCCTTATAAAAGAGGGTTGTAACGAAGCTGTAGGGAAAGTGGGCGGGGCATCCGCCAAAGTCTACGGGCGCGCCCCTTACACCAATCACTTTTCTAGACCCCCCATTCACAAACCCGCGGCACAGGAAAGGGGCGGGAGGCAGGTTTGTCTGCAAGCCAATGAGGCGGTTTGTTTTTCTTTGGCCATCAGCTCCCGATTGGATGACTGGTAGTGGGGGGATAAAAGGGTAAACCAAGGGGGTATGTTGGAATCTGAACAAAGCCAGGGGCACGCAGAGGGGGGAGGGGTGATTTTTCTGTGTAGTGAAACTACAGAGCTTGGAAAGTGCGGAGAGAAAAGTCTCAGTGTAAATAAAAAAGTTTACAATTCGCAGTAAAAGCCCTATTGTTTTAAATTATTGAAATCCACTAAGCATTTAACAATACCTAGTATGGAATACATCATTCTATATTGTATCATATATAGATAGATAGATAGATAGATAGATAGATAATGCCAATAATTATATAGATATACATAATATGCATAGCAAAGATTATATGCAGCCTTTCCAGCTGCGGGAAATCCCAGGCATTTTAAGGTTGCATATTTGATTTAGTCATCTGTCCGTAAACGTGTGTTTTAATGTTCCAATTTTGATTTGTTTCCAAACAGTAAAAAAACAAAAAACTGTTTTTCACCTTAGAAAAAATTCATGTAGCAGTGAAAAACCGGATATAAGAAATATCTGATCATTCCACCCACTGGCCGGATTTGTAAGTAAGTAATAAGCAGCGTCTGGGCCTTGAAATATTAGGGCTGAACATAATAATCCTTCTAAACACTGCCTTGGCGTCTTTTCACTAAACGTATAATTATATATCCACTTTGTCCTGATCTAAGCACTATAACGAATGCATGGAAAACACAAGATCTTTATGTCAAATGCTTATTGCAGGGTTCAAGTTGGTGTTTATACTGATCCAATGGAAACCTGGAGACTGTACAAGACATAAATGATCCTGTTTGTAAAGAGTGCATGTGCTGGTGCTCATCCTCACACAAGCACTCCTCTCTTACTGTCTCCCTTCCCCCCCCCCTCGAGCACCAAATAGATTGTAAGCTCACTAGAGCCATCTATGTTAAGCAACTGTTAATGCTATTTAAATGTATTTATGATTTATATTTATTCACTATACCCTACGGGATCTGCTGTCGCTATGTAAATAAATGTAATCAAATAAGTCTCTTTCATTTTTTTGCAATTTCTTTATCATCTGGTGAAAATGTAATTAAAAAACCCACGTTAATTCTACTGATATCCTTCATGTAGTTTAATAAAATAGAAAGGGATTAAAGGCAGAGGCTCCTAATTACAGCAGAATGAGCCAGTCTCGCAACAAGTTTGGGCCTGCGATTCTGTTTGTGCATGCGTTGTGCGTTCATGTGTGCCACTTTGTACTGCATGCAGGGTGTGCGATGAGACTGCCTCTGTCCCCGCTTTTGTTTTACCACTACATTAACTCTTTCCATGCCAGGAACAAATATCACACTATCTTCTTCCTTGTATGTTTCCTGGTCGGTTGATGTGACTTTGTTAGGAGGATGAATCAACACAGCGAGAAAAGATTTCTCTAAAGCAAGCCTTTGTTTTGTGTCGAATCTCATGATGTGCCAAGTTGGAAGTCCATAACGGGCAAATACAGGAAGTCGGTGTTATGAAATTGCCGTTTCGGTATTTTGATTATTTCCGGCTCCTGTTTTTTTTAAAAATCATCATAAGATCTTATCTCTTTGTTCCAGATGATAGGAAGAACTGTCATTTATTTAACACAATGCCCTTTCCTGAACCTAAAAATAACACTCATTCGTTTGAATTCTTTCTGCAGTATGCATTAGCTCATTGATGATACAGAATTCATATTATTTGTATATTTACGTGTGTAAAATAAATACATTTGGCGTGTGTCGTATTTTGTATCGTAGTCTTTCCCTATATGTTGAAGGTTAGGGGGCTTTAAAGGTTTGCACTTCTAGAATTATCTCCGGGTACTACATTGTTAGCTGTTTTTAATGGAATTAACACTTTCCCAAATGTGTTATCTCCTGCTCCAGCATGCTTCCTTTATCTCAATAAAAGATATGGAAATGTTGACAGGAGACGGATACCATTTAATGTGCTTATTGTTTCCTTTTCCTGATAAAAGGTAATAGAGGTTCAAAAATGTTATATGTATTAGAATTTTGAAACATCGCTTTAACCCTTTGAGTGTGATGGGGCAAAGCACTTTTTCCCCTTGCCGGTGGCCAGGAGTTTGGCATTGGTTATATTTAAGTGACAGTCCTATATGCAGCCCCCACTAAGGAAACATGTATTGTTTTGTTTAATATATTCTTTCTAATTCTAGGTGCTACTTTAGCGTGCAGTATACCTGAACTTTTCTACTTTAGCATGCGACCTACCTGAACTTTGTCTGTTACGGTATTACTAGGTTTTCCTGTAAGAGTCACCGTAGTGTTCATGGGATTTTCCATTACAACAAGAAACATAGAAAGTGACGGCAGATAAGAACCAGTAGGCCCATCCAGTCTGCCTAACCTCTGAGTACTTTCCTTTTGTACTTGCCCTTATCCTATATCTAGCTTTGCATTATGCCTATCCCATGCTTGCTTAAATGACTTTACTGTATTAACATCTACCACTTCTGCTGGGAGGCTATTCCATGCGTCCACTAACCTTTCCGTAAAGTAATATTTTCTGAAGAACACCAGTTCTAAAATTTTGCACAAAATCAGGTTGCCGTGTAATTTGTTGTTTGTAGCCGAATAATGGAAAAATGTGTTTCCTTTCGAACAGAAAGTAAAGTTTGGCACCCTTTAAGACCACTTCGAAGTACATGTCCTTCCTGTTTTCTTTTTTTATTGGATATCACATCGATGACAAGGCTCTGCGTTTTGTGGTGGATCCAGAAAATTGAATTCCGTTCTCTTTTCTGCAGATAACATTTTATAGAAATATTTTTTAACATTGAAATTCACAACAGTTTAACGGCAGACCCCAGTTTACGGGTAGACTGCATGCTAAAGTAGCACCAAAAAACAAATGCCTACAAGTGTGCTAGCTTTTTTCCATCTCTAGTGCCCTTGCTTCTGAGGACTTCTACTTGCATTACTCTCATCAGTATTCTGACTCAGAGTTGAAGTCAACAAAATGTGTCCATTGTTGCTTAAAATATATACAAAATGTGTATTTTTAATAAATTATTATGTTTGTGTTATTCATTGCTACCCATTCTACTCAATAAAAAAAGCTTGGGGAGGTGGGAATACTTTTGACATCACAATTCCTGCATGGTGGAAAGGATAAAGCTTCTTACCAGCATGCCAGCCAGTAGCATGCTGGATTTCCGACTGGAGCAGGTCAGATGCTAACAGACGATTCAGGAGGTGATCAACGCTATGAAAAAGTTGGTACTCTTGCCCCTTTTGGGCTAGCTAATAACCATAAACGTATAAGGCACTCAAAGTGTTAAATGTTAGCTAGTGTGTCTTGTAGGCCTTCAGTAAAACAACAAACTATTTGAGACCCACTGGTTGAATGTATCTACCTACTTACACAGTATATGCCTTTTGCATTATTAAGTAGGACAAAAATACCATAGAAAGAAATAAACCAAATGTAATGCAGAGAATAATGTGATATATATACTTTTGGTCTTAATTTGATTAGTACAATGCATTGATAAACTTTTGGTGTGACAATAAATCTGTCTAATATTCATTATAGGAACACTGTTAATTCCTTAAGAATAAACCCATACGCATACAACTTAATTCTTAATGCAACAGTTTAGTGCTGATTTAATCCTGGATGTCTGGTTTGCTGTTTTCACCCAGCAATGCATTCACAATTCACTCGGTAAACAATACCCTTTTCCTTTTTTATTTATTTTTTCTCTTAGTGGGACATTCCAGTGTGATCTTTGTCTATAGACACCCAGCTAGGTCAGATGAAAGGATAAGGAGAAGATAAAGTGGATTAAGACCAGCAAAACACACTTAAAACTCTAGAAGTTTACCTATGTTCGATCTGGAGAACCTTCATATTTCTTTATATTGACCAAATGAATCACTTAAAGATTTTGAGACGATGCATTTTTCAACTATTAAAGTTCCAATTGCTTTTTTTAGTCATATGAAGGTAATAGTTGGCAAAATAAAAGCGTTATAAATACCGGTATATGTGTTGGGATGCTTTCAGGAATAATCCACTAACAATTCAATCTACTTTGGTTTCTGAGACAGAAGTGATAAACTTTATTGCCTAAGGTCACACATAGTTATCTTGAAATCTGATAACCTTTTTCTTTAAGAAATATCTCTTAGTATTGTTTATTGACATTTATAATTAAACCATCACTCTATGCCCATGTATACTTGATGTACTATAACTAGGGGGATTGTTCCACATTTTTGTCCAGTTCTACCTTAAAATATATTCATTGTAGTGTAAATGTTCCAGACTTTGTCATTTAGAATGCTTGGAAATAACTAACCAACCTACCTTTAAAAGTTCAAGGATTTCAGACCAGTGAACAACTGATTGCATTTGGACAAAGAAAAACTACTTAGCAGCAATTAAGGCTTGGTAATAAAAGTAAAATTGTTCTTTTATTCTTAGAAATGATTTTCACATAGTTGCTAATCAGTTTAGTGGTGGTAAGTACTATTTCTCATTTCCCAAACACAGGAATGTTGACATGCGGGTTTTCACGTAATTAGACCATTGTCTAATAGACTCATGTGGGACTTGTAAACAAATTGGTTTTATATACCTGCATCTGCCTTTCATTCTCCTCGATTGTCTCTCACAAGCACCATCAAAATTGCTGATAGTGTTGGGAATGGTTTTATAAGCATACAATGCATGTGTGAAGTCACATTAAATGATAAGATAGTATGACATAGCCAGTTTGATACCCGAGTATCGCAGAATTTGTCTCAGGTGCTGGCGGAGACCAGTAAACTAAGAAGGATATCATTACATTTTTTAAATGTATGATTTATCTTTTTTGGCGTAAGCGTTTTTGGCGTAAGTGTAGAGAGGGTAATTACATTTTAAAGATGAATGGGGTGGTGAGAATTGTAAACTTATTCACATAGAGTAACTTATGACCAATGTTCCATCTAATTTTTCTTAGGTGGCGTGCGCAGAAAATTTTCCCAGAGCCAAAATTTTGCACAATTCATGCACATTCTCTAAAAAAGCTATGTGCACGCGCATAAGCGCACACCTTAGAGGGAACACTGCTTATGACTAGCATGCCAGCACTTTTAAAGTTATGAACATTTTCATATTGCTTTGCTTGTATAAAGAATATTTCCTATTAAGGGTGTGACCCCCCCCAGTAATATGCAATTTTTTTACTTGCAATTTATGTTGTAAATAAATACTAATCTAAAAAAAATATTTCTCATCTACATATTGTTTGAGACCCTGTATTGGTAATATCTAACGATAGATAAAATGGGAATTTGGAACTTTAACAGGAATATTGGCTATATGTTGGCCATGTATTATGAAGCATAAGCCCCTTTTCATGGGAGGCATCTTCCAGTGGCCTTCCTTCAAAATGATTATATTATTGTGTGATTAAAAACTTTTTTCTCACCAGAACTTTTTCAATGTTTAGTGACAAACCTGAGTGTGATAGCGGATAGGAAATGAACAGACAATTCAATCATCAATTATTCTTCGCTATAATTAATTTAGTTCCTAAATCTGAATATTCCATGTGATGGACAATGGGGATGAACAATTGTCTTAACAATTTATTGACAATGCTCCTCAGTTAATTCTTTCTAACACTTGTCCATTAAGGACAAAATCCCTTTTTTGTTTCCTTTCTTGCTGTAGGCAAAGTACTAAAGAGATGCTAAACGTAAACAGTTTTAATTAATTTTACCCTCTCTAATTAGCAAGGCTTTTCAGAGAAAGGTGAGCTTTTCGTTGTGAAGAGCTCTTTTTATTCAACCTTATCTCCTTAGGTGAGGCAAAATTAAACCATTCGCTAAATACACAAATTTATCTCCTCAGAACATGGTAATTTTATTTAGGACAAAGAGGGCCCTTAACTGTTTTTGAGAGATAAGAATTTTTTGAAAGGGTAAAATTAGAAAATAAAATAATAAAAAAACCCGGCAACCTCCACTTAATTTCTTTCCAGTTAATACCATCCGATAATCATTAACAAAAATCATCTCTTTCCAGATATTGATTAACTTGTTCAAAGCACGGAGTTTTCTTGTGGTTGCTGTTAATCTCGGCCTTGAAATCATTATGACTATTTCCCCAGAGAAATTGAAAGAAAACATTTTCGAGCCATCACCTCGGTGGTATTGATTACAAAGGGTCCATTTTGCTGATTGCATCTTCACTAATATAGTTAGTGGTTTCCTTCCCTGTAATTAGCCGTCTGTAAGCAGTATATTATTCCACTTAAGATTTAACATGACAGCAGTCATCTTACATTATGTTTGCCACTAAAAGCTGTGAAGAAGTTGACAGAGTGGTGATGTTAACATTAATTCGGCAGCCCATTATATATAAACATTTATTTGTTGGGCAAATGTGGAAGATTTTATTGATGATTACATATCTTTTTTTGTAACGCATATAAACCCATGCTCACAGTACGTGAATAGTTACAGCTGTCAGTAGGTTGCACTCACGCGCAGCAGGGATTGATTGATTAATCATGTCTGGAAATCTGTAGAAGCCACCATTATTTCTAAAGGGTTCCATTATAAAGTGTGATTGCTTGTGACTAACATCAGGTGGATATGGCAGACATGGCCGTTATGGGAAGCACTTCCTACTGCCAGAGGATAAAAGGATATCTCTGTGACATGTCACACATTTCGCATATTTTACATAAATGATAAAAAAATAAACGGTGTTTTAAATGAAACCTATATTACATATGTGTGTACTTTCTTGCCAATATGCTTGTGTTCTGTCCTCCTCAAAAGTATGCAGTATGGAATTATTACTATAATATTTTTAGAAAACATATGTATTTTTCCACGTTTGCAGCTTTACTCAAGCATAAGGCCCCTTTAACCACACATGACCCTGTCAAAATAGCCAATGTAATGTTAAGCGGCTTTACTGATTTTGACGTCATAACTTCTCTTGGAAGCAAATTCCACAGCCTGATTACTTCTCTAGTAAGGAATAATTACTTGTTACCGGGATAAATGTCCTCTCTTGACTAGCATTTATATCAAAGGTTTGGAGCCGGAATAGGAAATTAGTTACTCCTTATGCCTCATTCATGCTTTTATTTTTGCTTTTCTTGCGTAAATTCGGGCTTCCAAATATTTTACCAGCTGAAGTTCCACTTCTGAGCTGAATCTTGTTTACCTAGCTGATCAAGTATCCATTTATTTTGACAATAACACCCACACAAAACCTAAAATTGAAGAATTTACCAAATGCATACATTAGAATTATATATATATATATATATATATATAGATATATATACATACTGAGATAAATGTTTTTAGTGTATGAATATACTGGTGTAAATGTTTTTAGTATATGAATGATATGTTTGTTTTTAAGCATTTTTACAGAACAAAAAAAATTTTTTCTTTAATTTTATACAACTCATCCAATCTCCATGTGCTGTTTAGTGTTTCTGTGGGTTTCTTCTTGGCCCTCTCACTATTTAATTGTTGGGCCATTAACCAGCACTGATGCTGATTTTCACTGAAAGTATTCACTGGAAGCAGAGGAACTTACAGCACTAATGTTATATGTAAATTGGCTGCAAAACGCTGTAATACATCAGCAAGCTATAAAGAACTGACATTTCTCAGGGGGACTCTCCAACATTTACCATATTTCTTGCTTTAAATCTTGGTCTGAGTGTCAGATTTGTCTGAGGTCTGCAGTTAATCTTCTTCAATATCTCAACTTCATGGCTGGATAGGAAGCAGCTGGGAACAGATGTGCATGCATTTTGGACATCCTACTTAGGCAGCAGTCACAAGGTCACAGTGACAAGGCACACACATGGGGCTTTTAGACAAGTCGTAAATACCTTTCCTTCTATGATACCCTAAGGATATAACATGGGCCATTTACTAAAATAAGAGTCTTCTTAAGTGATCTTGTGTTCAGACATGCTAAAACTACAGACATAATTAGTGCTACATTTTTATTTATTAGATTGAAAGCCAATTATAGAAGACAGGGTCTTCTGAGGTATCTAATAAATGTGTCAAGTCTTATCAGCTATAGGAAATATCACTTTCCTGATATAGGGGAAGTTGAAGTACAGAGAGTGATGTCATTTTTGTACATGACTATTCCCTATGAGGTAACATTGTACCCTATGAGAAGTACTCAGCAGGACACAGAAGGATATCCTTGGGGTATGGATATGAGCAGCCATGTGGGCATAACCCCAGAGACTGCCAGAACCAAATAGTTACTTTCAGGGTATACACATTAGATGGGTTTTCTGAGAAAGTGGCATATCTGGTTCAAGCTGTACTGCTGCATTTTCTAAGAAAGAGTATGTAGAGTTAACTGAGTATATAGAGTTAACTGGTAGTACCTATGGTTAGTACTGGAAACCAAAGCATTTTCATTATCCATGGAAAGTAATTGCCCTAGAGAGGCCGGTGCCCTGTACAAAAGATTATGTTTGCGCTGCATAAGGTGTTCATTACTAAAGTATTCAAAGTAGCATTGTATAATACAGCAACAGCATTTTCTTCAATGATATTTATAATAATATTTCAACTTTATACTATCCATATTCTATTCAGTACAAGATTAGGAGTTTTGGCTGGTGTGTGTAGATTAGTGTTAAATAATGCCTCTGCTACCTTCATAAACAGAAATGTGTGTTTGTGAATACGTATACGAATATATGTTTACACATGTTATATAGCCACAGCCGTTGCTAAAACAGATCTCCTGCTCTGCTTCCAATGCTCTTAGGTGTAGCGCCACCCAATTATGGTGACCATGGATCACATTCTTCCCATAGCACATTCGAGGGTGCAAAACCTTGACTCTGATCACCATCCCAACTTTGAGTGAGATGGTGATATGGTGTAATAATTTATAGAATACAGCAAAGAGAATATAAGATATCTCCATGTTCTATTTCACATGTCAAGGTACTCATGTTTGTCTCATACTGGTTGTGCCAGTTACCCTGTAATGTTATAACAGATGTTAGAAATATGTGGCATGGGAGAGTAGATAATGACAACAAGGGTGTTGGTATTATATGGGTGAGTAACAATCCTTACTGATATTCCAGGGTTCAGAAGATTTTAAATTAAGCTGGTACACCTGTGCATAAAAGCATGAGAGGCAGGAACAATAGGGAACAAGTTTCAGGAAGAAATCTGACTCTCAAAACACACTAACTGCTGGAGCAGTTCTGAGTGACCAGATGGTTAGACATCTTGAATGTGGTAGCTAGAGGTGACAGGAGGCCAAATCCAGAAGGAAGGACAGACATTAGTAGAAACTAGATACCCTACAAACTATGGGGATATTGTGTGAATTCCTGTTCTCCTTCCTGAGACAACCTTTTATTTGCTATTAGATGTCATTTTTAATTTTGTATCAGATTTCACCATCATTCCTGCTGGGAGATTTAAAAAAAAACAAACCTTGCAAAAGACAAAGACACTTTTAAGAATCTATCTTCTAAATGTATTGTATTATATTTTAAAATGACATTTGAATACCCCTTTGTTTATTTTAATTACATAATTTGTATTGATGCTATTTTCTAGGTTTTTACCTTTACATGCAAAGAAGGACCCTGCTAGACTGTATCATAATTGGTACATAGACAAAATCAAACAAAATGTCTGCACCCCCTCACCTCAGTGGAATTAGTGCTCTTGTCAATGCTCATATACTGGCTAAACTTTGGTAATGGTAGGGGGTCCATATGAGGTGGCAAACTGGGGGACACAAGTCACCGATTTTTTTTTAATGCCTAACAATCCTTTTTTTCCGTAGGACAGTCCTGGCAAGCTGCCCCACTGTGACTTTCTCTACTGGATGAATGGGCATCCTCTAAAATCTTATGGAAAGCGTTCCCAGAAGAGTGGAAACTGACATTAAAACTTCATATTAATGTCTATGTATTTAGAATGTGATGTCATAAAAGTGCCTGTTGGTGTAATGATCAGGGGTCCCAATGCTTTTCCCATATAATGTTTGTTCTATATGTGTCCTTTGAAGAGGCCCCTTGTAACAGTGTTGCCCCAGAACCCTACCTGATCCACCCCTGGTGATCTCCAGCCACTTCTACAGGGAGAACAAAGTCTTTATAAAATTACCTGCAATAACCTTTCATGTATTTGCATTATGTAAGTTAAAGACCCTTTATAAGTTTTGATAATGCAAGTAATTTACGACTATTTAACCATACAGAAATGAACATTGTCAAAGTCAAACAATAATGAATGAATTTGATGCCACAAATAATATAAGTATCCCACCAATGTATTACGCGACCCCAGCATTTAACAGGGTTGATTTTTTATTATTATGTTTTGCTTAAACCTATATTGTATACCACTACATGGTATACTGGCAGCATACACATCAATTCTGTTACTAAGGATTAAATAATTTTATGGATAAGACATTAAAATGCTCATGATTAGCATTTTAATAGCATATCTCTCAAATAATATTTAATCTTTTCTTTTGCTTATATTTTTTTTTAGATCCGTCTATTTGACGGATGCCCAACCTATGTTAAAAGGTCAAGTATTTTCCATTATTTGCTAAAGTTTACTTATTAATAAAGTCTGGTCTGAGTTCTGTTTTACCTTCCAGACAAATAAAAACTGCTGAGAATCAGCTTGTCAGGAGAGATTAATGGGTGATAAAACAAGCTTTAAGTAGATGGTACTGAGACAAAGTTAATGGACCTTTCTGTCCTTATTTATCTTTAATTTCCTGTCTTGTTTTGTTTCATTGTCACAGAATAGTTTATGTGGATGGTCTTTGGGGGGGAGCTAAGTTCTCCTGCCTTTGATAAGTCTTGTAGGAACATGAAAGATAAAGAAGAAAATATTTATATTCTATTCAGCTTTTCTTTCTTTCCCTTGTGTATTTTTTATTACTTCCAATATATTTACTGGAAAGAGCCTGCAGATAATCAGCGATTTAAACCATCTGATGTTAATCAGATAAGGAAAAACACTAATAAAAAAGTGTATTTTAAGTTGACTTATATATTTATAACTCCATTTATTTATAAATATGATATCATAATCAGGGCCGGCCGAAGGCGTAACGCCGCCTGGGGCGAAGTTTAAAA
>VKOC01000009.1:9744192-9760808 GCA_009364415.1 Spea multiplicata | reverse complement strand
AAAAAAAAAGCATTGGGACGGCAAAGTGCCGCCCCTTTAAAAGTGCCGCCTGGGACAATTGCCCCACTCGGCTCCATTGTAGGGCCGGCCCTGGTCCCTCAAATATCAGTGGATATGGCAGCAACCCTATCCTCTGCAGCCCTGCCTTGCATACTCTTGAATACTAATGTTGTAGGCTAGTTTCTGCTGACAGTCACAACTATTAACAACAACATTTTGGAGATATCACATGTGGCTTTGCAAGTTACACATGGAATGGATTTAACCAAGGCTACGAACAAAGTACATATGTAACGCAAAGCATACATTGGGTATCTCAGAACTGCTGCTATTTATACTAGAAACACTGTTTAGATATATCCAGAAAGGAGGAAAACATCAAGCTTGAAAAATCATGGAAACTTTAAATGTCTGTTTTCCATTTATTATAATAGTAAATATCATGACATGCAAGTAATTCCCATGGGAGGAAAGGCATGTTGAGGACATGGGTGGCCAGTCTAAACATATGCCAGACAAAAAAGAAATCAGCTCCCCCCACAAAACATAGGTCAGTTCTTTTAAGTGTATGCTCAAAAAGCAATAACCATGTCACAAACAAAACATATAATACACACATGGTTACATGCTTGACATATGTTTGTAATTATGTTACAGATTCACATGGAATGGAGCAAAACTTAGAACTTATAAACAGGGCAGAATTTGTTGTAAACATAAGCCAAACTCTTGTTTTTTGCCAGCAGTGATATCACATGAAAAGAAAACCAAAAATTGCCATGTTTTGATAATCAGGTAAAACAGGATATGTGATGTGCCGGTGCTCAGCACTGAGGCTGTGCCCACTGACCGGAAGGCAGAACAAGAAAAGGAGGGCAGAAGGAGGATTAAGAAGAGGAAAAGGAGCTGCAGGAAAGGATAGATTCTGGGAGTGTGAGAAAGCACGAATACGAGTGCGTGAGTTATGCTGTACCACAATCAGTGATTGGCTCAGTATAAAGTGATGGCAGTTATAGTGTACCACTGCCAATGTCTGGCTCAGTATATAGTGATGGGAGTTATTCTGTAACAATAATTTAATAACTAGTTGAACCTCTTTTGTCAGTAATAACCTAAAACAAGCATTTCCAGCAGCTGCAGATCAGACTTGCACAACCTTTAGCAAGAGTTGTAGACCATTCTTCATTACAGAACTGCCCAGCCCCCCAAACAGCAAAGCATCGCTAAATCATGATGCTCCCTCCACCATACTTCACCGTTGTGATGATGTTTTCATGCTGTTACGTGGTGCCCTTTTTACGCCATTCACGTCAGCAGATGCTTCTCGAAAATAGCAAACGCAAAATGTTTGAGTGTGTTTTATGTCAAAGTAGCTCTAAAACACACCTCCAATTCAGTTTCATTGGTTGGACTCAAGGTTTGCCAACTATTGAATCAAATTAGCTTTTGTACTTTTTCCAACCCACACTGTGAATGTGTTTGAATGATGTATTCAATATGAATGAAAACAATACAATAATGGATGTGTTATTAGTAAAACAGTGTTTGTTTATTATTGTCACTTAGATAAAGATCACATCCTATTTTAACATAAATGTATACAAAAAATTGGGCAGACTGGATGGGCTGAATAGTTCTTATCTGCCGACACATTTTATAAATGCTGGTTATTCCAAAGGGTGCACTTTCTTTTACTTGTTACTTTATTTCTAGGCCTTCTAACACTGTGAATTGGCACGCCTTGACATATCTGGGTCTGCTACCACTGTATATTTGTTATTGCAAGAACAGGATGACACATCTAGGTCTACCCATTGCATAATAGTAAGATAACCTGTCAAAGTATCACAAAATTGATATCCTGGCAAAAATCTTCCAATTAAATATTTTATTACTAGAAAAATGCTCCAGGAAACTGTTGCTAATTATTAACATTAAAAAAATCATAAAAAGTTAACATGTATTTTTTGTTTGTCAGATATGACGCTGGTTAATAAACTTCATTTTTTTAGTGCTGATTTAAATCACTTTGTCTACCTGACAGGGACACTCAACACGAACCCCAAGGGTCAGACTGGCGATGACAAGGCAGTCCTGGCACTTTAAGGCTGTGGGTCACCTGGTGACTTAAGTGCTGCTGATGGCTGGATATGGATGGGTGCACATTATGTTTTTTTATGTAGCTGGAGTGGCAGACCAGGTGAGTAAGAGAGAACAAAGGGCCAGTGGCCCACCAGGCTTTTTTGTTGGTGTCAGATGGCTGATCTTGGCCTGCCAGGCCCTATATGTGAAACAGTGGCACGTGGTTCCTAGGTGTGTATGGCAATAAAATGGTTTATTTACAAGCAGCAAATGAGGAATTTGATGATATACAGAATAATAAAAAAATATTTTGATTCAGCTGAGTTGTTCCATAGTTATTGTGGTGACCACTTTTTGAGTTGGTCATGCTTAAGAATCTACTGGTGTGAACCATGCCTCACAAAAAAGGCATTTCAGAATACCTACAATCAAGAATTGTTCATTTGCATAAAACTGTAAATGGTTACATATTCATCAGTCCACAGTTAGACAAATTGTTTATAAATAGAAACAATTTAGTATTGTGGGTGTCCAGCCAAGGTGACTCAAAAAGCACAATGCAGAATATTCAATGAGGTACAAAAATAACCCCAGAGTAACAGCTAAAGGCTTGAAGGAGTCATTGGAACTGGTTAACATCTCTGTTTATGAGTCTATTATATACAAAACATTGAACAGGCATGGAGTCCAAGGCAGGACACAACAGAGGAAGCCGCTGAGCTTCCATTTAACATTACTGTTCTCGAACAGTTTGCACCTTGAAACTCCACAACACTGCTGGTAAATTGTTTTGTGGACTGATGAACGTAAGATTGAAGTATTCTAGAAGAACACTGCACTAAGTATGGCACAAATTGGGCAGCACATATCCACATGAAAACTTCATCCAATTGGTGAAGTATAGCGGAGGGAGCCATCAAAGTTTACATCAAAGTAAATCTACTACAGTCAGAGCCAAGAAGTCATTGGAATGACCTTAAGAGAGCCATACAAAAAGAGAGCGGCACACAACCTAAAAAGCATAAAAATTCACATTCCTGGGTTGCTTCTAGAATAATAATGACCAGTAAGTACACAAAACACAAAAAGCAAGAATTCACCACATACCAAGTGAATACACATCTACGGCATAAATGGGTATGCACTGAATTCTCACTTTTTACTTGAACAGCCATTTCTGCAATATAGCTACCTCATTATTGGTGACCAGAGGAGGCTTTAAAATGCTTGAGAGTCTCAAGTGCATAAACAAAGTTTTGGCATCAGCAGGGTAAAATCTCTGTCAGTGAAAAGAGATCAGGCTGTCAAACCTGACAGCCGAGTCTCCCCCTGACAACTGGAGCCAACATTTGTGGCTCCGAGCTTTCAGATTGAATGTAGCGCCGCTGGGGGTTTCCCTGTGATGCAACAGAAATTTTCAGGGCATATAGAGAAAATAGTCTCTAAGGAAAACCTCCCTGTCCTGGAAAAAACAATATATATAATTTGTGTGTGTACAGTAAATGAGAAAGAAGACAATTACAGCTAAAAACACCACAGAAATGCTAACAGCTATGTTTACTAAGGGTGCAAAGATAAAAAAACAACCTAGCCCTTAAGGGGTTAAAGGGTAAATTGTATACTTTGTGTTGCATCAGTAAATAATTATTATAATGCACATTTCTTCTGTTTTAGGAAAATCAAATAAAAGATACACATAAATAGACAAAAATATGACTTTTTCGTTGTTGAGAATGTATCTGACCATCCTTTACATATAGCTCCTTTATTATAATGCATTATTATATTTTTTGGTTTAATAAACACCTTGATATAATTCTCTTACATTATAAGAAATCATGGCATCTTGAAGGTATTGTTTTATTGTGTTTTCTTATTAAATACTAATATGTAGGTGGATTTAACCTTTCCCTCTCATTACACTGCAGTTATACATTGTACAAGACATTCCCAATTCTCCTCTCTGGTAGCCCTTAGGGGCACTACCCCATACTTTATTAGTACTCTACTGCTATGTTGATATTTCATTAGTAATATTACAATCAAGTTATCACCAGCTTCTGTTACTGAGCAACCTGACTCCTGCAGGGGGATCTGACCTGTATATACACAATTAAGTGTTCAGTTATCAAAGCGGAGTAACCATCCCTCCCACACATATACGTTGTCCGGCCAAGAGCTAAGACAATTCAACACTGTAAACGATTCTAACACATTTAACATCTCTTCTACTCCCAATAATAAAGAAGGACCATATGAAATGATTGGTATAGGCAATAGTCAAACATATGTAACCATTGGTCATAAATAAATGATCATTAAGATATATTAATAGGTATCAATGATAGGCTTCAAGGTTTCCTTGACCTTAAATATGGAATGAAGGATTCCATAGACTGACATCATTATCCAAACCATATAAGCTAGGCATTTGTAAGACATGAGAGAGGCATGGGAAGAGAGGTTGAGAGAAGATGTACTTGCCATTCACGGACTCTTCACGTCCCAACACTCCCTCCCTCCATCCTCAGGAATGCATAGGACAGATGTTATGAACTAAATTCTTCTCGAAGGTTTTGTAAGACTTGTTTTGTATTGTTTTTGTTATCTACTTTTTATATTCTTCTATTTTTGTTCGTATTAAATGTTTCACCTTTGCTAGCATCTAAGTGACTCTGCCTATTTTTTACGCACATACATACATATTTATGTGTTGTTCCCGATCCAAGTTTGTATTGGCCCTATATTTTTATTACAAACACGATGGAAACATCCCACAAAGGGTTGAGAATTGCCACGCGTGACCTGGGGGAACCTCCAATATCCCCGGTGGATGGGGACCGCTAGGTAGGTGTCTTTTAGGTCCAGTCTGGTAAATCAATCCCCTGCCATCAGCAGGTCTTGTAGCAGATGGATACCCATAGTTATGAAATGGCCATACGCCACAAAGGCATTCAACGCCCTGATAACCGGGCGGAACTCTCCTGAACACTTCCTCACCCAGAAAATGAAGCTGATAAACCCCGGAGGCCCTGAGGCCCTCATATCAAATCACATCTTTTTCAAGAAGGCGGCATAACTCTGTGTCCACCAGACCCTGGTCCGCACGACTCCTGTGATGTGATGACGGCGAGTGTGCCTGAAAGGGGAAAGAGACGAAGTCTATCTGGAAACTCCTTACTGTCTGAAGGACCAAGAATCTGATGTAATCCACTCCCAGTTGTGGAAAAGAAATGTGAGATCCTGCCAGCAACCTGCGGAAGAGAAGAAGGGAAAGAAGCAGTAGTACTCACCATTGTGAGACCGCCTGTCCTCTCTGAAAGGGTGCTCTCTTTGTGCAAAGGTTGACCGTTGACCAAAGATCCTCTGAAGTAGGGCACCAGTTGCCTGTAGTTGGCCTTGCTCCACAACATCATGACAGAAACATGAGCTCCTTGACGAAAGTGTCTTCAAACAGGAGGCCCTTAGTTGCTGTACCCAGCTCCTTGCAGCCCAGCTCAGCCACCTACTATGCTCCGTTGAGAGCACTTATTGTGAGACAGAAGCTGAGGGAAGTTTGGGACGGACTCCAGGGTGACCACAATCTTATCGGGGAGAGCGTGCTGGGGAAACTTGGCCAGCAGTTTGTTGCGTACTCTCTCTCCAGGGGTCTGCGCAACCATTTCTGGAGGTACTGGCAGATGTGCCCCTGTGAAGCCCATTCAGTAGCCCTGGGTGCACATGGCCCTAGGATTGAAAAGGGACGCCCCTGAGGGGTCTAAGACTGGAGTGTCTGGTT
The DNA here is from genome assembly GCA_009364415.1 of Spea multiplicata. Classification (NCBI taxonomy): domain Eukaryota; kingdom Metazoa; phylum Chordata; class Amphibia; order Anura; family Pelobatidae; genus Spea; species Spea multiplicata. The sequence continues at coordinate 9,754,948 of VKOC01000009.1, read as the reverse complement.
GGGCTGAGGTAGTGGGGGTCATGGAAGAGGACGGATTCGTCACATCCTTCTGCAAGCCACTTGTGCAGAAGAGTCAACAGCCCTTCTGAAAACCCCTCCTCCACTGAGGAGTGGGTGGAATCCCTAGGGCCGCTAGGCAGTTTGGCAGGTGCCTTCCCTTTAACCCGCAGAGGCGCTATTACCCTTCCACTTGTCGTGGCTCACCCTCAGACTTCAGTCTCTGACTGATCTTACGTGTTCTCCGTGGGAGCGAGGGTCGTTTGCCCGGGGTTACCTGAAGGGATGCCAGCTGAAACTTTAGCCAGACAAGACTCCATGGAAGTGGAGAACTTGGTCTCCAGCCAGGCCAGGAACGCATCGTGGAGGTTCTCACTAGATCGTGACATCCTGTTTAAGATAGGGGCTCACCCTGTAACAGTGTACAACATTAACTGTAGGTTTACCAAGGGGTCACCCTGAGAAGAACAGATCTCTGAGGAGAACCTTGCACTGTAGGGGCAAAATTGCCACAAATATTATAAAGTCCCAAAGGGGCTCACCCAGAAGTAGTAGTTACAATGAGAGGGTCTGGGGTTCACCCTAAGACCTACAGGCCAACCAGACATTGAAGTGGCAGTAGAAACAGTAGGGCTCACCTGTGAAGAAAGACTCCCAAAAACGCAAGTTTCCGAGAGGGTAAGGGGTTCAAGCACACAGGGGGCTCACCCGCTGCGAAACAGAGCACCAACTGATTTAAAGATGGCCACCGAAGAACTGACATCACGAGGATGGCTGCCGCCAAGGAGAAAACAGAGAAAAAAACGCCATTAGGTAAGGTAAGTTTAATGGAACTAAAGGGAAAAGAGAGAGACTCGAGCAAAAGCAAACAAATCGAAAGGGAAACTAAAAGGGGTAAGAGAGAGACCATACAGATCCCCAAAACAGATCCTAAAATTCACACATAGCGAATCTAAATTTTTTTTATCTATGTCTGAATTTATTTTGAAACCTTACTTGATGTATCTTTTGCATTAATTCTGTCTTTGCGGGCTGGAGAATGTTTTCTCTGCATTCCTTATCTGTGAGATAATGGCTTTTGGCTGAAGAATGGAATCTTCCAAATGAGAAATTATGGATTTTAGAAACTATAATCTATTTTAAAATATGCATATTATTCAAGTGTGACATCCATTTGACATAAAAATCAGAGAATTTCTTTACTGTCCTAACTTCCTAACATTTATTGTAGTCGTGAATTGTGGCCACTTCATTTATCTCCAGCCCTTAAATTGATTTATTTCTAAAAGTCCTAAAAAAGTAAATTTCCTACGTTTGTCAGCATTTTATATAATTCCTCAAAGTATCCTATATATAATTATATATATGTTTTTTATTGTCAGAAGTTCAGCTTGCTCTGAGTAAAGCATTTGTGCAAACAGGCCCATTTGTTTCCAAAAACATCACTAGTTTTGATTTCTTAAGACATTATATACACCCTCTATATGTTTATTCTAAAAATTATGTCATCAAAACTATGATGTCTTTTAGAATGTCAGTATTGACATAATTTACCAAACAATATCACTTTAAACTATATTGATTAACTTTGCTATGGTAATTGTATGGGCTGGATGTTTTAATTGTTACATTAATGTCTCAGTAAACTTAGTTTAAGCATTTATATACACCGATCAGCCATAACAATATGACCACTCACACTAATAATCTTGTTATCATGGCACCGGTCAGTGGGTGGGATATATTAGGCAGCAAGTGAACATTTTGTCCTCAAAGTCGATGTGTTAGAATCAGGAAAACTGGCCAAGTGTAAGTATCTGAGCAACTCTGACAAGGGCCAAGTTGTGATGGTTAGACGACTGGGTCAGAGCATCTCCAAAACTGCAGCTCTTGTGTGGTGTTCCCGGTCTTCAGTGGTCAGTACCAATCCAAAGTGGTCCAAACAAGGAAAAACGGTAAACTAGAGACAGGGTCATGGTTGGCCAAGGCTCATTCATGGGGACGAAGGTTGTCCCATGTGGTAAAATCCAACAGGTGAGCTACTGTAGCTCAAATTGCTGAAAAAGGTAATGCTGGTTCTGATAAAACGGTGTCAGAACACACAATGCATTCAGTTTGTTGCATACAGGAATGTGTAGGCCCAGACCAGCCAGGGTGCCCATGCTTCCCCTGTCCACTGTCGAAAGCGCCTATAATGTGTACGTGAGTCTAAGACCTGGTCTACGGAGCAATGGAAGAATGTGACCTGGTGTTATGAATCACATTTTTTTTACATCACGTGGATAGCCATGTGTGTCACTTACCTGGAGAACACATGGCACTAAGATGCATCCATGGAGACCCCACCTCGCAATTTACAGGATTTGAAGGATCTGCTGCTAACATCTTGGTGCAAATACTACAGCACACCTTCAGAGGTCTAGTGGAGTTCATGCCTCGACATAATAATATGGAGGCAGTTACAGAATGATACAAAGATTGCACATTACATTAGCACAGTGTTATGTAGTCTTGAATCACAATATCTGTTTCTCATTGTTCCATGCATATTACTATAAAATGTATTATAAGAAAAAATTCTACTTCAAAATATATACAATGCCTTTGCTCAATTTCTTTCCTGAGCAAACTCAGTATAATTCTATACCCATTTTTAGGATATAGAATTATCAGGATATAGATAAACTAAACTAGCAAAATCTAGGGTGAACATACTGACCATGCACCTCCAGGAGACTTAGGCATTTCATGTAAAGTGGTACCCTGCAGTATGTAGTATGTATAAACTCATACGTAACATGTGAACAGGGCCGACCTTCGTGTTCAGGCGCCCTGTGCGGATTACTGCTCTGGCGCCCCCATCCCACAAAAAAGAAAGGAAAAAATCTTGTAACAAACAACTAGTTTTAATGAAAGATTATTTATGTGCAAGTGCAAACAACTACAATAATATATAACTGGAAAGATTCTACCGTGACTTTGAGTGGTCTTCTCCCCCATAATCATCCCCAGAGTCCCTTTGTCCCCTCATTTGCTCATTTCTCCCTGTGAACTGTCTGAATAGAACATACAAACCCTATATTTGCAGGTATACATAAATAATGTATGGAAACATAGCATATTAGGTATAGGTCAAAAGAATAACACACAAACCCAGTTTTACTAGTATAGGTCATTTGAAAATCACAAGTTAACTCAGCGCTGAAGTTCACTTACCTTGATGAAGTCTTGTGGTGGGAGCACAAGGCCTCTGTCTTGCTGTTTTGCCACGGCTTCACGGCTGAGTGCTGGGATTTGATGTCATATTCTGGCGCTCAGCATGAAGCGCCGGCACCGAGAGGCCTTGCGCTCCCACCACAGGGCAGCGACAAGGCGGGTGGGGGTAGGGAGCGGAGGAGATAGGGGGGAGTCGAGTTGTCGCTTAAAACTTTTTCATGAGCCCCTCTCTCGTTTACACTCCCTGCTGCCTGGGTGCACATCCGCCTCAGCACGGCCCTGGCCTTGTGGTGATAGGGTGACCACATTTTTTAGACATGCATTTTTAACTACAATATGTACTTATCTCTTTGAAGTAAAGACCGTGATTGAAATATGATTTCAAAATAACAGCTGATATATATATATATATATATACATATATATATATACATATATATATATATACATATTAGCCCCTGCTGCCGATGCCCATATGGATATAAATATGATTTAACTTTGTCCCCAAACAGTCCGGCCTGTGCCATCTTTAACCCACAAATACCCTGCCTGTGCCATCTTGGTCCCTGAGGCTCGAACACCCTGCTCGTGCCATCTTTGCCTTTCTACAAATCAATTTTACATCTATGATACACACAAATACTTTTACAGTCACTCACTAATTCACACTTTCATTCACACAATTCATCCACACATTCTAATTCATTCATTCTCTTTCTACCCCTTCTCACTATCTACCCCCTTTCCCCCCTCTTCTCACTAGCTACCCTCTCCCCCTTTTCTCACTATCTACCCCCCCCTTCGGGACCCGGGCAATCCGGGACATGTGGTCACCTAGTGGCTCCCCTGCTGCAATGGTGCCCTGTGTGGCCGCACAGCTCGCACACCCCAAAGGCCCATCCTGCATGAGGAATATGTGTTTCCTGGAAAAAATAACTAGTGTGGTCACCTTAGCACAATTGCAACCTTCAGGCTTTATTTAGAAAATGTGACAAAACTGGTATGCACTAAGAAATACAATCCATATACACGTTTGCCAATCTGTCCTTGCTATTTATTTCAATGTATGATTTTACATGTGTATAGATTACCAGCCCCCATAGTGAAAAGCTCAGTTTAATTCCCTCATCTTTGTCTGCAAGCCAAATTCAAGGTGGAATTGTTTTTATTAGGCTTGAAACCTCTTTGTCAACCTGTATTTAAAAGGCATGATTTTTTACTAGCTTCTTCATATGATAATTATAAAACAACCAGTTCATTACCTTTTACTTTGTGTCATTGTGCTAAGAGAAGCCTAAAGATGAACTCACTGGAAAAATATCAGAAGTGAAATGCACTTTGTTGCTAATCTGCAAGATCTGACATTTATTTTATATTTGCCATAAACCTATGTTTATTCCCTACATCCTGTTATCATGTTAAAATTGCTACCCCCAACAATCTCTTCAAGAGGTTGTAATATGAACACAACATCATTTTAACAAAGTCATATTTTGTCATATTTTCTCACTTGCCTTTCCAACTTCAAGTGGGGAAATGTGGGGTTTGACCCTAATGTCTACAGGTTTTTCCTCTTATCTAGGTCTTAGCCAGATTGTCACCATACCCAGAGATTGGAGTTGTTGTTAGGATATTGAAACTGACATAAGCCTGGATTTAGTTACCTGAATATCATTTATCATAGATAATTAAACTCAACAATTCTGCCATGTTGAAAAAAAAATTCAGAAAAGACAGATATATGTTTTAACTAAAGTAATATAGATATGATCCAACTTATACACAATGAAACATTCTTTATCATTCACGGACTGGTGTGAATGGATATGAAACAGATAACAACCAGAACAAAGCTGTGAAAGACGGGACAGGTTGCTAAACAGGTGGCAGAGGGTTAAATATGGTCTCTGTAGAGGTGGATTTGCCCTCTAGTTAGCATTAGACACAAAGACCATGACCGTAGCACCCCCCTTTATTGATCTTGAGAGTTGATGGATATGTTCATGGATATTCAGAGCCAAAGATATTGTGCACTTTAAGGTACACATAGGAGTATGCAGTCAAGGTGTGTAGGGAGCCATTGACCATATACCTGCCTTCATTTAAATATATGGGCAACCTTCATGTTTTTGCTTTTGCTTCCAATTCACCGTAAATAAGACGGGTACATCTCAAGCAAGGTGTGGTAATTCCTGAAGAAGACGCAGCCACTACTCGTCTTAAGTATTTCTATGAAAAAGAACCATTCAAAAGAGGGACACAACAAACATGCGGAAACATTTAAAACATAATATAGAGTGTAAAAATGCACTCTGAAGAGCGGTGTATTTTTATATAAACTAATAGTGTGTCTACATGCCAGACCTCATAAGGACAAATAGAGAAATTCCTAACATGTTGCGTAAAAATGTAAATTACATTTACTGCCTATAAATAAATAAAATAACAGATGAGAAACTCTATAAAATGGTTAGTCCCAGCATGTAACGCTAGTGCCCAGAGTTGAGAATGGTGCTGTGCGGTTCTGTTTGGTCTGAGTAAAGCCTAAAGTGGAAAAGTCTATGTCACTTATGTGTATATCCAAAATTCCCAATAATGGGTCAATGGGATTGCATAGTGCCCGGTGCTGCAGATCACAGATATTTTAGTGGTGTGGGGATCTGTTTGTTTGAATTTACATGACGTCCTGTGAAGTGGTTTTAAACAGGACAGATTAAACACCCATAATGTATTTTGCTAACTTGTATGCTGCGTAGCATTAAAAAGCAATAGCTCCTTACTGAACACTGTCACCTAAAAAATGTCTTGTGTTATTTTTGGATGATGAAAGTTTTTAAATTGTTTTAAATCTATTAAATATATATAGTTTCATTTACTTTTACTAAAGATGAAATGTACTAAAGATGAAATGGCAATTTTGTTTTTTTATTTAATAATGTTACACATTAAACAATAATATATGTGTTTCGGTTGGATATACGCTATTAATATATCGCAATTAACTACCAGATATAGATTTTTAACCTGCTTATTCCCACAAGAACTAGCAATTAATCTTCATGAAAGACACAATGACATTGTCTATCATGCAATGCATTTTAACAGTTTAGGGTGTGTTAATAAAAAGAAGCACCCACCATCAGAACTGTAGCATTTGCAGGGTTAATACCAGCTGCACCCACTTGTCCTGGTTAAAGTGGCATGATTAGTGGAGGTGGAGGTCTGCACAGTGGGAACCTTTCTTTAGAAGAAAAGGCTTTGATTGATCTAGCGTAAGCTGTTTCCAGGGAAGCAGATGCCTTGAACAGACCTCTCCAATGACAGAAGAATACAAACCATGTGAACACTGAAGAGACCAAAGTCTTTTGTTAACTATTTTTTTGCTGGTACAAATGACATAGTAATTGTATTCAGCCCTACCCCCTTTGGCAAAAAAGGAGCCTAATTAAATGCCCAGCTCTAAACTGATGGACTTTTGTGATTTCTTCAAAGGAATCAGAGGTTCAGAGGGCAGCAAATGAAATAGAAGTTTGATGTCTGAATGGAAAGATCAATCTTGATCTAGCCAAAATGTGCATGGCCATTTATTATAGTATCAACATAGTACACAGAAGTGCATCTAATTCATTATATAGAGAGAAACATTCAACATTTACATAAAACAGGTTCAGAAAAAAAAAAAAACTGGTATAGTTTAACATACCTGTACTCTCCTGGGGAAGAAAATGTGAATTACGGGGAAACACCACAACTATAATACACTTGTATAATATACATGAAAAAAAATCAGACACAATTTTGCAGGCAGGTTTAAGTTCGTGTTTATTTTCTGCACTCACCATACAGCATATTTCATTAAAGACAATTTTTAGCATGCCATATAATAGAATTCAGTTAAGAGTATCTGTTATTTGAACCATCATTATTATTATTATTATTATTTATTATTTTATATGGCTCCATCAAATTCCATAGTGCTGTACAATGGGTAGACAGGACATAACAAGTAGTATGTAACATAACAAGTAGTATGTAACATACCAATATGACGTACAGAAACAACAGGTGAGGAGGGCCCTGCTCAAAGGAGCTTACAAGCTGGTTTAGATGTGACCTGCTTGTGATAAAAAAATACTCCTAAAAGGTTGGACACAAATATGAAAACATTTGAAAATCCCACATAAGGAATTATAAATGTTTTCCTGATTTCATTTTATTCTTGAGCAGAATGGCCACATGCTGGCCTGTTTTCTTTTCTTTTGCAAAAACAACCCAAGGTGTTATTATTTAGTTTTTCACCTACTTTGAGTCTTTTGCCTTGCTCTGTCTTACATCATTAAATCCTTTTTTCCATTCCCTCCCATGAGTCATTTTCCCATTTGTATAGTAGAAACACAACTATCTTTATTAAATCTGTTTAGATTCACAATTCCTTGCTAGTTTAGATAAAAGTGGAATCTATTTTTTTTCTCTGCACATTATATTATATGTTAAAGTGCACCAGCCAGGGCCGGCCCAAGACATAATGCCGCCTGGGGCAAAGTTTAAAATGCCGCCCCCCGCCGACACCAGGGGTCATTATCTACCATTCCTTTCCCTCCCTATTATCTACCCTACCCCCCCAATTGTACTTCACTTAACTTTCAGCAGTCCTGCAGCAAGTCTCCCTGCTCTGCCACGGTGCACGCTGCTTTACTGCTGAGCGCCGGAAATGACGTCATATTCCGGCGCTCAGCATTACAAGCCGGCACCTCGCAGAGGAGAGAGAGGGGTGCCGAGCAGGTACTGACAACTTGATAAGCGAAAACCACTCAGGGCCCCTCTCTCTCTCTCCGCTTAAAAAAAAAAAAAAAAAGTATCTTGCGGGCAATTGCCCCACTCTGCTCCATGGTAGGGCCGGCCCTGGCACCAGCCATGTAAAAATTACATTGGTTCAGCGATGAACAAACTAGAGCAATACTGGGCAGCACAATTCATGGAAGGCATTAGTAGCAGTGAAGGTTAATAGGGTGGTTATATAGCTGTAGCTACAGGTTCACTGAGTAAATAAGGATAAACCAGTTTGGCTTGTAAACTCTTCCTATTCAGCTACATCAAAGCACCACTTGCCTCACTGTATTTACACAATTCTGAAAATTAAAATTAATATCTCAGAAAGGTACAGAACTACTAACGTTGGGTAAAACACGTGAGCAGGTCTAAAACTATAGCTCATGACAAACACTGCAATTATGGGGAAGCTTAAAGTACTGTTACATTGTGCAACAGATGCAAAGTTCAGAAATCCAATAAAGTGTGGTTACATGAGCATAGCCATTCTTTATTCACATAAAAAACTGGCTGATGGAACAATCCATGTATTTTTACGTCTTTGGGTTTAACAATTCAAAATCACTGGTTACACCAGTACACCGTTACTATTGAAATGCACAATCACTAATGTGGCACCCCCTGATGGGTGGTACCTGGGGCAGACCCCCATAATATAGCACGGTCACATAACATGAATCTATGTGACCCCACAGTTAAATGCAAGGCTGCTCACTGCCAGAGAGAAAGCTGTGGTTGAGGTAAGAGGGTGATTGAAGGAAGGAGGGAGTATCCATGTATGACTGTATGTATGTTAGCGTGTATAAATATTTGTATGTGAGCATGTTTGTATGTCAGCATTAATTGTTAAGCATTAATTGTTACGCTGTTTGGGGACAAACATGTCAGAGACAAGCTGTTTGGGGACTAAGTTAACACTGTTAAGCTCTTTGGGAACACAGAGTTGGCACTGTTAAGCACATTGAGCAAAAAAAATCGCATTGTTTAGCTGTTTGGGCACAAAGGTGGCACAGTATGTATGGAGTAAATGGTGTGTGAATGTACAGTAACAGTGGTTGCTGTTACACACATCATACTCACATCATGGACTGACTACCTGCTAATTCAACCAATTTGAGCCTCTGTGATTTTTTTGGTATAGTTGAGATGGATGACTGAGCTTGGTGGAAATGGTTGAACTTGCATTCTTCGTTATTTTCATTAAATATTATGTTGTAAAATAATAGATAAAACATTTGAAATGGGGCACAAAACAAAAAAGTATACAAGTGGGTACTTGTTATCCATGCTTAATATAAAGGGAGTAAGAGGTGGAGCTCTATAAGGAAAATGCAGAGCCTAAAGAAGAGAAGGTGGAACCAAAAGAGGAAGGATGGAGTTTACAGAGGAAGGGGGTGGAAGAGGTGTGATCCGAGCCAGAAGGGGTGGGGCAAAATAAGATTAGGAGGTGCATGGTTTTGTCAGGTCTAGGTCAGTTCAAAACCTAAATAGACCACTGCATAAATCACTGCAATGTTACTCAGCATACTCATTTTTTGTTTTCTACCTTTTGCATTTTGAATGCATTGTTCCTTCCCAGGTTTGGGACAATTTTTTTAGTTTGGCCTTGTTTTGGTGTCTCAAAGCCAACTAGCCCTCAAGCAATTTACAAAACATCATAGTGATTATATCTAGTGGTTAGGGAATAGTGTAAGGCATAGTGTTGGGGTGCTGTTAGTCGACACTGCTAGTTATGGTTATATGTTAGGGTAAGGTTACAGTTAGCATTGTGAATGTTGGCAAGAAGTTTGACGACACCGGTTCAGTGAGTTGAATAAGCAAGAGCTTCTTTATTCAAGTGTACACAGGGTAGAGTAAACATCGCAGAATTGGGGTGCAAGGACATGTGGGGAAAAAAACAAAAACAACAATGATAGTGTAGTAGAAAATACACACTTAATGGTATAGGTGTACAGTGTACTCACAAGTGTAGCAATATGGGAAGCTCATCAGAAAGACCATAGGACTTGAATTCTGGTGCAATATCTTTTATCCAAGTTTTAATAGTAAATAGTTAAACACTTACAAAATAGATGGCATAACCCAAAATGTGTTATGCAAAAACAGCAATAGAGTATGAAAATCCCGAGATTCAAATGACAGTCAGACGTCCAAGATAGAATCGGGATCCAGAAACTCCATACGAGTTATGTAAAAACAATAAAAAAGTAATCTCAACGCGTTTCGCCGTATTAATAAATGGCTTCCTCAGGAGAAAATACAAGATGAAAAAAGTCCGGTATAAAAGTCCGTTTTATATGATTTCATGGTAGCGTAGTAGCGTCACTCCACTACGTCATCTCACTGTTGTGGTTCCGTCAGTACGTTCTGCCATCCTTCTGATTCTCCGGCTTGTGTTGCGGCATTTGTATGGTATCAACAAGGGTGTCCATTTCCCGTTTAATGAACCCACACAAGTTAGATATTGTTTTTTTCAGGACAAGAAGGGCTTTCTTTAGATGACATTGTTTTGATCGTATCATATTATTTACTATTAAAAAAAGTATAAAATATGTTGGAAAAATTTAGAACAAAAATGACTTTTTCTAACTTTTAGTTGAAAAATCTTTTACTCATCTATAAAAGGCAATTAAAAAAAACCTGCTAAATACTACTAAATTCTAAATTCTACTATTTGTCCTGAGTTTAGAAATACCCAATGGTTTTATGTTTT
>VKOC01000009.1:9720211-9735222 GCA_009364415.1 Spea multiplicata | reverse complement strand
AACTAATTGATTATTAAAATAATCGTTAGTTGCAGCCCTAATATTAATTTTCTAGAATGCTGGAAAACCATATTTTAACAGTGTTTATGTACGCGTTAGCCTCATCATATCTCAGCCCTTACTGGATGTTTGAGTCCACAGCACAGGAGTGTAAGAATGCACACACTTCACAAATGAGACACAGGAGTGCATGGTAAGTGACCTACAAAGGGGGGTAGGGAGGGATAGATCCGTGAGAAGGGGTAGATCAATGGAAGGGGGTACGAGAGGGAGAGGTAGCTCTTGAGGAGGGGGGTTAGGGAGGGAGAGGGTAGATCATGAGAAGGGGCGTTTAGGGAGGGAGAGGGTTAAGATAGTTGAGAAGAGGGTGTACGGGAGGGAGAGGGTAGATAGTTGAGAAGTTGAGGTAGGGAGAGGGTAGATAGTGAGAAGGGGGTAGATGGGTTGGGGGTGAGGTTTCTAGTTATGCCCCTGGCAGATACATTTCACCATAAGTAGCAGAGTAGGAGGCATATCAAGTATACAGACTGCTGGGGAGTACAAAGTTAGGCAGTCTGGGTCAAAAAGGTAACAGGCAGGCAAAATGGTAAATCCAAGAGACAGATCCAGACTCTGGCATGAACTATAGCTCCAAAGTAACTAAATTAACTCACACCTCTGTTACTGAGAGGCAGGGATATAAAGCCTGTTAATAAGGTCTGGTGTGTTAATAACGTAGGCTTGAGAAGAGGGAGGCAGGGTAATAAAGCCTGTTGGTTAGGTCAGGTGTGGTAATGATATAGGCTTCAGGTGAGGGAGGCCTGGATATAGCATAACCAACACAGCTGAACATAAATACACAGAACACGGATTCTAAACATAACCAGACAAGACATACATGGTACAGGATGCCACAAAGGACGGAATAAGGCAAGAAACACAGGGGATGGTGTGACGAGCCGAGATCCTCAGATGCTTCTCCTTTAAGCAAGGATAGGCTATCTCAAAAGGGAGATGGGGAGAGGAGAGAGGAACCAAGATTCTCAGATGAATAAGGGAAAGAGGGCAAAGGTACATAAAATACAGACACACAAGTAAACAAAACAGCAAGCTGTGGAGAGGAGTTCAACTCCCTGCAGTTTGCAGGGCTGGGGCCGAATCCTGACAGTCCGATTTTGATTAGACTCATTCTTTAGTGAACAAAGGTCTCTATTTTAATCAAAAGATTGGTGGGGTAACCTTTGTTTACTACAAAGTTCTGCAGCCCCCTATCGAATATTTAATGTCCCCATATTGGGGAAAAATGTACTAGCTTTTCTTAAATAATTGTGGGCACACAATACATTATATTTATGCACAATTTGTTAAAAGGGAGCTTGTGTTTGTATAAGGAGAAATACTTCACAAATGTACGTATGTGTTCCAACTTATGGCAACATATCCCTCTTGTTGATATACTTTACTCCCTAGGCATGTGTTTAAACTGGTGGCATTCGCACTGCCTGCCACTGGGAGCTGGATTTCTCAGTTTGCTACCATGGCAACAGTAGAAACAGTCTTCTTTAACAATGGGTTCTGAGGAGTTTCAAAAATCTTTACATGGTGAAGGATAGCAACCAGTGCAGGAAGGACAACAAAAGCAGGTTACAAGCAGCAGGCTTGTTTAGGAGGATTTCAAAACATTTATGGAAGATTTTTAGAACGTGTTCCGTGTCTTTTCTTTAAAAAGCTAATAAATCATTGGCTTTTAGAACCGCCTTGGAATAGCTACAACATTTTACACAAAACTTCTCATCAAATGGCTTCTGTCTCTGAGTGTTGGTGAATTGGACCTGCGTTGGGTGCTGTGACAGTGGAAAGGTTACAGGAAGTGACCCACTGGTGGAGGGGCCTATCATGAAAAATGTCAAATCTCTCCTTGCTGAGCCGTGGAAATGCGCAAGTGGTCAAGACCTCTCAGGAAAAGATAGAAGTTTACTATGAACCAGAGGTAAGAGTTGTGGTGGAGATATCCACCTTAATATAGATTTTAGAAAAAGATGTTTAGGGGTCCTTCTAGGTGGATGTGATGTATGAATTGACAACGATATATATATATATATATGTACATACATATACCACCGTCACAAATGATTAGCTAGTTTTATTGCAGCTTACACCTACAGCGTCCCAGCTGATAAACCTCCTTTACATAAAAAAAGAACTCCACTAAACATGTAAGAGACACCCTAGCCATCGTAGATCCTTTAATGCATATGATAGCTGATTGTCACCCTTAAAGTAAATTTTTCAGCTTAATTTGTTTCCCCATCAGAATCCTCTATATGGATTTGATGTCTTTACCTGCCCAAAGCTAGTTACATTGCAGGAGATGTGTTCAGCCAAAAAGAAGGGGGTCTGACTTCCAATATTGAGAGTTCCATGGGGTCGAATGGAACCCCTACATCCATATACAGCAGGCACCCTCATTGAGTTCAATGAGAGGTTTATCACCAGGAATTTCAAGCAGCTTTAACTGGCACCAAAAAGCAAGCAGCAGGGATAATTTCTCTGCAAATCTAACGCTACAGTTTTTTCACCAGTCAAGTCCTTCTTTTGAAGCAGGAACAATCTGCATATTAAAGTTGGTGGGGCTGAGATATTGGACTGTCCCTTTAAATAAGTCAGGGTCAGGTTATTATACACAGGGTAGGGTATAACCACAGCATGGGAGTGTTATAGGGGAAGGACCTTTTATTTGGTGGGCTAGATCTCCTTCATAGTCAAGAGAGTTTCTGTGTTAAATTTCACCTTATCCCTTAGGCCGCAGGCTACAAATAATGACAGTTGTAATGTTATCATTGTAAAATTACAAATAATCATTTTTTAAACAAAATTGAGGACAATGCATATGAAAATTTGAGTTGTCTTGCCCAAATCAATATGGATGTGGCTTAAAGTAACTATACACTATGCACTTTTGTAACTTACTTAAAAGCAGGTTTCAGTATTTATTTATTTAAGTACCCACATTTTTTGCTATTTAAATGGTAAGAAATTGGGTCTAAATATTTTTGAGCCAGTGCTGCTTTCTGGAACTTGATATAGTACAACCTTTGGAACAGAGACAGTAGAAATATTTTTTTCACTATGTTAAGGAGTGGCATTTTTTTGTCCCTCACCAGAAAACCAGCCGGTAGCTTTTCTGTTCAAGAACAGTCTACGCTTGGGTAAAAAACCCATATAAAATGAACTGCTATGTGAATTTAAGTAAAGGAGGGTGTAAGGCTTTAAAGGCTCCTTTGTCAACATATTCCGGTTTTGTTGGGCATCTGTCTTTGGTTAAATTACTTAGCGGTGTGATGTGCTCACTTTATGCCGCAACTTCATTCAGTTGGAGCAGGCAATGGTCTCTGTTGGTGGCAACAAATTAACTGATATACACAATCCCTGCCAAACTGGCACTGTTAAAGTATGAAATTACACACTCAATGTTTTTGAATTTCATTTACTAATCTGCTCATGCAAAGCACCTATTCTAAATCATTTACATAAAGTACACTAATGTTTGCAATAACACTTAACTACCTGCCACTCCCAAACATGATTTACAAGTACAGTGTTTTTTAATGATATGTAATCTTAGCTTCAGTTTGTTAACTAGCATAAGTGGATTGTTGCAGGACCCTCTGTACCAATATATCTTATGTTTTTGTTAATTTTGTATGTTGTTACATAGTTACATAGGCTGAAAAAAGACATGCGTCCATCTAGTTCAGCCTTTCCTCCGGATTAATTTGTTGCTGTTGATCCAAAAGAAGGCAAAAAACCCCAGTTGTTCAATTTGTATCCCCCCCCCTGTTGTAACAATTCTACAGAATCTTCATGTGCGACATATATAAAATATAATAACAGCAACAATAACAATAAATGGAACAACTTGGACCTAGATCTTAATTGGTTTTAAGGGAGGTAAATAAAGCACAGTTTTCGATTCAAGGCTAATGGAAACATCTGCATGTAAGCAATTCATTGAGGTGCAAAGAAATGTAGCGCATTTTACATTAATCCTTTTGCAAACAATGATGTAGCAGGTCCTAAAAGAACCAATGACATACTGGCCCATCACGGACTCACCGATCACGGACTCACCGCTGTAGCTGACTGGAGCAGCCAGCCTGCAGCAGATCTCCTTCCATGCATGTGATTACTGCTACATCAATGGCTCTGTTCTCTGCCTCTTTTCTTCCCAGTGTGATTGTGAGGTGGAGAGAAATAGACAAGAGCAAGAAAAAGTGCTGCTACAGCATCACATGCACGGATGTACTTAAATGCAGTGTTTGTTAGTTCGCCATTTGTGTTTGTTCTTTGCCTCTCTCCACCTCATTGTGATCATGAGCGGGAGAAAAACAGAGAACAGTAAGGAAAAGTGATTCAGTGTGTCCTAAGACCCATGTTTTTTGTTGTTGTTTTTTTTTAATTTACCTGGCACCAAATGGATAATTTTGTATATTTCATTTTCATGCAAATTGGGTAGTTAGTGTGATACTGGGGGCTAGTAAGTGGGAAATGAGTTGCGGCTGGTGTGCCACTTACCTGGATAGCACAATAGAAATAGATTGCTTGTTGTGTTTGGCAATGTGAGGGCACAGATGGGAGACCAACTGGTCCATGGGGTTCCTGTCCTGCAGCAGAGTATTGGCATAGACAGACATGTGTCTGCCATCTCACAATGGCAACTCCTTGTGTATTTATACTGAGTATCTCCTGCATGAAGAGCTGAGTTGGCTCTACATTATTCAAAGGCAAAGGGTCGGCTTTCTTAAAACCCTCCTTGCTGATTTAGCTGTGTATTAATCCGAGCCAGCTCAGCCCATCTCACAGGAGGAACAGACTGTGGTTGGATCAGGGCTGTCTTTAATATTGATTGGACCCTGGGCAAGCATTTGCTTGCGCCTCCCCACTCCCTGGCATGCAATCACATTCTCCACTACAACGCCAGTGCTGTCCTGACTCCTCCTGATAAGGAGGAGACTATCAGAGTCACTGCGGTCTTCTCTCCTTCTGACCCTATCATGACTCCGTGTGAGATGTCCTCATTCCATACGTGCAGGATAGAGGAGGAGAGTGTGTACTATAAAGAATGAATAGCAAATGAATAGTGCTGGTCCAGCAATCACCTGAAACAGATGTGCGTGTCATAACAAGGGCCGGCTTTAGGAGTTCAAGCACCCTCTGCAGGCCACCCTGTGATGCCCCCTCCCCCGTCATCACCTTGAGAGTTCCTTTGTCCCCTCTGTACTATCCTCCCCATGTAGTTCAGGTATATGTCATTTAAACAAGACATGGAAACACAGCATTGCTGGTATAGAACCACTGAATAGGACATATAACCCCTGTATTTGCAGGTATAATGTAAAAAACACATGAAACAGCATTGCAGGTACAGAGCAGCTACATAACACACAAACCCTGCCTTGCAGGTATAGATTACGCCAGAATCACAAGCTAACTAAGCTTTAAAGGTATAGATCAAATTGATCATGCATAGAAACCTTAAATTGCGGACATAGATCACAGGGCTCAGATTACATCCACAGGATCTCCCCAGCATTCAGAATGGATGGAAAGGCCTCCCTGTGCCATCTTTGCTCTTACACAGCCATGCTACCAAACACATTCTCATTTACAGATACTCATTCATTCACTCATTTACAGATACTCATTCACAAATACTCATTCACTCACTCATACTGGTTAATATACCCTCCCCCCATTAAACATTTTTGAATGGCGGCATAGTTAAAAAAAATAAAAAAATAAAAAAAAAAGCTTTAGAATACAAAATGTTATTAGTAACTAAAATATTAAATATGTACCCAATATGTTTCTGAATACAGTCTTTCCAATCTGCATTTCCAGGACTAGGCACCAATATGTCAATTGTGGATGATAAGTTAAGGTATTTAATGTTTGTTTTTGCCTTAATGTCCTGGGTTTTACCTAATCAGAATGTATTTTTCCAATTATTAATATTATTATTATTATTATTGAATAACATTGATATTATTAAATTGCATATATTGTTTAGGTATATTTAAGAACGACTTGCACATGTATGAAAAAGAGCAATATATTGATACTGTGTAGGGTTTTATGTTTTAACATTTGTATTATTTACCAGGTTTTAAATGCACTTACAGAGAGAACAGCAGATTCAATATGTAAAGGGTTTTCAATGTATATGTAAGGGCCAAATTTGTTTTGTATCAAGGAGACTTGATTTAATTGAACCCAATTGTTCAATTTCTTTGATTTCAATTGACTACCTAGATGTTTGCTTTGATCTGCTTGGAAATGCAGTAATTATAATTAAAAGAAAAAAAAAGAGTTCGATGTGAGGGTTTTCAGTGTAACATGCCCTGAATGTCTACATGTGGTTGAGCGGTAGTCACTTGTTACTTGACTATGTGCTTTGGGAGTTTAATTGATTACTTTTGAGAATAGTTTTAGTGTTTGTTCTTCTTTTTTCACTAGTCTGGATTTAGGAGCAATGATTAAATCAAGCTCCTTCTATCATAGAAACAACACGTACTTAACATAAATTAACTTTCTTACTTACAAAAATACGCCGTTGTTTTGAAAAACATTTATATGAAGTGCTGGACCATGAATTTTAAAAGGGCTTAATATTAATAGTCCATTTACTGTTTCATGCAACATGTGTATTTCGTAGACTTTTGAAGTCTAAAGATTTTGATTAATTGTCCCTGATATATGGTAGGGAAGGGTTTGTACCATTCCAGTAAGCTCCAGAGATCAAACTCCTGTTACTGGATCGATCTATTAAATCCAGAGTCCTTGTAGAGACAGATGGAACTTGTTGGCTCTTCTTCCTTATCAGCATGTACAAAGTGTGATTAATGGGATGATAGATCTGTCCCTTTTGTTGTCATGGGATTTGTGTCTGAAAGCTTAGAAGTCTTCACCCAACACTTGATAAATCCATCTTAGTGCACTTTGGACTACAGACTGCAGGGCTGCAAGGTATGTTAGTTAGGAAACATTAAAAGTCCTTCCACTTTAATTCATTACAGAGCTCAGAGACTATAATGGGAGACCTTTCTTTCTTCTATATAAGGCTGCAGCTACCAATTACTTGTATATTTCTCAGTCAGTAACATGTGTTAACATTGAATTCTATTTAAAAAAAAAAAAGGTCAGTAAAAAAGGTAGCTATGTTACTAGGTACAAGTTGTGTTAATTAAGACATTGAATAGTATTCACTTACATCTTTTTAAATGTCTTAAAACTTGACAGTAATAGTAACTGTACCTTTACCTCCCCTGATTTTCCTCTATAAATACAATGTAATCAAACCTCAGAATGTTTGCAGGATATAAGTGTTCTGCATCAGCCACTGGAAAATATGGATATTTTCTACATTTCATCCCTAGACTGGTATTAATTGTGGAAATATATATATATATCAGTCTCTTTTTGCTAGATACAATCTTAATGTTATGTATAGTTCTTCATGTTCTTGTATTTTATGGATATTTTTCAATTTGTTCCAGGATTATTTCAACTGGAGATCTTATCAGGATTTCCATACCCAAAGGATTCTAAGTCCCGGTTATGGTTCACACAAGCATTGGGAAGTACCTACACCCAAAACATACAGCACCAAGAAGGGGGCCCTGGTTCTTTATTCTGAGGATCTGGCATTGCCATGGTATGGGGCACAAGGAAAGAGGTTCAAGAGGGGCCATAAGTATCAAAGAAAAAAGCTCAAACTTCAACTCAGCACCCTCCAGGATTTCACTGGAGCCATTTTGACTTACGGAAGAAAGCAGGTAGAACAAGGGTGTTTGAATCTTAAAATTTGATAATTTGATAAATTTGAATTATTGAATGATAATATTGGAAAATGACATATGTCCACCCATGTTATTGTTAATTTTGTATTCTTCCCTCTCTGTAACAGTGCCACAAAAGCAGCAGATGCCATGTAAATAAATTATAATAATAACATTAGTAATTTTAAATGGATTAACTTGGACCTAGTTCACTGACCTGTCTAGATCATAGTTAGTTTTAACGGAGGTCAATAAAGCACGGTTTGCGATTCAAGGGTAGCAACTAGACAATGACTACTAAAATGATACTTTTAAAGCTGGAAACATCTGCACTTAAGCAATTCATTGAGGTTGAACAAAATTTTGCGCATTTCAGAATAACCCCATTGCAACCAATGATGTACCAGGCCCCTAGAGAACCAATGACGAACTGTCCCATTTTGTTGTGACCGCAGAGTCACCGTTGTAGCTCACTGAAGCAGCCAGCCTGCAGCAGATCCTCTTCCATGGCTCCATTCCCTGCCTCTCTTCTTCTCAGTGTTTTTTTAAGTCAGGGCAAGTATATAAAATGGGTTTTTAAAATTTCAGCTTTTTTTGTATTTTTGCTCATATCAAATAATGGAAGCAATAATCTGAATAATGATCTGAAACCTGCACATTTAATTTGAAAGCCTAGAAACATATAAAGTAAAAAGTTCCATAATCCCAAAATGAGTTAAAAGTATATCGGTATACACATAAGTTGCATGCAAAGGAGTACACATTTAGTCAAAACTAAGAATTTAAAAGGTCACCTTGTGAGAAAGGTGGTGTGGAGTGTTTGGTTTACTCTTACTATACCTGCTTAATGTTTCAGCCTTGATGTTAAACAAAATGTTCTGTGATTTGTCAAAATGATAGAGCAGGGTGTAGACCAAGTAACTGAGTACATGTGGCTACCAGTGGCTGACATTTAAAGAATGGGGTCCGTGTTGAGTGGAAACAAGACCTGGATAAAAATGTTTTTATGAATGTAAAGATCCAGCGATATTTTTCTCTGGTAACCTAAGAACAATTTACTTTGCAAAAATGTAATTTGAAGGATACTTGTTGGTTTAATGAAAATTCACACAGGTTCCATTTTGATTTGGATTAATTAATTGCCATCTCATTGAAAGAACTCTGTGAGTCACCGATTGTTTAGCTGCCACAATGGTACCTATGAAGTAATAACATGCATGACCTAGAGTTTGTGCGGCATGGAATGTTCCCCGCATTGCTCAGCACAAGGTGTTTGTGATCAAAAACTGAGCAGCAAATAATAGCAAACACCAGGAGACATTTTGGGCCTGCTGTAACATGTCTTTAGTCTGAAAAACTGTTGCTCTATCAACACAAATCGCTTATTTCATCAGTTCCCAGACAGCTTTGCAAATTACTAAGAATCTTAGTGAATGGGCGGGGGTATTTTTTAACTAGAAAATCTACTAGCTGTCATAAATTATTTACCTTGAGTTAATCTTCTTTCTCCTTACGGAGCTTTGCAGGCCTGCCAGAATCATCTTCCACCTTCCAGGAAAGGTCATTTAACGGGGTGGGGTATATATACATATATATATATATACAATTTTAATGTAAATATGTCTAGAGATAAGCTCATCTGAAGCAGACATCTCTGATGTCATGAAAGCTCCTGCTACTTTACATCTTCTTCTGTATTGGTCCAACAGAAAGTATTAACATTGGCCAATGGATGTTTAATATAGCAATTCTCTTTTCTCAATTAAGTCTCCACAACTGTGTAAAGCCTGAATTATTCTTTATGATAGGCTCACAGGAATTTTTTTTACACTCCTTTTTTTACTGCACATAGCTGTGTTCTTGATGCCCAGATCAGTTATACTTTAGACAAAATTCTTAACGTTTAGTGGCTTTATCTTGTGTTGACAGTTTCTGCATTTTACGCTGGCACATGCCACCTGAGCCCTCACAAACACCATCCAACCATATGTGTACCAATGAAAAGACATATTGTAGGTTTTTCTTATTTGTGGATTGCTAAAACTTGCCCTACCAGTGTGTTTCCCAAGAGCCTATCTGGAAGCAAAAAGGACTGCTTATGTTAACTCTTCGTCAACAGGAGCAGTTGCAATTTTTTTTTAAAAATGCTCACATACATTTCCCATGTACACCTTTGTTGCCACGGTTCTCCAATTACTATTGCTAAGCAAAGTCTACTAACGAATGTAAACAGTAAGTCTCACATTGTTTGCACACACATATTGTTTGCTATGTCTGCCAGGGCACAGCCAGCAGAGTTTGCAGACAAATTACCGATAGTTGTGTACTTCTCTCTGCGCTGATTTTTGATACAGTATATTCCTGCTACACATTTCGACCTGACCAATCTCCTGGAAATATGCGGGAAACATACATATTCATTTTTAATATCACTGTAATAGAGCGACAGTAATCAATAAAAATGACACTTTATGTTCCTGTTGCAGGCAAAAGGGGCAGGAAGGATATCTATAATTTTTCATTAAAGGGAACCCGCCACCTTTTCAGTGGTTAACATAATCTGATAATCTAATAATAGAGTAAATCTATACATTCCTGGCAGAATTGTGAGAAATTGTAGAAATCAAAATCAAACAATCAAAAAGTATTGACAGTTGTGTCCTCCCTCTTGTAACTTTGGTATTATTTTGCTCTGTACATCTATTCCAAAACTTACACATTGTGAAGAAAAAACTAAGTATACATCTCACTGTATCCTTTTCCATTAAATCACGGGGGGGCATACCCCTTAAATGTATTTTATGAATTCTCTGTTTATTGAGAGATATCATCACGTTAGTATGTTCATTTTTAAAACTAAGATTCTCCCGAACTATGATACATGAGGGAAAGACCATTGACGTAGATCTCGTGACACTCGGTCCAGAAAGGGGACAAAGTTTAGGGAGAATAATAAAGAGAGGTCCTCAGGGATCTGTAATCCCAGGAACTTAAAATGTAAAATGTATTTTATACCCACCCACAAACACGAGGTGATGAAAGAGGGGGGCAAGGGAATATTAGTATAGTAATGAATATACAGTACTAGGTGAGCTCAGTGTAGTTTGAAGAGAAATCATGCACATGTTAGTTTAATTTACAAAAAACTATTTTGCAGGGACATAATCCAATTACAATAGTAACAGTATCATTACTATAGGTTCTTTAAAATATTTAACCAAACCTTTCCCCATAAGTGTGCTAATTGTGCCAATTACAGTAGACCTTCCAGAACAAAAAAGTTACCTTTTTTTGTAGGATAATTCTAATTTCTTTCCTTTTTGTTTTTCTCAAGACAGAAAATTCTGATACCCATTGGAAGCCATACTTACATTTCATAAATGAAGAAACAGCACCGGCAGACAAACAGATCAGACCTGGATATTCACCAAAGAGATATCTTGCTCATCTTTTCAAAACATGGGACCCAAACACTTTATACAAATTACAACAAGCAGGTCAGTATTCAGCTGGGTTGGATTTCTAATCATAATGCCCTAGACACAAATATCTCAGATTAACCGTAAAATATATATAAAATCTAAATTATTTGTAAAATGAGAATTTTCAGTAAGGAGAAATAATTCTGTGTACCACAACAATGTAAATTGCCCCATGAATATAGCTACTTTAAACACATCAGGTAGGTCAGGGGAGGGCAAGTGTGGCATATGGGGGAATATAAGGGCTTTCTGGAGTGGCATATAGGGGTTAAAAGGAATATCAGGGAGGCACAGTGGTATATAGGGGCAGAGTGGCAAATAGGGGTCAAGAGGCAGAACTGGGAAGCAGAGTGGCATATAGGGGGGTAATTGGCATGTCTGGGGGGCAGAGTGGCATATAAGGGGGTAGAAGGCATATATGGAGGCAGATGTGCATTACTGGGGCCAGGTTGGCAAGTAAAAGGAAATAAAAACAAAAAAATGCATTTTTCCCAATCATAGTTTTTATTAAATATGAAAAAATCGTTTGCATGTGAATTAATATTTACTAGTAAAACTTTTTTCGTATAGGGTAGTTTTATATTCAGGCTTTTTCTTTTTTTTCCTAAATGAATACTCAAATTTTGGGGGGTCGTCTTATAATCAAGCAAATACGGTATATTTCACAGGGCATTACCACACACTGTGGAAGCTAATATTACTTTTAAATTTGCTTAAAAAAATGAAACTGGGGTTTCACTTTAACTTTGTCATGGTTACAAATATAGACTAGACATAACTACCTCATGTCTACTACTGTTGGTCTTACTGAAGGATGCAGTTGTAATGTCATCTTTCTAAGATTGAAATCAGAAACATACTAATGTCAGCAGAAGCCAAACAATTCACTAGACGTGTCATTTTACTAAGGATTAACATAAGGGGTTTGATTTGAAGGTCTAATTTTGTTGGTAAGACCTAAACGTGATGATTTCATTATTTGTCTACCAATCCACTGTCAGTTTCTGTAATGATTTCTGGACTATGTATAGCTTTTATCTACAATACATGGTTAAATGTCAATTTACCTTTCTAGGTAAACCCATGAAATAGCAAGCTTTGAAAAAGCAGTGATAATTTTTTTCTTATCATAAGATGAACAAGCAATGCGACAAGCATGATATTATGATAAACAAAAATCTTTTAAAGACTAGCATATTATTGTTGCTGTGGTTTTAAGACATGCACAGGTTGAGAGCAGTTTATTAACCCCTTAATGACAAAGCCCGTACATGTACAGGCTCAAAATGCATTGTTTTCAATGGGTTCTGGGACCGCCCATTGTCCTTAAGGGGTTAAATCTGTTTTTTGTTTTTTAATCAAATATGTGTCTAAAGGCAAGCTGACCCGAAATATGAGGAATTATGCCTCCCATGAAAATAAATGTGTTAAATATAAATAATCTTTATAACTAATCTATACAAAAAGTGGAGCACACACTAAAAAGCATAGAAATATAGATTTTTGGGGTGCTGCTGAAATGACTATTGTGATCAAAACAACTACAAAAGTTGTAAATGCTATGAACACTTTTCTCGGGTACAAATATTGGGGATTGAGTTATATTATAAGCCATTAATTATTTAGCCCTCAACTATGGCGGAGTGGCCAAGTTTTTAACTAAACCTAATCCAGCTGCATTGCTTGCTGCGAAGTGGTACTGAATTGCTTTTTAAGCCACCGACTCTCCTATGGTTTATAATCTTGTAATTGAGGTATTTCACAGACCTAATTAGAATATAGCATGGTGTGCGGTACCATCAATTCACCCAATTGGTAAGCAATGCTGTAATGTTTGTATTAACTAGGACTTGAAAAAATTGGGGTCGTTTAATGAAGTGTTAGGCTAGGACATTTATATCCATATGATGTGATTGTATTCCTTGACATAGGTATTTTTACATAGTATTTACAGCATTTGCAGCATGTACGGTATGTTCTTGGTGTGGGCCAAAATAAACTAGTGTGTTTCTATTGTCTTCATTCTTAATTTTTCTTGCTAAAATTTAAACTATAAAAATATGCATGTAATATTGCATATTTCATATACTGTATGTTCATACATATCCACCATAACTAACTGAAGTCCAAATCAATTCCCTTCATAACATACTATAGCAAAGAGCTCCCCCGTAGAAATTGTCAGCAACAATGTATCAAACATTTCAAAAGCCTTTAGTTCATCATGACTAGGAAACATCTGTGAACACATCTCGAAAGCTTAAATTAGTAACATATGACATATCCAGTTGAAAGTGTATGCGTTATTGTACATGGGTTATATACTTTCTTATTCAATACAATGAAGATATTTATGCCACAAGACTGGTGGTCCCGGTGGTCAAAGTTTGAGAACTCCCTTGGAAGGTTTTAGGATGTGACCCCCAAGACAGAGCAAAGAGAAAGTTATTGTTTTGACTTTTATTTATGTAATTTCCTTGGGATCGTCATGATGGTATTTCTTCATGTATTTTTAGGAAGCCTCAGGGATTCAGTGCAATTTCAACAGCCTACAACCAACATGACAGAAACCAGCAGGAGACATCAAGACCTGTCGTCTGTTCCCTTAAAATATCATTGCCTGCCTGTCTTTGCCTCTCTTCCTCTTCCCCAGAGGACTCTCGGTGATGGTTTCACCAATCCAGGTATCCAAGACATTCTTGTTTTTCTCTTAAACAGTATGGCGCCTAATTCATTTATTTTTTACTTGGAACATCTGGCAGCTTTGACAAGCTGGTGGACATCAGCTTTTTTAACTAATTTCAACAATTACCCTTAAGTGTATCAATATGTAGTTAAATAATTCAGGGATTGGAATACCTACTTAATCTATAAAACAGAATCAGAGAAACTGTTATTGCAAACTAAGGAAGGAGTAGAAGTTGATGTTTCAGTGGGATGGCTGTCTTCACGGGATGCCATTGAGAGATGAAGCTCCATCTAATTAGAACAACAAAAGACAGACACAATCCATTAGAACTATACACACCTGTCTGCTAAAGTACTACATATTTTATTTGGAGCTCTGCTAATTAGTGTTTTGACATGTAGATATACTACATAGAGAAAATATTTCTGTATGGACTACCATCGTACTTCCATTAAAAATATGAGAACCAATGAAAAATTAGTTTACTCAGCTTGGGGCAGCTTGGAAGTTACTGCTGTAACTTAATCATATTCCATATTCTTTGCATCATTATGCATGTATCTCAGCCAATAGGCTAATGGTGCACATACTAATGATTGTTTTCTGCAGGGCGTTGTACACCTGTTCAAGAAGAGAGTGGAAACGAGGAAGAACTGGAAGACGAGGAGAAAACTGGAGGACCTAGCAAGAACTTGGACCTATCAGTACCATGCAACGGGACAGTAAGAAAAGTCAGCGCAGAACCAAAAGAAAATGTGAGATCTTGGAAAAGCCAGGTATTAAATTCTTGACTTCTATGTTTAGAGCCATACAAAGTTAATTATTAACAAACTTTGCCTAATCTACAAATCTCTGGAAAAAAAAGGGACCCTCAGCAAAACAAACAAAAACAAATGAGAAACCTTTGAATACTTGTTATCCATTTCTTCATTCATTTGTTAATTTCAGCATCATTACAATGCGTTTTGGCGCTCTTACAGAAGAGAAAGGGACTGCATGTAGGAGGGTATAGAGGAAGTGATT
>VKOC01000009.1:9697119-9716108 GCA_009364415.1 Spea multiplicata | reverse complement strand
CCCGCGCAGGGCTCTACTCCAGAGCACTCCAGAGGGAGGAGGTTGGCCACTAGAGGAAGCAGATGGAACAACCACCTGTATGATACAGCCAGGTTTCAGGCAGCAGAGAGTGGATCCTAACACTAGGTCAATCATATAATAGGCTATGCCAATGTCAGTCAAGTATGACTGTATGTGTGCACATGAACTGGGATGGCAAGCACTTCACACAACATTAAAGTAATGAACTCATCTGTCTCATATCAATGCTATGTGCTAGACACACAAATGTGCAATTGTCAACAAAGTCCAGGAAAAGGGCGGATTAACATAAGGCATGATAAAGCTGAAGCAACAGGCCCACATCTTGATCTGAAGGCAGCATAAAGGTGCTTGCAAATTAATGGGTGTATTGTACACAAGTGCCACTAGATGGCAGACTGGAAAAGGGGATGAGAAGACAGAAGTGTCCTTCCAATCAAACCATTTGATTGAACAACGTGGGAATAATAGTGAGGTTTCTGCAAGTAGGGATTGTCAAGCCCCTTCCTGTAAGTGTGACAGAGTTGCCCCACAGACCATAAGAAGGTAAAAGGCCATGTTTAACTCATTGATTTTCATGCTTTGTCTTCTACTTAGCTCATTATATATTGTAACCACACTCGAAAATCCCAACTCACATCATGCCCGTGCATGTGATGGATGAAGATGATGGAGAAATGAGCCCTATCAAGTGCAGGAGTAGTTGGAAATCCATGACACATTTGACACTGTAGCTGGTATCCTACAACTTATATTAGGCTAAGCGTGATGGTAGTCTAACCCAGGGGTCCCCAACCACCGAGCCACGGACCGGTCCATGGCCTATAAACAACTGGGCACTGGTGTTTATCTTTTTCATTTAGCCGGGTGAAGATCCAGATCACCCGCAGCGCTGCAGGGGACCTGGATCCTCCTCTCCGGCAGCCGTGGGTGTCCGTGTGATGCACATAACCTCGCTGCTGCCGGCACTTCTGCGAGGCTTCTATGAAGGATCGCCAGCAGCAGAGGTTGTCTCCGTGCATCGAGCAGATGTACTTCGGCTGGCCCCACTAGGCACCAGGGAGTCTGGGGGTGCATTGGTAAGTCGGGGGGGGCAGAGTGCATATGCAGTGGGCATAAAGCATATCAGGGGAGCAGAGTGGAAATATCTAGGGGGATATAAAGCATATTAGAAGGCTGAGTGGCATGTCAGGGGGGCAGAGTGCATATTAGGGACAGAGTGGCATATCTAGGGGAGCAGAGTGGCATATCAAGGGGGCAAAGTGGCATATCAAGGGTGCAGGGGGCATAAAGGATATCAGTTGGCAGAGTGGCATATCTAAAAGAGCAGAGTGCCATATCAGGGGAGCAGAGTGCCATATCTGGTGGGGAATAAAGCATATCTGGGGGGCAGAGTGGCACAATTGTAGGTGCTTTTTATGGATGGAAAGACAACCAGAGAAGTTTAATAATCATAGAAGTAAAATGCACAATAAATGTAATGCACTTGAATCAAACCCCAAAAACCTACAAAACCGGTCCCTGGTGCCAAAAAGGTTGGGGACCGCTGGTCTAAGCGACTTAGTTGCAAGGAAAGCTTTACTCTGTCACTATAATTACAGTGAACTATAGTTTCCATAATTTTCAGTAAATTGAGCTAGTGTGGCCACTATTATCCATCCAGTGGCCACACGTACATCACTCATCCTCTGATCGTCTGGATGGTTTTTGGATCCAGATGGGCCCAAGCATCACAATGAAAATAGTCTGGTTTTTATTTTTGACATTCTGG
The DNA here is from genome assembly GCA_009364415.1 of Spea multiplicata. Lineage (NCBI taxonomy): Eukaryota > Metazoa > Chordata > Amphibia > Anura > Pelobatidae > Spea > Spea multiplicata. The sequence continues at coordinate 9,714,316 of VKOC01000009.1, read as the reverse complement.
TATATAAAGCAAAAAAAATAGTTACATTTGAAACTTATGTTACTTTTATGCTTAAGCAGGATTCAGTAGGTACTTCCAAGCGAAAAGCTCAGAGAAGACTAATTGACAAAGAATTAGGGTTAAGCTGAGAACATGAAGTTTTTTGTAGGGCACAGTAACTCACATTACTTACCTGCAGAATGAGGAATGTATAACTGAGTTTATAATAATAATAATAATAATAATAAATACATACTACGCTGTATGTATTAATTGATAAACAGCACAGGTCTAAATTAATTAATGGGCATGCAGCATAGTCATAAAACGGTTGATCTGACTGTTGATTAAGAACTGGGAAAGGCACGTTGGCAAATCTTTTCCGGCTAAGGTTTGGTTTGATTTCTGGATTAAGATTAGGAAAGCTGTCCATTGTGTGCATTTGCAGGAATCTTGTTATAAACGACTTCATCACTGGTACATGGTTCCCTCTCATATCAATAAATTTAATCAGATGACGTCCAGCAATTATTGAAGACACACATCTGGTGGGATGTGAAAATTCTGAATCACATAAAACAGAAAATCTTGGAGCTGTTTAAATATGTTTTTAATCAAGATTTTTTACTTAGTTCACAAACCTTTGCTTTCTATTTGGAATTGCCTTCATGTAATAAATTACATTAAATACTAGCCTTTAATATATTGGTAGCGGCTAAAATTAGTCTTGCAAGGTACTGGAGAAAGACTGAAAATCCTTCATGGCATGAAATTATTTACCAAAACTCTTACCAACGTCGCAAGAAAAGATTTTTTCTGTGCTCTACACTTTAATAAATCTATATATATATATATTGTTATTTGATTGATCTAGTTTAAATATCAAGCATCTCCATATTTCCCCATATATACAATTACTATTCTGGTTAGCTTTTTTCGGCTCCCCAAAGACCCCTAACATCCATCTGATGCTCCATGTTTCCATTGCTTTTTCAATGTCTGGTATGAATTTGTAGACTAACACCTTGGGCTTGGGGTTTTTCTTTATATTTTACATCTTATTTACGGAAACATTTTCAGCTTTATATATTGGATTTTTGCCCTTCAATATTCATATTTTTTCAGTTGTATGTATCAAGATGTGTGTGTTTTCTATGGTATTAGAATAAATAAACATATTGATAAAAAGTATAACATGTGAAGTATGTATGTATATTTGGGATATAAAAAACATACATACATCAGTACGCATAGAAATGAGGCTTGTAGTCCTTTGATGTAGAAACTTGCTTGCTGTTTCTTTGCAATAAAGTTTAGAGGGAAAAAAAAAACCTCTGCAGGCCTATACTCTCCTCCCTCTCTCATGCCCTCCTCCAGTCTGGGCGGTGTCAGAGTCCTCTTTGTGTCTGACTGTGACACAGGAGCAGCAGGAGGAGGTGATTTGTGAGTGTAAGGGAGAAAAGGAGAAAAGGAGAGGAGGGGAGCTTATTCCTTGCCTTCCTCATCAGCGCTTCGATCCACAGCTCCCCTCCTTCTCAACCTTCCCCAAACAAATCCCCCTTTTTGGGTGAAGGCTTCACCGGGGAAGGATAGGGTGGGCTTGAAGAAGGTGCTTATATCGTGGACATTGAAGAACTGCCATGACATATACAGGAGCCTAGATCTTACGTACTCTGCACTGGCATTCCTCATCTCTCTGGAGCTTGCACAGGCCCTCATCCTGGGAGGATAACGAGAAGTAAACTGGTTTCTCTGGGATTTCAGACCGAGACAGCTGCCTGCCAGGTATAACCTAAATATATGTACATCTATATCTATATATCTATATATCTATATATCAGAATATATATCGGTAAGCTGCAGGAAAACAGAATTCTTTGTAGGAAATTGCAGCACTCGATGAGAAAGGAGGAGCACCACTGACAAGTTGATACAGACCATTATTTAACGAAAAACATCAAGAAGGCTCAACTATAGATATTTCTTCCTTGAAGATGCTGGTGGAAAGCCGTCAAAGGAAACCAAACTTAGTTCCTGAAATCTATTCAGGAAACAATATCCATGCATCATAAAGAAACCATACTGCATATTGAAATACAGAAAGATACAAGATACCAACTACCATACAGTGAAGTGTTGTGCATTGGTTTTTTGTACATGACTGTCATATAGAAGGTCTTATAATAAGATTTCATCTTTTCTATGATGGATTTTGTAGCTGATGTTGTGACACCCTTGAATGTGGTGGAAATGGTTGTAGAAGAGCCTGTGTCATCTCCTGCAGTTGGATATATATTTTAGGCACCTTGGTCTGTGTCTCTGATCAATTTTCTGCAGTGAAAACAATTTTGTCCATCAGAGAGCAGAGAAGCCCCAGACATAGAATTCCCCTGGAGTGAGGCTTAACTGAGGAAGACCTGCATCTTATCCACTGAGATTCCTGCTTTAGAGGGTCCTCTATCTTCAATGGATTAGCAGCCAAGATCACATTCTTTGGGAATCGGATCATACTCCAAAGTGCTTCGATCCCCTGTTGATTTTTCCATTGTTCTAGCTACCTACTGTCCCATATATTTGGGGGAAACTTGGATTATGGCTCTAAAGGAGAACCTTGTCCTGCTTCTTCTTGGCTTACATTCCACTCTGCTACTAGCTACAGCTGCTGGTAAGTTACCAATTTTGGCTAATTTGATAAAGGCCTGTATACCTTTTATGTCTTTTTTTCCCATTATACAGTGCTGCGGAATATGATGTTACTACAGAAATCAACTCAAAATTATAGTAAAGGAGAACTCTAGGTGGTGTAATCCTATTCTTTTTTTTTAGTTGAAAATATTAGCTTTTGTTTTACATGCATGTGTAAAGAGAATGATGTAATGAGTGGACAAGATTAGCATTAGGTGAACAAAAAATTATAATAAAATGATTTATTTATGGAACTGATTATTTCAGGGTGCTGCACAATGTACGTACACCACATGCATTTAGTTAGTAATGTTAGGTTAGTCCTTCTGGAACAAAAAGGGGGATCCTTATCTAGCGAATGTACAGCATAAAGGATGATGATTATCTATGGTAGACAGTGGCTCCTGTGAGGCTTGGCCATCCTCATGGTGCATCCATGGACAGCTTACTGTCTCCAGCATGGAATGGGAGATTGGATGGGAGTGGCAGTTTGGAACTTCACTGGCGCATTGCTTGGAAGCCCACTGCAGTCACATTCTAGATTCCAGTCCAAGATGAAACTGTGCTTCTGTAGCAGTTCATTGTTACTATAGTGATAATTGCCATCTTCACTGCATCAACTCTGTATATTTTTTTATAGAAATCTGTTATCTATCGATTTCTTTCTTTTGCAATGTATATTTTATATCTCTGTAAAAAAAAAAAGGGGAAAATGGAGCATGGATGCCCTTTTTTTACTATAAAACTATGGTTGTATTTATTTCTACCATGGTTAGGTGATTCAGCAGTAGGTTTGATGATGGGTATGAATTTTTTGCCATTAAATAGCCTAGCTTTGGTGGTTCACACATAATGTGATGTATGTATTTTATACAGCTATAGCTAAATGCACATCATTCAGGTCCCCAATTTAACATAATGGTTAGTTCATTTTTTTTCTCCTGGGAACAACCATCTTGAAAGCCATGTTAAGGATGATATCCACACCAAATGACCCTTTATGGTATTTGTTGTTTTTTTTTAATAGCTTGTTGCAATTTGTATATCTTTATTTTAAAAGATACGTTTTGGTTTGTCTGTTTTTTTCCAGGTTATTCAATTGGATTAAAGGGAAAGAATTCTTTTTTTTAACGTATACAGTATATACTAAATAAGTGTTATCCTCTACACTGTAAGCTTGTGAAAATTGTTGGCTCCATATAATAAAAATAGTAATAATTGTTAGGAGATTTGTAAAATTCAAATATTCAGTTGGCTTGCCATGTGGGACAGATGTGGCATATTTTAAGGAAGACTGCCACAGCAGTATTTCATATCCTCCATTTCTGTGCATTTAGTCTTAATTATTTAAGTAGTTTGTACATATTGCATCTTTGTCTTTGGAAGCCTATACACCAACAGATGTGGTACACTGGGTTACTTTAAAAAAAGTCTTTCCACACACAGCATTATATATTAAGGAAGGGATGTGCTCTAGTAAATGGTTCTCATTAACAAACACGAAACATTAGATAGGCTTCCTTACTTAGTGACTAAAAGGCTAATTAGGTCTTAAAGTGTGTCAAACCTATATTTTAATATCAAAATGGTCTCCTTCCGCCTCGACAAGTCTTGGACTTTTTGATCCCTGACTGATGAGATTGCTTTTAATGATCTAATTACGGAATTAATATGTGATTTACCTTTATATGTGTCCACATAACTGCTAATGTTTGCTAATTTGAATAAGTTATTTATAGCAATATTTACTTGGAGAAATGAGGATTGATTTGGAATTGTTGTTTTTTTTTCTTCTTGGAAATTAATATACATTTTAATTAAGATACCTTGCAATTGGTCACAAATACTGAGCTGTATGCTGACCTGTTCAGGACGCGATATACATATTCAATGGATTTTCCATGGACATTTTATGAAGGTCTAATTAGGTATTTGTTAACCTTTTTGGGTCATTCCTGTATTCCATCCTTGGAGAAAAAGCATTGGAGGTGTCAAGGTGTCTGGCAACATTGTGGGTTAATCGTGCTTTTCACAAGGGATCCTCCCAGGCATGCACATCAAAGAGATGTCTAGCTGTCTAGCTAATCATCATATAGTGTCTGAGTCGCCAATCAATCAATTCAAGAAAGACCAGTCTGTGATTATTTTTTATAAACATTGATGGTAGGATAGTAATGATTGTTGTCCCCATAAAAGTGTCTTGTTTGCCAGTCAAAATAAAAATAAATGTATACGAGGCTGCACACTTACCCTAGTGACACTCAGCTTAGCATATTGTAAGCTTGTTTGAGCAGGGCCCTCCTCACCTGTCAGCTGTCGTAGATATTAAAGTGCAGCTACCTAAAAATATTGTATAATACAAAAACCAGAACTACCATAGAAAAAATGAAATAGCGCATTATTTTGAAAACTTTACTCTACTAATGATAAAAAAACGGAAGGAGTTACCATTTAATCATCCTTCTCAGTAATGTTTTTGATACCTGCATTACATCCACAAATTCCAAGGTAACCCAAGCAATATCTCCTCTTTTCTCTTTTTATCCTCCTATGGATTATACTTTGAAAAACACTAAGGATGTGAGAGCCTCTCAGCCTATCATGTAATGGAAACTGTCCTAGTTAAGTCTAGCTGTAAATCTCTATGAGAACAAACTGCAGCGTGTGAAGGACATTCATGTCTAGTGAAAGACGTTTAATACCTAGTGATAGTGTTCAGCACAATGGAGAAACACAAAACCACCCTGTAGAGCAGACTCCTCATACTCGTGGATTAACAGATTCTGATATCACATGCAATCCAGAACACCTTGGATTCTTAATGTTGATTCTTCTGCTTTGGCGTTCACAGTCAAAAGATTAAGTAGATGTCATTTGAAGTCGGGAGATTTTTAATTTCTGATTTTTGAATGAAGAATGTTGGCGATAGTCCATTAAAGGGTCGCTATGAAGTTCCAACTTTTTCTCTTTAGAAGTGAACTGTATTAGGGAAGAGTTTAGTGTTTGAAATAAATCTTTGGGATCTGTTCTGTAAGGGACAAGATGACCCAGTAATAAACCAGGGATGAAATTTACTAACCTTGGAAACCCACAACTGTTTTTTTTTTCCCCATCTTGTGCTTATTGATTAAAAAAATGGGGGCTGAACCTCCAGTAGGAGGGAGTTACTCAGCATATAGTGAAATCAGTTTTTATGATGTTCAGCCATAGTTGTTTAACTCAGGTTATAGGAAACAGTCACTCTTCAAACTGAGACATTTTCTCCAGAATGAATAGAATAATCTCTATCCACATTGTAACCAAGATATATGCATGTGGATTTTTTTTGTATACCAAATCTTAAGCTTTTCTTTTGTTCATCAAAACTAATTAAGTGTTGCTTTGCATGTTTGGTCTTGCTTTATGGGAATTCTCTGAAGCTTTTGTACGATTAGTTAGTCAAAGCCCATCATCATGGCTGCATCTATAGATATTAGAGTAAGGGATCTCATTGCACAAGAACAAACGATAGAAGCCCAAAGAATGGGCTTCTAAGACCTACTGTACATATTGACAGTTTTTTAACAATTGAAACTTCCTTTCCACATTTATTCTGACTTCGTTCTGCGGAAGGTGCAAAAAACTTAAATCAAAAACAATTTGAATTAGGACAGATACCGCTACTTTTAAAACACCAACTAACCTGATGTTTTTAAATCTGTTTAACCAAACACAATAGTTTGTAACAATGTAAAACGTACATGTTCTGAAGATGTGTGAATGCATGTATATATATATTTTATAGACAGGGAGCACACGTATTAAAGAGACACCCAGTCATCATAGTTTTCTCACCTTGCAAATTCATACAGGGATTCAGCAGAACCTCCTCCATTCATTTGCTTCTTTCCCTACCGCCAGCTCCTTAAGTTTGAAGGAGATGTGTCAGATCACGAAAGAGCTGATATCATGAAACTCTGAAGTGTTCATACAATAAGTGGTACTACATACACGACCATTGTGTGGCATTTATTTTGGAGGAAGCTTTCAGGAATTAGACAATTAGGCAAAATGACTTGACCAAATTACATTCCATGAGGCATCTCCAATAAGTTGTCGCTTTTAGGCTAAAATCAGTTGCACAGGCACAGAAAATCATTATCAGCTGTTGTCTTTAACCGCTCCAGATAATACAGAGCAAAACCAACAAAAGGCAGAAAATGGGAGCCAAGGACAGAGATAACCCTCAAAACAAGCAAATGTCTGACCTAGAAGCCAGAACACAGAAAAAATCAATTTAGATCTTGGCAGCCTACTAAATGTATTTTCTTATGTATGGTTCATTTCCTGTATTTATTTTGAGTTGCTTAGAATTGCCTTGTCGGCGGACCAGATTGCAGTCAACAGAACTGAGAAGATCGATTTATCTTCTCTGCATCATGAAGGAGCTTAAGCCACAATGACACTTCCTACAGAGGTATATTGCCTCTTTTTTTCTTTTTTTTAAAGGGGACCCTTCAGCAGCATATATGCACTATAATGTATAGGATTGCTAAGCGGTTCCAGGAGAGTCTTCCACACCTTGCTTGGATCGCTGATTAGTTGCCCTGCTTGCTTATCACAGTGTTATCAGTACAGAGGAGATCAGGCTGAGAAACAAATTTTCTCTCTTCTAACAAATTCAATACAAAGGAAGCGGCATTATAGGTGTTGCTGACATCACCGGTGTGCACAAAATATTAGATATAGGTATGCATTGCCATTTTGTAGACATTTGCACAGTCAGACACACTCCGGTTTCATTTTTGGTCTGTTCGGTTAAGATGAAATTCAGAAGGCTTTTTTCTTTTTTTTTTTTCCAGAAACGAAATTCGTTCACTCTCATTCTTTCCTTACCGCCTCCCACAACCGTTTTGACGTCTTCACTTCTCCACTTTCCCTTCTCTGCTCCTCCCTTTCCGCTGCTTCATGTTCCCTTCCCCATCTGCATTCTTTTCTGTTCTTCAGTGTTCATCTGCAAAAGGGCGGAGCCGCTGTGCACACCAATCAGGGGAGAGGTTGTCCCTGTCGTGTGCGCGTCGGCTCTGCCCTGTTGCGGAAGTACTCTGAAGAGCGGAGGAGAATGCCCAAGGTGGGATGTAGGCAGGAAGTGGGCACGGCCAAACATTACTCCCTTGAAACTGAACTTAGGAAGCAAGGTTTCACTCAAACACGATGGGCCAAATGGTACTCATCTACCATCAAATTCTGTGTTTCTAACTAGCTGCTGAATTTACTTTTAACCTAAATTTACTACATGACAATTTAAAAATCAGAAAAGTATTTTCTTGCTATAAGCCTCTGTTGAAAGAATGCTCTTACTGTATTTTCTTTTACATTCTTTATTAATCATAAGTAAAACATAAAACGGCATTGTAAAATATGACATACAGAGAGGAGACGGTTACTAGGACAACACTTAAGCATTCTGCAGTTTAACAGGTGCCTGCTTGATTTTTTTGCGCATTGGAGGCTGCAATGATGATCAATTGTGTAATTTTACAGACGCAGGGCAGACATTCTGAAAATAGAAAGCACAGGCAGTTACCAGCAGCCTATCTTTGGCTTTGGTTGTCTCACATTTACAAATCTGATAAGAAGTGTTTAACTTGTGTATAAATCAATACCTACATAAGCTCAAATTGTGTTTTCTCATTCATATAATTATGCAGACATTCATTATTTTTCAGAAGACATTCAGTGGCTGCTAGGCAAATCAGGCAAACACATTTAGCTTCTGTAACAGATAATTCTCTCTAGGATACTATGGTGTAAAATAAGGAAACAGAATTGAAACATGTGGTTTGTATTATGGAACTTGAAAGTCCTATTATCAGGGATACTTCCTCACGTTAATACGTTAGACATCTTTATTTTCTAATTTTCTCAGCAATTCTATCACATATTCAGAAATGGTGTTTTTTATACAATGATATAATCATTTTATAATCTTATGGATTCAGTTAAAGGTTAATCTAAAGCCACAGCAACATTTTTGTCAACTATGTTTAAGATGGGCAATCAATATATTCATTCATTATCAGCACACCTACTTCCAGGTATGTGATTGGATCAATGACTTCATGTGTTATAATTGAATCATAAATCCCTGTGTACTGACTCTAGGATCCTAGGTATTTTACATCTGGATTCCATTACATAAGTTATGGTGGGTAAAAGGTGATGGAAACCCTTCCACTTAAATTTAAGGGGTAGTAGAAGTATTATTAAACACGCATCTACAGACACCAGACAAGCCAGAAGGCTTGTTTTTCCCTCGGACATCTCATGGTGCTTTCACAACCACAAGGGATTCTGGGTAGGTGCATGCAAATAAGGTTAACAATTATCACCTTTGCCTCTCTATCCACTTTATACATGGATCCCTTGAAAGTAATTGCCCGCTGTACAAGACAGCCGTTAGACAAAACTCGGGAAGAGGTACAATAGCCAGATCACCACTCATGGACAGCTGTTTCGTCCTTCATGGGACTCGTCAGCATGAGGTTGTGATACTGGCTTACATCTGGATTCTAAATACTTTTTAGGCCATAATGAGTTATTAGTACACCAGGAGTATTCCCCACATCTAAGTTATATGCTTATTAGACCTTCTCCTATTTAATGTAAACCAGGGCAAGCAACAATCCATTATGAGAACAATAGTAATGCTTGCTAGCCCTAGAAAATTTAGCAATGCTAGGACCTCGATGAAGAACTGTCAATATTCAAACTTGGGGGCAAGTACAACCAAGTGGCCTCGTAATAAAGTAGCCCAAAAGACACCTGTCAAAAACACATTTCCAGAAAGCAAATAATGCTCAAGGCCAAGATTTCAATTGATAGCTACTTCTGTTAACCAGTGTTTTCTAAAAATTAACAAAAAACTTTTACAGATTTAGGAGTGAATCAGAAAAACTCTGCAACGAACGTTGTCAACTTTTGTTTCCCCAAATGTTAGTATATAAAAATTACAAGAGGCTATTCTATTCTATGAATCAGACATAAAAATGTAATTACTGAATTTCATTAAGAAGTATTTAGAACTTAAAATAAGAGAGAATCAACATATGCTAAGCGAAAGCATCATAACAACATACACTTAAATCCACTAGGGCTCTAATGTTTTATTGGAACTTTTGCTGCGCAGGTTGTTTTGGGTGAAATTTACTAAAAGCATTGGTTTACTTGAGTATAGCTCTAGAGCAGCATTTGATTGACAGATTATTTTTCATGCATTGTGTTTTTGCTCTTTCTGGTACATTTGCTTGAACTTAATTCCTATATTTTTAAACGGCCGACTTTACAAAGGAGGGACGGTCTCAGTTCTGCCTAGTGGAGTACTGCTTTTTCTTTCCAATGCTTCCTCTTCGGGACAGTTTATCAGTTTCAAATAATTGCATGGTGCGTTGCTGCAAGATAAAAAAAAAAGGCTGTTGTAATAAGAATGACCAGCACTGCCAGTTTTGGAACGCAAACTCATCTTGCATTCCTTAAATCTCACTGAATCTCTATGGAGAGCTGTGATGAGCTGCTTGCACGGCAGTCGAGAGACACATTGGTGCTCAGAACTTTAATGTGATTTTGCAGGTCTGATGATACACACCCTGCAATTAGTTAGAATGATGTAACTTCCTTTCATATGTATATTAGTGTTTACCTTTTAGAAAGCACAGCAAGTTTCTTGGAGTCGGATAAGACCCTTTTGGGGACATTATACTTTCCAAAGCATGGACACACAACTTCAACCTATTGTAAATAAGTGACAAAACATTCTGCAGTTAAATGTTCATGCGCAGTACAGTAAAAATAACTGAAGGATGAATACTATTAAAGATTGACATGTTCTTTTATTTCCCAGTGACCATGCTGGAGGCGTAGTAGTTATTTTCAGCCGTCCAGTACCGTTTCACAGAAGAAGGTTAATCGCATAATTTAAAAGCACAGTCAGTCTGGCAAGGGCTTTCCCTGTCCGTAACCCAAAGCAGCCTCAGGCTTGGGAACAATGGAAGGTGCTGTTGGAAGTGAATGTAAATTAGGGAGAGCTAGTTGGCCGGTCTCCAGCAGACAGAGCCATGTCTACACAAACCTGTAATGACTTAACCCCTTCAGTTACCAGCCGGAGCATATCCTTTCCAGATGGAATCTAATTTTCAGTGTTGCAAGTTTCTGCTGCCTTGTTGATGAGTAAATGGAATGCAGTGCCTGTAAAATGTCTGCTTTCTGTCATATATATATATATATATAATATATATATTATATAGTAATTTAGGTTTGAAGTCCTTTTATTCTATTAATTGTCACAAATTACTTCTATGGTACTTATTAGATACTAAAACATGTTTGAGAGGATTTTATATGTACTTGCTTTTATAAAATGGAATTTTGTTTTCGCCCGATGCCTTACCAAGATTCTGTCATAAGTACCGTATTTGCTCAATCATAAGCCGACCCCCCTCAAATTTTGAATATTAATTTAAGAAAAAAAGAAAAAGCCTGAATATAAAACTACCCTATGAGAAAAAAGTTTTACTAGTAAAAAAACTATTTTTTCATATGCCGCTCTGCCTCCCTGATATGCCTTATACCCCCTATATGCCATTCTGCAATTAATAGCAAAGTAATTTAATACAGGGAGTATGTTTTCCCCATGAGATTTAGTTCCTAGCCCATTGGCAGGTCTGTAGATGGAGGCATTACATTTTGTGAGCGTAAGGGCTGCATTTCAGCATGTCTTCACATACGCAGCATGTTACTGCTGCATGCATGCGTTAGAGATATGCATTGGAAGCAAATCAGACGATTAGGCATCTCCAGCTATATGGCATTGATTAGATTCTGCACCACTGTACTCGGCTTTGAATATTACACAGATGTTGAGCATGGAAACCATCCACCAGGATAATCCTTGAACACTTTTGATATTGGAGAGCTGTTGATACAGTTCAGTGATTCTTATCTGTTTCCAAAATGCAAAGCAGAAACGAATGCTTCATTTATATATGCACAAAAACCTTGTCCAAATGAGAAACATCAGTGTTTTAGTTTTAAAATGACAATGCACCGGGATCTGTTTTTGTTATGTGATACTATTCACTTCCCATTTGTAACTGTTTTTAAGTAGTACCATCTCCTGGTTAGTTTGCTAATATTATCTCTCCAGTCTTAAAAGAGACTGATAAACATCTACTATCATCACTGAAACAAGTAATCTGTGGCTAAAACCTGCTTTTCTAGAAAAGGAAAATGTGGAACACTAACAAAAGATCACTGAATAAAGGAAACATAATTGCCATAACAACAGGTTCCATCACGTCCATGGATTTACCTAGGTAACTATAAGAAGGGACTACAATATGTTGCAATATGTTTTCATTATGGATTTCCTTTAACATTTAGCATTTAACCCATTTTACATGGTAGGACCAAAACCACCTTTGCACTCTTACAAGTGAAGTATAAGCAAATGTCAAAAATATATGTTCCTTTTGAGTAAGACAATGAAACTTTTATTAAACCCTTTTTTTATAATTGTGAATATTACTGATTGTAGAGACACCAAAACCGCCAAAATCTCTTCTGAATGAAGCATTTATATGTTAGTGAGATTAGACATTTTATGTTAATCAGGTAAACATCTAAAGAATACATTTGTCAGTGGGTGCAAGGAATACACAAGATCGTTAAATGTGTGATATCATGCCCAGTTGGAAGCTGGTTGACTAACCGAAAACTTTTACATACCGGCCTTTCTGTATTTTTGAGATACTCTAGGCACCAATCTATTTCTCACTCTTCCTTAAAAATATACATGATGGCTGGATCTATCTACCTACACCTATTCAAAGATCAGAATCAATAATATTTAGAAATGATGGGTGAGACAAAGGGAGGATGGTTTATTGGGCTGTGGTTTATCTATATAATAATATAATATTAAGTTACTACAGCATATAGGTGTCTTTGTCAGTCAATTCTTTTTGGTATTCCCTTAATGAAAAAAGTATATATATATTTTTTTTTTTATTTTTTACTTCATGGGAAGTTAAGTCCTGACTGGTGCACTGAGTGAGACGAAGGATGGATGGTGTTTGGGGCTGGAGGAGTTACATCCATATGTATTATTGGCATCCATAACCTTTTTTGCTTGATGAGAAGTTTAGTCCTGACTGGTCCGTAATATGGTTTGTAACCAAGCCAGACTGATGTAACTCAGAACATTGCTAAATGCAAAGAGGGTTTATTGATTTAGCACCCCTAATGTTAAAATGCTAGGTATTTAAAACAAAGATTAGAATTAAACTTTAATAAACCTTTCATTTATAAACCTCCAGTTCATGTGAACATATGCACAAAACATGCACATGCATCTTTTTGTTCATGAATAATTTCTGCACTTCTCGGTGTAGATCATTCTCAGATGAATGATTAAATAATGCATATGAAGAGGAAGAGTGCATTTTTCTGCATTAAGGCAGCAGTTCCTCTTTGACTACACTTTTACATGAGCATCATCTGTAAGGATAACGTTAACAGGGGCTACTTTAACACGACAACTGCAAACTAAGCCATCATCTTATACCAGAAAAAGAGGGCCCTGCTCTTTCTAGCTTACAATCTAGTCTAACCCTATTACTGCCAAATATAACAGCACTAGTATTCACTGGGTTAATATGGATTTGCATACGCAGAATATATGGCACCCTGGGAGGATCCTGTTTGTAGCACCCCCTCAAAAAAAAAATGCATCGCTGTGGCGCCCACTCACTGTGTAAGGAAACCTGGGTGGGAAAAGAGGGTTTCCTAGCACAGTGTACTACTGGCATTAAGTACAGTATATAAAATGCAAGGAGATGTGGTTGGTCTAACTCATCTTCTGGACTGAAATTATATGGGACAGGCAAAGCCCATGCAGAAGACTCTGCAGAATTTGCAAGTAAGGCAATAAGAAATTGAAAGGGACCAGTTCGCTATCGAATCAGTAGAAACTACTTAACAAGTATAGTGTGATAACTGATGTAATTGACTATATGCTGCTATGGACAGTATACAATATCCTACCTACTCTGATATCACGTAAGTAAATACTGCAGCCGTGTTAAAATAGTTCTGACCCGTTTTGGTTTGGGTAACTAAATTGTTAAGCAGAAATAGATCCTTGCTTTAGGATAACAAGGAAACATACTGTAGCTCCAACCCCCTCTAGGAATCCCATCATAGTCAAAACACTGTACTCCTTAGAGACTGGAAAATACTCGAATAGTCCTCTCCTTGTTGAAATATAGATGGCCTAAGAACTTGGAATTTGTACAGCCACATCTGTAAATAATTATGTCATGTGCTCGGGAGAAATACTAGCTTTGCAGCCCTTGCTCAATCTGTTCTTAGAATGAGAAAAAATAACATTCTTTGTAAATCTAGAAACTATTCTAGTTTATTAACAATTCTGATTCCCAATGATGGGAAAACCATTGGATTATTGATGTTCATCCAATATATAGGTTCCCCCCCCGGTATTTGTAGGTTGTTGCATTAAGATGGTTGGTGAGAAACTTAAACGTGGCAGTATTTTTTTTTTTATTTTTTTTTTTTTACCAGGAAGCAACAGTGAATTTCTTCCAGCCCAATCCCAGGCCCATGCCCTGCATAGTGATTTGAACGTCCAGTTGTCAGGACGGTCATGATTGCCCTGGCTGCTTAGAAAAATATCACACTGGTCCCTAAGATTATGCAAAAAAAAAATGTGGGTCTTGAACTGGGTCACCCTGTTTTTGGCCAGGTATGTTAGCTCACCAGCCGAGCTGCTACATTCACTGTCAAAGGCTGTGTCCTTCTACAAACCAATTGCTTGCTGCTCTGAGAACAATCATACCTGCAGCCCACAACTGTATCTGGCATATGTCTGTCTGGCTACTAAATTCCAATAAATGTTGTCCATGCCTGTTCTGGGATGGCGTACACAGTACTAGTTTTTGTAATTCTTGACATTGTGTCCTGAATACTTAGTATTTCCTCCAATTGTCTGGCTGGACAGTCGTAAGAATAACATGACGGAGACCCACCCCACCCCTCTGACTGGAATGTCTGTGTTTTGTCTGTTGTACACTGCAAAATCGGCAGTATTCCCTCATAACCGCGCTGATTTTTACTTGATCCCTATCATGGAGGTTCAAGTAGCAAGAGCACAGCATGCATCATGCTGTGTCACTCCAAGCTCTCCTCCCCCCAGGCTTTTTAAAGTGATCTCATGAAAATGAAGACTTTTTTTCTGTGGTTTTTTTAGGTTTTACAATGTGATGGTATACAAAGAACACATAATATTCAGAGCAGCCAAAGAAAACAACACATGACTTTTTCAAAGTACAAGTCTGTAACTTTTATGAATTTCTCTGTAAATGGCTATGCCAAACCCTCAGTCATTACATCATCTTTCTACTTAGCTCTTAATATTCTATTTCTACTTAGCTCTTAATATAAACCAAGGACATGAATACTCATTAAATGTATTAAATGTACTATTTATTAAAAAATTGTTTAAATCTGTATTTCACCTTCATAAATTGTCATTTATAGGCACCGAATAATGTCCTTGCTGCACAGATCTTCTTCACTGGCCATTTGGTGACCCTCTGAAGCCAATAACCAAAATCCTATAGTTTATCTCTGTGCGTTAGATTAAATCTTGTTTGCCTTTTGTTTTGTTTTGTTTGTTTTTTTTAGCTGACCTTCTTGGAGTTAAAGAAGAACGCAGCTAGGGTACGACAATGAAATCAAACACTTTACCAAGATAATGGTCGTTGTCAGTAGAAACGTTTTGGGATAAACAAAACACTTCACAAGACCATTTCCAAGAATTAAGACTGAATCTATAAAAGGGAAAGAAAAATAAAATAAATTCAAAAAGAAAATATAGGCCCATGAGATGACGTTACCAGAAGAAGGGGGGATGTGAGCAGGTTGCAGGCAGAGTGAGGCACAAATTACAGGCTTGCGCTAATAAGCTGTATGCTGATCACTCAACTTGCTCACAATTATTTAGAGGGGCCCAGTCTTAAATATAACTGATAAATATATGATTACTAGATTGTAAATACATTATAGTAATATACATTTATGCATTACATTAGTAGAGACCATAACATAAGCAACTGTTTAATTTGTTTTACCAGTGCTACCTCTGACTAGAAAGACCCCTCTCTCTGTTACATCTGGTTTCTATGTTATACTACATTTACATCTTCGAAATGTACAGACTGATTTTGTTCTGGATATTGATCTAACTAAAATAAATATGTATTCTTCTACAAGAATAATACATATCATCTAATGCAAACTGTATTTTAATACTAAATTTTAATAATAATTTTAATAGGTTTAATCACCTCTGCGATGTATGTAGTCCTGAAAGAATGTGTGTAAACTATATAGAATTAACTATGATCATCAGGCCTTAATGTTCTAAATGTATTGGCACAACCATCATACCTAGCTTATACTGCTAGTTGAACTGAAAGAGGGGTCTGTATTTCTTAGGTGAAGCTCAGTGTCTCAAAACATACCTATTCTGAATATTAGAGGTTATCCTGCATATTACAGTCAAAGGAGTCTTTTCACCAAATCGTGAGTATATGTGAGTTGGTTAAAATGTGAGTTTGCAGCAGAAAACCTTTGGGGAAGACCCCAACTCTTGCATCTTCCCTTTACTCCATTCCTGTATAAATACACACTTCCATTTTTTTAGTCTACAGCCATCAGGCACAGCATTAATTACTTTACATATTTGGGAAAAGCGAGACATCTTCAGCCCCCCCCCCCTCATTAATTTTTTCTATATAACTATAACTACATTTTTTCTATATTTAGTTATATTGTGAGGATGCTGGTTTACCTAAATAGTCTGGGTTTCAGGCAAGGACACGAAAGTGTTTATGAAACTTGCGTTAAGTCACTTGAACCTTAACAGCCCCTATATAGAAGAACGGAATTCCTTCCAAAATGGGGGAAAAAAAACACTTAAGAATCAATGGGAATGGCTTTTGAATGTTGGTAAGCATACCATGTGCTGGGATGTATGTTCGGCCAAATGCATCTCCTCCGTGACATAGCTGGGGGATGACAGAAGGGGATAAGTACAAATGAGGGGATTCAATGCACACACATTTGCAAAAGGAATCCCATGGAATTTAAAGGCCCTATTAACTTATATATGATGGCTGGAATGTCCACTTAATTCATATAAGCTACACTGGTACAAACATGAGACGCTATTTCAGTGATGGCGAACGCGTGGCACGCGTGCCGCTGTTGGCACGCCGAGCGTCTCTGTGGGCACGCGTGACTACACTGTAGTCACGGCATGCCCACAGAGACGGCTCCCGCGCAGGGCCGGCCTTTGGGGTGTGCGCCCTGTGCAGTCGCCACACTCCAGGGGGCGCCGTCGCGGGGTCCGACGCCGCCGCTCATCACGGGAGTGCCAACTTGCGGCACCCGGCACCCCTCCAGAGACGGACAGTAA
>VKOC01000009.1:9667124-9690232 GCA_009364415.1 Spea multiplicata | reverse complement strand
GTTGTGAGTGCAACTATTAATTATACAGACACATTTACATTGACCTATTGTACTATATTTCTGTTTATTTTTTATCTACATTAATAATTATTAAGAAACAGAAGTTCTAGACTCTGTCACTAAAAAAAGCAAATTGAAACATCTACACTTAAATGAATAAGGTATGTAGAAACCACTGCGTGTTAAAAAGATAGTCTCTAATGGTCAGGTTTTCTAGACAATTTAAAGCCATGGGTGTGTACTTATGTGTGTGAGCATGCATTTGTACTTCTGTGTGTGTGAGCATGCATGTGTACGTCTGTGTGTGTGAGCATGCATGTGTACTTGTATGTGTGTGTAGCATGGATGTGCACTTGTGTGTGTGCGAGCATAGATATGTAATTGTGTGAGTGTGTGCGAGCATGGATGTGTACGTGTGTGTGTGTGTGAGAGCATGCATGTGTAAGTAGGGTGAGAATGAGTGTGTGTTAGTGGGTATGAGTGTGTATCATTTGTGTAATTGTGTTTACTTATCTTATATGTTAGAAGGCACAGATCAGTTGCGTGGGGGCAATGATGGCACAGATTAGCTGTTGAAGTTGGGGGACCTGGGGCAATTGTTGGCACCAGGGCCCCGTGGTTTCCAGTTACGCCCCTGGTTTTGCATAAAAATGCAAGTTACAGAGTGCTCATGACTAAATACAGACACAAGCCCATACTGTAGGGATGACTTTGGGGTGCGTAACCCCCAACCCCTTTACATGTGATCTCAGGCCAAGTCTGGATGCCCATAATGTAAGACAAGGAGTTTAAAGAGGCATAAGTGTGTTAAGTGTAATCAGGATCCTGCCAGAACATCAACCTTCCAGTTATTCAGGAAATCTAGTCGCCTTTGTAAATCTTGGGCAGAACTTGTGGAACACAGATGCAGGAATTTCAGAGGAGGTGGGATCAGAGGTCAGGAACAAGCCAGGTCAAACTAGATATCAGTTCATAACACCAGAAGTGAAACTAGGTCAGCCAGCAATAAGCCCAATCCAGAACACCAAGACAAAAGATAATACATGAACGTAAAACAATAACAGGAGCCACGTTAGAGCTAGATGTCAACAAAGTCCAAGCAACAATGCAGAGGGGTAACCCAAGAGCCTGAAACAGAACAAAAAATGCAATTCAAACCAGGAATAGGGAACAAGAACTCAAAGATAATCCAGCAGCAATAATGGAGTTTTAATTGCTTTATTGACCACAGATGACATGGGAGACACCAATCCAAGGTGACCAATATCAAAAAGAGAAAGACAACCAGTGACCACATAGCCTTCTGGTGGAGACATTACAGTAGGTGCAGTATCTCACAAGCACATGGTTACTAGCTCAGCCGTTGTGGACACATGAATCCAAGATTATTTCAGCTCACATTCACCAGAGTCTCCAATGCTTACGGCCACACAAAGATGGCGGAGGTGACTGGATACATCTGGTATGTTGGAAACACTTGGTAGAATAATAAAGACCAATAAATGCATAAAACAAATCAGAATTCAGCACATACCCAGAAAATACCATTTAAAAAAACAGGCACAACTATTGGGGGTTCCATCACACTAAATGGCCATATATTTCTTTGCCTGCCACTACGTCAAATGTACGCAGGTGCCTCATTAATTGTGTCTAGAGAAGGCTTTAAATTGCTTGAGAGTCTCTTGTGAGTTAAAATGCAAAGCAGTCCCGCTGGTTCAGCTCCTTGGTGAGCAATATAGCCTTGAAAAATTACATAGGACTCGCCAAACTTTGAGTACTTTGATGTAGTGGTGGGCTAAGCAACATATGGAAGTATAGTGTGACAGAATCCCCAATATTTAGATTTTGGAATGCACTGAATGCTTAATTTGTTTTTTGTTCTTCCTCTCCCCATGCCTGCCTGAGCAGGTACCTCCACCCCTACTTTCTCCTGTCCTGCTCCTCTTTCCATACCTCTCGAACTGCATTCCTCTTCCTGACGTTTCTTTCCTCTCTCCAACGTACTTATGCCTAGTCACTTGGATAAATTCTCAGTGTCGATCAATCCCACAGTCAATCTCTATCAATTGCCATTCATTCTGTTCATATAAAAGTTTCAAATGTTTAATATGCTAAAAAAATGTTATGCGTTCAGTTCTTGTGATATGAGCAAAGGTGTATTATATGTAATTTTTTGTGCAACGCTCTCCTTCTATATCAAATTCCTCAGGTGGGAACTATTTCCAAATACTGTCTCTTTCTTTCTCTAAATATGCTCCGCTCAGAAATATCCAAATGGAAGCAGTCCCACAGAGCTAATTTATTTCGGATGGTCTCTTCTGTCACACAGCTAAAGTCAGACAAATAATCTTTCACTTGTTTATTCAAGATAACCAGCAATGGAATCCAGGATATACAGTTTAGGAAGAAGTACACAGCACCAAATCACCAGAAGCAGAAAAATAGTTGTAGAGGTCAGGGCAGGCAGCAAACATAAACACAATGTGGTAATCTAGCAAAGGGTAGGGGTAATGCATGCAAAGTCCAGAAAGACAAAACAGCATGTTAAGCTTAAAAGAGATTTTGGCCCCAAACAAGTGTACACCACTGATTACTTAGGCATACATTATCATATCACTAGCCCATGATGTAGGCTTGTGTCTAATAGAAGGAGAAGGCTTTAAGTTGCAGAAGAGCCTCAGTGAGTTCAAATGCAATGCAGTCCCACTGATTCAGCTAATCGGTAAGTAATATATATACCGTATATATTTTTCATAAAGTACCAAAATATTTATGCCTCAAATAGGTGCTTTTAATTACGGTAGTATTTGTAAGCTGTGCACTGATCTCTTGCTTTGTTGTATACCCATGTGGGTTAATTTAGCAGCACCTCAGAATCTGAATGTGTATGCGTTTTGGGATGTGCTTCCATTTCTGTATAATTATTTTGCAGGTTCTGACCAAACCTTAGGGTTAAGTACACCACCTATCACACAGGTGCCACATTAATGGTGTCCAGATCATTCTTTATATTGCATGAGAGTCTCAGTGGGTTAAAATACAGTGCAATCAGAATTAATTGGTTGGAGACGAGCCTTAATAAAGAGAAAACTCACAAAGTCCATGTATGAACATTTATTCCTTTTACCACACAAGCTGGTACTGCCAAAGAGTCATAGCTGGTGGTTCCCCAATCAGACTCCCCACATTGCGCAAATGCACACTCAAACAATCAATGAAGATGCAACGGGCTCCAAAGTCAATCATTGTTCTATGGGGAGACACTGGTGTTCACACAGGGAAAGAAAACAAAACAACTAAGTGAAGCAGAGCTAGGATCTGGACTTGCATAGGACTGCTGATGTGATTAAGAATCATTCTTACCCTTGGAACACGCTGTCCGTGTTTTGTAGAGAGCAGGAGCAGTAAAACATCCCTAGGGCACTGCAGTAGAGACACAAATCAAGGGTATATCATCTGGTGTGTTCTACTGTTGTCAGAGCCCTACATACAGCAGAAATCGGGACAGTTTATCCAAAATGGACTGTGTAATGTAATGGAGCTGATGGGCCAGAAAAACATGGGTTCACTCTTACTAATGATATCCTAGTACAGAACTTCATGAAATCAGTAGTGTACAGTCTGGGTTTAGGAGAAAATAACAAAAGACAAACAGGGGTTCAGATAATTCTGTGGGCCACATGTTTTGATTTGGTTATTATATCAGGATAAACAACGTGCAAACCAGGGTACACAGTTTAAACAGGAAGTCTAGAGCAGCATCAAATGAGGTAGCAGAATAGTTTGTATGGTTCTAAAAGGTCAGGGCAAGCAGCAAACATGAACACAGTCCAGTAAACTAGCTAAGCATTAGGGTAATAGGCAACATGGTGAAAGTATGAAAGGTCAAGCCAAGGTCAAACAGCAATCAGAGATTAGGAACACCAGAAACACCACACAGGGGGCAGAATTACTGAGCCCTGACTAAAACCCACAAGAGACTATAATACCGATTTTTTGCCTAAAATAGACACGACGTGTGTGCACACATGTGTTATAACTGATGCATACCTGAGAATATAACCAGACGCAGATGCACCACTGATATACCTCACTTCTAGTACTCCCTGCCTGGTCTTGATGGACATCAAAACAAGACTCCATACATACCTCTATTGATGGCCTGGAACAAGGAATCAGGTAAGGTATCCATTGGATAACATTAATCAGTTTCAAAGACCTACGTTTCTACTAGTCATGTCTGTGTACACATCCACACTTGTAGGTTGACATTTTCATACTTTCTGGGCTGATTCCAGAGTTGAACCTAACTTGAGTACTCTTTAGATTTGCCTTGAAGGCTCTGAATATTATATCTGATTACCAGCCATGTTAATCCCCTTTCCCTTAAAGGGATTTAACATGGTAACAAGGAGGGAAGTTTATTTCAAATGAAGAACAAGAAGTCAATATCTCAATTTATGGGCATAATATAATTGTTGATATCTGTGATCTGAAACACTGTAAATCAAAGGCTAATTTTAAGGTTAATATTCATTCACTCATTTGTTCATTCGGGTGTATGTGTGGCTGCATATGGTGGTATTGTGAGTGTGTACGTCACTGTATAGTGCTGGAGTGTCTGGGGTGAGTCTAGGATAAGTGGTGCCTGTGAGATAGAGGAACCACTCTGGATTTGTTGAGCTGTAAGGAAGGTGGTCTACATTATATCATCTGGCAAGCTGCAAAAGAAAATCCTGATTCATCTCCTGAGGAAGCTGGTTGTCCAGTGAAATGTGTTGAGAGAGAGGGATATATTGGGAAGCCCTTGTTGCTGGACAGTGGACTTTCCTGTGCCTGGTTTAATGCTGATTACTTTGTACACGCTTTTGTACATTTCATCTGTTGTAAGTGCAATACTTTACCTTATCCACTTAACCGAGTGATACTGTGACCCTGCTGCTGTGTTTTTATATTTTTTAGCTATAAAGAATAAAAGAGTATTTTATGATGAGCTCATTTATGTCCTTGGAAATGTGAGTGCATTACTTCCCTGCAATACTGCTAAGCCCTATTACACTATTTTTTTTTTTAGTTGTATAGATTTTTTAGTGTTGGAGGAAAGCTTATTTAGGTGCTGCTGCCTAGTTAGGGAAAGCATTATGTATTCATTTACACCAGTGGTGGTGTATTTAGGTAAGCAGGGTGGATAGTGGTTCAGAGAGGAATGACCAACTACTACATCACTAACATATCCTTGAAAAAGCATGTATTATGTATAGATGTACACTTTCCTGTTATAAGTTTTCTCTTTCTTTCAGAATTATCTTCCTGTTATATGCATAGAAATAATAGTGTAAAAGATATTAGACTAGATGTCCCAAATGGTTCAATCATCAAATTCTATATATTTCTAGATACAGCTATATTTTATTATTATACTTTTCTATACAGTTAATATGAATTTTGTGTACCCAATTGTATTAGGTTTTAGCCCTGTTTTTAGGTTTGTACTGGACCCCAAGCAGTGGCGGAACTACCAGGGTCGCAGGGGTCGCGACTGCGCCCGGGCCCTGGAGGTCTGCCACTCAGGGGGGCCCAAGGGGTGCCGAGCGGTTGCTGAAAACGCACTTCTGTCTCCTCTGCTCCCTTGCCTCATCGCTGCCCCGACTGCAGTGGTGAGAGCGTGAGGCGTCTGTCTCGGGTGACGTCATATGCCAGCGCTCAGCAGTGAAGCCGCGAGCACCACGGCAAAGCAGCGAGACAGAAGTAGGGAGAGGGTAGATGGTGTGAGTGGGGTTAGATGGTGTGAGAGGGGGGTAGATTGGATTGGGGGTGCCCTTAACAGATTCTCGCACCGGGGCCCTGAGGCTTCTAGTTACGCCCCTGGCCCCAAGTTGAGGGTGGCTCTGAATTTGATATACTCTTTCTCTTCAGCCACTGAACCATCAAATATTCTTCAGGAAGCTTTGGTAAATTTGATGTCAGTTGAATGTTGCAATAGTCCACACTGGTACACTGGTGCTATGAGTGACTACATGTGTACAGGATATGAAAATAGAGGTATCGATAGTTCACAGGTATACCAATGTTTGTCTCGGACAACAGAATCATCCTGGACAGTACTTAAAACTGTGCAAAGGATTCGTTGTGAGGTCATATAGCTTGTTTATGGGTCATAAAAAGTTTGGATAACAAAGAACTATTTGAATATCCTGAAAAGATATGTGAAAAGTGGGTGGCAGTTTCAGGATGCCAAAGATGAAATACAGGAAGTAGCAGCAAAGACAGTGAGACACAGGCAGCTAGACCATTCCATTCTCCCTTGGTTTTAATTATGGCCTGGTTGAGACATTGTAGCAATTGAAAGTCTTTATCGAGGAATGCTAGCTTTTCTTTGATTCACACAAGGTGACAGTGGAGGACCTTTGATGTGCAAAAGCAGCAAACCTAAGTTGAATACTGTGGTTGGCATAACTATTTGGGCTATTGTCAGATGCAAAGCCCTGGGATTTTTTTCTCAATTCTCCGTTTATTGATGCAGCCGTCACACAGTGTACACAGGCAAGGATATACAAAGTAGATTACAGAATAGTAGTCAGATATACACAATGCGCTGAAAAAAAGTGGACATCCTCTGACACGAGGGCGATAAGTCAACAGACATCATATGGCTCATGAATGAGAGGAGCTGAGTGACATAAAGAGAGCAGCATGTAAACATAACAAAACAGAGGTAAGTAACAACGAGAACGCCTGCAGGGAGAATGCCCCAATTGTACCTTGGATCGGAGAAAGGAGTAGAAAAAATAAAAATAAAAAGGTATCAAACGAAAAAACCATGTCAGCAATCGCACGACTCAAAGGTGTATTCACGTAAAATGTGTCAGTGTGTGCAACGGGACCAGGGGTACGAGCTCCTAACACTGTGTAGAGGGAGAGGTAAGCGTCAGCTAAGGTACAGCCGGACTGTCGGGGGCACCAAAAATAAGCCTGAAATCGGGAGACGCCACAAAGGAGTGCCACCAGAACCAGCGTAGGTCGTGTTGGTGCCCTTTGCCCCTAGCGGACCAAGTCAGTTCTTCCATTTGAGCTATAAACATAATTCTCTGGAGCCAGGCACAACCGATTTCCGTACCGATGAGTAAGTGAAGAGATCGTTTATAAGCAGCATGTGGAAGGGGGTTCAGGTGTTGGAGCATGGTTGCCGGGGTGAACTGTATGTCAGGTGCACAAACTAGTTGGAGAACCTTCCAGACTGACTCCCCCGGCAGCCCCGCACCGCCAGCAAGTGTCAGGGATAGAAGGAACAAGCCTATGGAGGTCCGCGGGTACCTTGTACCAGTGGTCAATATCTTATAAGAGCATTCCTGTAGCTTACTCGAGAGGAATCCCTTATGAATAGCCAGGAATGCCTTGTCCCAGTCCTGCGGTGAGGGAGACACATCAAGGTCCCTTTCCCACAGGCTGAGGTAGAAAGGTTTAGATGTAGATACAGAGTCCAGTAGTAGGGCATAAAGAGTCAAAAGTAAGTGTGGAGGTTCAGCGGACAAGACGCATAAAGACTCAAAGCTGGTGAGTGGTCTGGACAGCAGGGGGCAGGGGTGACCGAGGCAGGGAGGAGGCAAAGTGTCTCAATTGATGTAGAAAAAACCGGTGGGCCGGAGTGACAACCGTGGTGGAGAATACCATCTCTGCGGAAATATTAAGGGTATCGGAGAGTACATTGAAATATCGTAGGGGGTACCGCGAGAGGGAACCAAGGGGAACGGAGCGGAGCTGCAACCAGCCCGGAGCGAAGTCCGGATTAGGGATAAGGGGTAGCAAGGGGCTAAGTGTAGAAGACAGCACTCCCCCCTTCATGATAGACCTGCAGACTCTAAACATCGAAAAAAACGCGGTGCGGGACGTAAGCGGGACAACACCTTGTGTTGTGCGTTAGCTACCGAGATCCCGGTCATCAGAGGGTTAGCCCGAATCGCTGCCGCCAACAGTTCAAGACCCAAGATAAACAGAAGCGGCGAAAGAGGGCAGCCCTGTCTAGTTCCATTCGACAAGGTGACCGGCCCTGACAGAAGTCTATTGACTTTAATGTGAGCTTTCGGTTCGTGGTACATGGCCTTAATCCAAGTGAGGAACTGACCGCCAAGCCCCAAGCGCTCCAACAATCGAAACAAATAGGGCCAGGCCACCCTGTCAAACGCTTTCTCTGCATCCAGAGACACCAGAGAGACCGGGAGGGAGGAGCGATCAGCAAAATCCAATAGGTCAAGGACCCTAATAGTATTGTCCCTAGCTTCTCTGCCCGGGACAAAGCCCACCTGGTCAGCGTGAATATTGTCGCCAATAATTTCACATCCGAGTTAAGAAGGGAAATAGGGCGGTAGCTTCTGCAAGATTCTGGGTCTTTCCCAGGTTTCAAGATCACAGATATATGCGTGGTATTAGTCTGGGGTGTGAAGTGGCCACCCGAAGTTAAGGCGTTAAAGACTTTGACTAGTTGAGGGCCCAATAAGGGGAGGAATTTTTTATAGTATGCGATCGTGAGACCGTCCGGGCCTGGGCATTTGTCCGACCAGGTCGTTTTAATCGCTTCAGTAAGTTCTTCTAGTAGGATAGGGGAGTTTAACGACTCAATTTTGGAAGCAGATAGAGGACGCGGGAGGAATTTATCAAAATAAGCATCCAGCGTGCTAACGTAGTCGGGGCATGTGTCCCGGACAGAGGGCAGGGCATATAGGTTCTGGTAAAAAGTACGAATGCACTCTGCAATCTGCGGGGTGGAGCATACGGGTTTGCCCTTAGTATCAACCATCTGAGGAATGTAACTAAGCGCCCTCTGAGAGCGAAGAGCGCAAGCTAGCAGCCTCCCCGGCTTATCTCCAAATTCAAATAATTTATGTTTGGTAAGGAGGAAATGGCGTTTGAGTCGTTTATTCGTCATTGTTGCTAAAGAAGTCCGAAGAACCCCCAATTGTGTCAGAATTGTCGGGTCTCTAGTAAGTTTATGAGAGTGTTCAAGGGTCGCAATCTTATCAATGAGGTCCAATGTCTCAGAGAGCGCTAGTTTTTTAAGGAGGGAGACAAGTTGGATAAACTTCCCTCTGACTACTGCCTTATGGGCCTCCCACACAGTGGGAACAGAGGTATCAGGGGTATCGTTTTCCTGAAAATAGTTCTTGAGAAGTTCAGCAATTTCGGAGGTAAAAGTTGGCTTGGACAAGATGTTTTCATTAAGGCGCCAGAGCCAGGGCTGAACCGGGAAGGAGGACAACTTCAATGATATATAGACTGGGGAGTGATCGCTGAAAGTGGTAGGACTAATCGTGGCGTGGCAGAGCAGAGCGTGTGAATGTGGTGGTGCAAAATAAAAAATGTATCAATACGTGTATAACTATCATGTAAAAGCGAATGGTAGGTGTAGTCCTTGTCATGGGGATTCAACGTCCGCCAAGCGTCCTTAAGCTGTGCCAGGTGCAGGAAGCGTTTAACACGGTTTATCTTAGGGTATGTGATGTGTAATCTACCGGAAGAACTATCCAGGAGGGGGTTCAGCATGTTAAAATCATCCCCCAGAACCGTAAGACCCTCCTGGAAGTCTATAAGCTTTTTAATGATGGACGACAAAAATTGGGGTTGCTGGCGGTTTGGGGCATACACATTTGCTAGAGTAACTTTATGCGTCCCTAAAAACCCCTTTATAAAAATGCAATGTCCATCCGAGTCTTTCCAACTATCGGTCAAACGGAAAGGTAAGTGTTTATGTAAAGTAAAGTTTATGTGTTATGAGCCGTGGCATGGGTCGAAAAGTTCTCAGGTGGAGAAGCAGCGTGGATGGGTTGTTTCCATGATGGTATACGGTAACAACGGGAACAGTCATCCGCAAAGGTTGAGTGCTCCGGTGTGTGGAGTGGAATCTCAGAGCGAGCGTGGTGCAGGGTCACCCTGAATCCCCACGTTGCGAAGACGTGTTCGTGGAGCGTTTGGAGCAAAGCTTGCGTTGAGGCAGCTGGGTCCAGAAGCCATATGTCGGTCAGTCTCGACGCTGGTAGCGGAGAGTCCATCCATTCTGGTACGGAGACCGGGGGAAGGTCCAACACTGACAGGAATCCTTGGAGTTCAGACAGTTGGCACAGTATATGGGTTTGATTGCCGGTCCGGGCGATCAAAGAGAATGGGAACCCCCATTGATAAGGGATCCCCGCTTCATGTAGAGTTGTAGTGAGTGGACGTAGCAGTCTCCGTGTTTGCAGGGTGATCGGAGAGAGGTCTTGAAAGATACTATTCTTATTGCCTTGGAAAGTGATGTTCCTTTTAGCCCGGTACTGTCGCATAATTTGGTCTTTCACCTGGTACTCATGCAGACAACAAATAACATCCCGGGGTGTCTTCCGGACCCCTCGGACATGGGGGTCCGGAAGGCACCCATGGGCTCTATGAAAGATGATAGGAGTATCCTCGGGCACATCTAGGACATTGTTGAACAGGGCCTGAAGGGTGGAGGGCAAATCCTCGGCAGGGATGGTTTCAGGTAGGCTTCTCACACACAGATTGGACCTACAGCCCCTATTGTCCAAGTCCTCCACCTGTCGCAGCAGGCGGGAGAGCATACCTTGGTGTGTGGAAGAATGGGTAGTAAGTTCGTCGACTGTAGCGGAAATCTTGGTCTGATCAACCTCCAGGGAGGCCACGCGGTCACCCAGATGAGAAAGATTATGTTTGATGTCTTTCAGGTCGTCCCGGAGGCCCGACAAGGCGGAATGGATCAGCCCGGCCATGTCCATCTTAGTGGGTAAGTCCTTTATCGCATCTTGCCATGCCTGGTCATGTTGTGGTAGTAAAGGAGCCAGGGAGCCCGCTAGAGAAGGTGAGTCAGAGCGGGTGCTGCGTGGACTTGGTGGTGGCGACGCCATCTTAGCACGCGGCGTCTCTGGTTCGTGATCCGCAAAATTGTGGCAATAAGCCCTCACCGAGGAGGTTTTTCACGGTGCCCGGTGGGTTTAGGCATCAAAGACGTCTTGTGTGTCTTGCCCATGGTCAGCTTTTGGCACCCATAAATCGAGTAAATTCAGGGAATTCCTCGGAGCTGTGAGGTTATGCGACCATGTTCTTAAAGAGCCAGCCACGCCCCTGAAGCCCTGAGATTTTCACCTCTACTCAGTATTACCTTGAGTGGATTTTTGAACATGTCACTGAGCCCAGGAAACCTCAATCCAAATCTACGAAAAAAGGGTTATGAACAAAACCACCTGGCCAAAATCAGCTAAAAAAATCAGCAAAGCTGACATGAAAACCAGTTCAAACTTATATAAGTTTTTATCAAATCTGAGCCATCGATTTGCAAGAGAAATAGTACTAAATGCCAGCAATGAGTTGTATGACATAAGATGCAAGACGTGCCACGCCAGTGGCTGTGTCCTGAGCTAGTAAGGTCGATAGCTTGACCTCTCTTACCCGTCCACTATGATGGATTGACTCACAGGCTTGTGCATTTCTGCCAGTGGACGTGTCTAACGCAGATGATTTTTTAATCTGATCTGGTGACAGGATTTGCAAGACTTTCTGAGGTATTCTGAGCATTTGTTATTATTTTCTTACACTACATCAGTCATAACTGTCTTGCAACCTTACCCGTATTCATTTTAGTATTACTTAATTCTCTAGTGCAAAACAATCGAAATCAGATTATTGATTAAATAATCAAATTTTTATGAGTTATCATATCCCACTGTAGCATATCCAGACATTCTATATGATTTTTCGCTTGACTGCAATACAAATCTGTGCGACAAGATCATGTATTCAGTGTTAGCAATAAAAATAGAAAACCATTGTAGATCTGTAATATATTTTGTTCATATTTATATATCAACCTGATTGGCTGATGAAAACCATATGTCCCTGGACATTCTTCTGTTAAACTGCAATCCATTTATGCTTCATCAATAAGTCAGTACACCATGAATCAATGATTTCATATTATAAATTGCCTGTAGTTGTGGGAGGGGATGGGTATATAAGAGCGCTTCTCCCTCCCATAATCTTCGTTGCACTGTCTGTTTCCCTCCCTTTTTTGGTTTTGGCTCACCTCAGACCGAATATGTCCTCCTTTGCCTGTCTTCTTCTCTATATTTCTACCCATTTGCCCCTACCACAAATTGACAATTAGTGCAGGCTGCTCTATTTCCAACAAAACAGTTATGTCCGGTTACAGAACTAATGTAAACACAAATCCATAACATATCAAATCTGGATGCCTTGTTGGTGTCAGGAAGCAATGATTCACTCTGTAAAGTAAAATTACACAGGTGACCAATTGATACAGGTTTTGTTTTGATTTCTTCCAGATAAAACAGTAGCAGGCAGATGTGAAGGATGAAATGGGAGGTTCTTTCACAACATGCGACATGCTGCTACACACAGGATTTACCTAATCCATTAAAGCCGAATTTCTGCTTTGTTTTTAAGGTGTGGTATGGGATTCACATCCATATTGCGTGTCATTTTGTAAATATAAAAAACGACTAGATATTAAATAAAACGTTTCTTTGAAAAAATAACGCATTGCTTATATTATTATTTTGCAATCTTATTGACCTTGTTATTTCAATACATAAGACTTCAAAAGCTAATTCACACAGATGTTATACTAGACAGCCCCCTTCTGCAGACTGATGTTACAGGCATTCTCTTGTTACTACAGCCGTGACGAAACAGCTACTGCCGGCTGGTCCTGCCCCCGGTCCAGTCAGCGAAAACCTATAGCAGGTGACGGGATGGCAACACGCTAGTGACAGGGAAGAACGCTCCTTCCCGCCCACTCTCTATCTCTAACGCCCTCTCTTCCTTGAGGCAAAGAGTAGCAGGAGCTGATTGGTCGTCAGGCGACTCGGAGACGGCATCTGACCAACCAGCTGTCGCTGCTTTGCGGAGAGTAATGCGGCTATTGGATTATTCCTTCCACCCCAATGTGTGTAGCTGGAAAGTGGCGGTGGGTGGGTTACTGTCGCACAGGGTGTTGTGTTGTCTCGAGTCGCAGATGCCGCGCGCGCCACAGGTGCAGTGCTAGCATAGGTTCTGTTTGTGGCCGCGCGGTTTTTCTCCTCGGTTTTTACCTTCGCGTAAATTGTCGATAGCGTTTTGTTTCTATTATAATCCTCGATGGGGTTAGCCATTTATTTTGTATAATTTTTGGCGAAGATCGTGGAACAAGGATCGGAAAGGATGTCCCAGCAGCGTGTGAGAAGAAATGGCTCTCCTACGCCTCCGGTAAACCCCGGTAATGTGGCGGGTGGAGCAAGCGGTAGCCGTTTGCAGCCGATGAGGGCAACGGTGCCTTTCCAACTGAAACAACACTGCAGCCCAACACGGGTCAATAACAATAACAACAATGGGGCCTCACATCGCAATTCGCCTCGCACCACCAGTCCCTCAAGAGGCAATGGGGGGAACGGGAACGGAGTGGAATCACCGCCAGCCATGACCAGCTGCCGCGGAAGCCCCACAGTGTCCACTCAAACTGGGTCGTCGCCCACTCGTGGACATCGTCATCATCATCACCACCACCATCATCATCACCACCATCACTCCCACCACCAACATCATCACAATAACCATCACCACCAGCAGGGTGTTGGCTCCCCCACCTCCACATCTCCAGGACTCCCAAGCCCAGGAGCTGACTCCTCTATGGTTGGTGGCCCCCCAGCTTCATCCTCCTCCTCCCCGTCTCCTGTGGCTCTTACGTCTGTGGGCAGATGCGGCTGGCAACAGAGGAGCTCACCAGAGACGAAAAGCCCCAGCTCTCCCAAAGGTAACCGTACACAAGTGACCGGAATAGCTAAAATAACTGTTCGTGTAAATCAGTGAACCGATTGGTATGTGGTGGCAGGAATGGTTGTAAGCATTTCTGGACTAGTCCCTGGAGTGAAGGAAACCGCCTTGGTTTGTTTCATGCATTCGTACAGATCAGTACAGAATAGAGAAAAATGTTGGATGCCACCGGAAAAAATACATACCATGCTTGTCCATCTTAAGTTTTCCAGCCCTTGCTATCATAATACCCCACATGTAATTATTACATTTCACATGTGCCGGTCTTAAAATATCTTGTATTTTTTTAATAGTATTGCTGCGCGGAAATAGTCTGTAATTATTCAAATTGAGCCTGATACCACTGATAATTGTAGGCATCAATTTTACATTTACATGTTTGCAGTATAACTGTGATAGACCAAAACCAGTTCCGGTGTAGACATGTCACAATCTAGCATGTGCTGAAGTCTAGTCCATTTTTTTTCTTCAAAATGTACCTTCAAATTTGGTTTATTCTGCTAATAGTTTTGTGTCATGGTCCTGTGTTGTTTTCAGGCAGAATAAGGGTTCCACAAACCAATCAATCTGGACGATTATACAGACCGTAGTTAGGGAACTATGGCCTTATGACCTTGTGCTGAATTAGCTTAGTAAATGCCTGGAATTTCATAGTATGTGATGTTAATGTGTTATGTACCATTATATTTCCACCTGCCTAAAAGTTACGACCAGTTGTCAGATATTCAACGTCCACTAAGGTTTTAGTGTACGTTAAGGGGCCGTGTTTATTGTTGAAAAT
This sequence comes from Spea multiplicata, assembly GCA_009364415.1. Lineage (NCBI taxonomy): Eukaryota > Metazoa > Chordata > Amphibia > Anura > Pelobatidae > Spea > Spea multiplicata. The sequence goes on along the minus strand of VKOC01000009.1, from coordinate 9,675,636 downwards.
AAAAGGGAACAAAGCAATAGCATTCAGGTATAAATGTGTCCAATAACATATTAGTAAGAGTCAACATGGTTTTATGAAAAACAGAACAGACAGATTGTATCAGTAACTTAATTGCTTTCTACAAGGAGGTGAGTAAAATGTAGATCAGTGTCTTTCGGCAGCTGATTTGGATTTTGCAAAAGCATTTGATACAGAGCTGCATAAAATTGTTGCTTTTACATTTTGAAAACCCTCTAATTGTGTTAAACTATTAAGTAGAGGTTATCAGGAGTCTGCTCTAGGCCCGCTGTTATTAAATATCTTTGTTAATGATCTTGCAGTGGGAATTGAAAGTGGCCATTTGTAAATGTTTGCCGATTACACAAAATTAGGTAAGGTCTGAACTAGTCATTACTAGGAGATTTGGTCATATTGAAAGACTGGCAGTCAAGTGGCAGATGAGATGTTTCACCACTAACTCTCAGTAACCTCTCTGGCAAACACTTCTTATCCTGCTCTCTTACTTTCCCTCCTACTCCTTCCCTATTCTCCAACCTAACCTATCCTCGCCTAACCAGCGACCTAAGATTAAGAAATTCTCATCTGATTTACTCTCTCTCCCATCTCAAACCTGTCATGCCTTGCTACTGGTCTCTGACTCCACCCTCATCTGCTCTTGAGGATGTAGCTCTTCACACTTGCTCTTCATGCCGCTCACGTTTCCAACAGTGACACACAACAGTAACCCAACATCTTTGGCATTACTCCTGTGCGTCTGAACATAGTTTTCGGAAGTCTTATTCTATATCTGACTTCCTACACTACAAATGTATGCTTCATTCCTCCTACTCTGCTCATGTTAAGGAAACCTACTATCTCCTCTCTGTCTCACAAACCTAAACCTGTCCAGTGCTTTCTATTCCCTTTTTCACCCTATCATATCTGCTCCTTTCACTAACCCTAATGTCTCTGACTTTGCTGTATACTTGAAAAAGCCCTCCTTGTGCACAACTGATTTGTTCAACTCTTTATGATCTTGGTCTTTATGACACACTCCTCACTCTTGGTTCACATCCTACCTTTTCTGATAATTCCTTTAACGTCTTCCTCTCCTGTAACACTTCCCCTACCCTTCCCCTCTGTCAAGAAACCCCAAGGCTCAGTTCTAGGACCCCTTCTGTTCTCACTTTTACTCTACCTCACTTTCAAAACTAATCTCAACCACCTGAATACCAATGGCACCAGTATTTACTATTCTCTCCTCATGTCTTAGATAGTGTAACTGACGGCTTCACCTCTGTCTCTGAACTGGATGTCTGCAAGTTTCCTAAAACTCAATCTCTCCAAAACCAAACTTCTCATCTTGTCCATGCTCTCAGGGACATCATTAAATGAAAATGACCTTGAAATAAATGTAGGCAATAAACTTGGTAATATTTTGTTAAATGTCATAGATAAAAAGGGTATGGACTTATACGGAGAGATTTAATTTTCCTACCATAAATTAACTGTATGTCTCTACTTTGAATATTTAGTGGAAAGTCTGGGCACCTGTTCTTAAACAAGCTTGAAAGGGGATGTGGGGATATGATAGCATTATACAAATACATACAGAGAGAATAGCAAACCCTATCTTTATGGTCTGTTCATTAATTGGGCTGTGCAAAGAAGTGCTCATCCAGTCAGATTTGAAGAAAATATTTTTTTTAGCAAAGAGTGTACAGGGATATATCAGAGAAATCTGATTGCCATTTCTGGATCAACAGCAAAGTTGAACTTTGTGTATGGGGAGGTTCTGTAGTTTTTTTTTCTCAGTCTACAGTTGTATTACAGTATTTTTGCATATTAAGTAAATAAAACCATTTTACAATAAACAAGTCTGTCTTGTTACTAATTATATAAATAAGAATTAGTGAAGATGAGTCCTAAAAATATGCTCAATAAATACCGTCCAACAGTAAAAACAGGACCTTAAGGGAAAAAAACCCAGAATAAAATGCATTGTGCAGTACAGTCTGTATCAAAACAAGTATATATATATATATATATATATATATATATATATATATATATATATAATGTATGGCAATCATTATATCCAGTGCTTTTGATCAGACCTCTCAGGTTTCTGTATCAGATATGAGATGTTACACCAATCTTCATTCTGGAATAGAGCAACAGAGAAGCTGGATTTATTTATATGAAAGAAGTGCATACAATACCTTACCATTTAAAAACAATGGGTTGGCCAGATCCCTACTCCCAAATCCTTAAAGCCATCTCTGCATAGAGAAAACGGTTTAGTCTGGATACAATCTCCTTGTTTTCATCTGTCATATTAATAAATGCCTATTTTGCTTTTATACACAGGCACATTGTGTACACCTCTGTTTTAATAGATAAATAAAACTCTCCATTATGGAACATCCTTATCTGTACATGTGTGTTTTTTTTCTTTTCTTCACATTTGAAAGCAACTAAGTTTCTCACCTAGTATTTTACTGCTTGATTGCTGTGTCATCCAATTAATCTGTTTTCCTAAATGCCTTCAATGCTTCGGAGTGTTTGCCAGTAGTTACACAATCTTGTGAGAACAAACGAAAAACTAACAGTGCTAGTGTTCAAATTAATTAATTATGTGAATATTAGTCCATACGTCACGGAAATGCCTCTTCAGTTGGCATGTCATGAGGTTAAACGGGTATAGAAAGCAATCAATGATTGCTGGTGTTGCTCCAATGCCTCCACATTAAAGCATTCAGCAAAACCACAAAAAATGTAGGGGCCAATTTAGACCAGATGGGCTCAGATGTGCATAACTGGGAGCAAGTTGGGAAATAAAAACAAGAAATGCATTTTTCTCAATCAGATTTTTTTTATTCTGCTGTTTGTTTTAAACACCCAATTTGTTCATTAAATTTTAAATAAATGAAAAATAATCGGCAAAATAATTGTTAGTTGCAGCCCTAAAAGGTATCATTGCATACTGGTATTTTGGCATCTTATTGATATTACTTTAGTTTTTTCTTTGACATAATTTAGTAATGGAACTTATTAGTGTGCCCCCCCCCAGTTTTGACTGTGGTATCTTATATCCCCCCCTATATATTGTTCCTAGAGTTGTTACAGTTACAAAGGAGGGCTAACTACATATTAATGTTTATGTATTTAGAATGTGATGTCATAAAAGTCCCTGTTGGTGTAATGGTCAGGTGTTCCAATACTTTTGTCCATTTAGTGTAGCTCAAGTGCTTAATATTTTTTTGCTTTCTTAATCGGATATTGGGGACTTCATGCCACAGCAAACGTGTCCTTTATCCTGTTTATTTCCTTGGCAGCTGCCTTGCAGGCCTGTTAAAGTTTAATTAAAAAAAATGAGCATTGCTAATTTGTTTAGCCTTTTACTTCAAAGCATATTTGATAAACATTTTAGTCTTGGAGTGTAAGGGTGTTGTAACCCAATGCAAAGTAGCCCTTTACCCACCCTTTCCCTTTGGCACTAAAAAATGTTAAGACAGATAATTGGCAGGCTTATGAGGCTTCTTACATGACAATGCCTGTTACTAATGCCACGCCAATAATTTCTGATTTCTATAAAGGAAAGCACTGCTATGCTGTTGCATTGTTTATCATGGACTTTGTATGCCAGGGAAATTAAGTTAGTAGTTGAAAGTGCTGTTCCACCTACTAATTTTTACGTAAGCCATCCTATAATACCACTGCTATGTGTTCTTCAATAAATACCGCTGTGGGTGTATCATATGGAGTCTGCTGTAAGTTGCATTGAATGTAGCTGTTGGGTTTTAGGCCCTCTTTAATGCGCTGGTAAACCTTTCTAAAATAACTCCTCTGATAGAAGCTAAAGTTGCTATCTGCTGTTAAAATTTCCGGAAAATGAGGTATATATGATGGTACTTCATACGGTGGTACAGTATGGTACGGTATTTTCCGTAGCTGTCCTGCTGACAGCAGGCTGTCTGTGTACAATCCTGGTGAGCAGTAGTAAGTGACTGTAATTGGATCACTGCAAAGGGACAGTAAAGGTCACACCGAGAAAACAGTTTGTAACTTTTAAAGTGCAAGCTGCCCTCAAATTTGTGAGGAAGCTAAGTTATTTTAAAAGTTTTAATTACTTAATAGCATCTTGGCTTTGCTTTTCAAGCTACAATTTCCCAGTGGGTTACGTTAGTCAGTGTTGCCTGCTTGGTGGAGCAGTCAGTTCCAGGGTATCCATTAGGTTGGAGCTCAGCGCAATATTAGTCATCTGGTATTTCTGTGTTGTGCTGCCCACTATCTGTAGTAGATTGTTGGTCTGTAAAAGCATTAATTTTAATTGCTATGAAATTGGCTTCTCCCAACCCACGCTCTTTTTCAAAGATTTCAAAGGTTACTTTACTGTTTCTAAAAGACGCTGAGCAAACTAAGCATTGGTGGTGTTGCCCTTATACCAGTACGAACACCAATGCTGTGCTCCTATGCTGGTTGCTTTGTGGGGAGAGTGTTCTAATAAACCCAATTTGGCCATTATTTATGTAGCTGATATATTTTTAAGCAGTCAAAGCAATGTTAATATGCGAAATATGCCCTAGGACACCTAAAGCAAATCCTGACTTAGAGGGCTCAAATTGCTAAATTCAGAAACTTTACAGATTTTTCAACAAATTATATTTTCAAGGTACAAGATTTTGAAAAATTGCTAGATGCTTTAACATATCCAATTTTTAATCTTTACATAAGGAAGAACATCTTGTTTACACAAATATGTTTTTGTGTGTGGCAAAGTGATTAGACATATGATGCTACCACTTGGATAGAGAAGAGGTCATGTGGATTCTCCATGCCTTGCTATTTTTCATTTGCATGAAAATGGAATCATGATTTAGCTCTCTCAATCTGCCCAAGCTAGGTTACCCAGCTCTCAATATTCAAAATGTGTGTGGTGTCTACCAATTGCTCTACTGTTCTATCACCTCCCCTACTCTAAGGGATCAATTCATAAAATTGGTCCAATTCTGGGTAAAATCTGTCCCATATGCCTTGTTGCTTTCTGTCAGTGCCTGGCCTTTGCCATACTGGTGTTGCCCTATCACCATCATTACCCTGATGCCATGTTTGTTGGAATCCAAGCCCATATCATGTGTAGGCGTAGTCATGCTGGTGTTCCTGGAACGCCAAATCTAATCTGGATCTCTTAGTAAACTGCTTGAAGTAAATTGTGTTCAGAAGTGAGCCCAGAAGGTGGCAGAGGCATTCCCCATTAAATTAATAATTTGTCTTAATGTATTTTTTTGTATATGTACCAAATATGTATTTTGGGGGGGGGAACAAGTCGCACTTGTTCTGCACAAATCCTATAAAGTGCCAGAAATAAATAGCAAAGTATGTATACCCTCCTTAAATAAGGACAGAAAATTATCTGTCCAAGGACTCCTGTTGTATAAAATATATACATAAAATCAGTGAGAGAGAGTTCCACTCAAAGTATAAAGCAATATGTGTATGTGTATATATCATATATCGTAGACAGAATCAAATCATAAATTCATATATTTATGTGCATAATAATGTACCACATTTGCTCAAATATAAGACAAGGTCTTTTTTTCAGGGCAAATACACCTTGTCTTGTATTAAAGGTTGTCTTATAATCAGACCTCAAATAGAGGTCCGCTTGTAAGACCAAGATCCAGATCCCCCCACAGCGCTGCAGGGGATCCTCCTCTCTGGCAGCTGGTGGACGTCTGCGCTGGAAGGTCATGTCCCGCTGGCGCTCTATCATAGAAGCCCTGGTGGAAGGGCCAGTCAGCTGCAGAGTTTGTCTACATGCATTGCACAGACATTCACCTGCTTCTAGACCCCAGGGAGTCTGGAGCATGGAGGCAAGGGGGGGGTGCAGAGTGGCAAATAAAAACAAATTAAGTAAAAACGAGAAATGCATTTTTCTCAATCATAGCTTTTATTAAATATGAAAAAATAGTTTGTGTGAATTAATATTTATTAGTAAAACTTTTTTCCTACAGGGTAGTCTTATATTCAGGCTTTTTCTTTTTTTCCTAAATTAATATTCAAATTTTGTGTGGTCATCTTCTTATAATCAGGGTCGTCTGATACGACATATGAATTTTATTCTATCCGGTCTGTTATATATTTCTGTCGCTTGTTCTGCAGAGGCATATGCTATCGTTTCAGGCTTAAAGATGCACAACAATTTTAAAATCAGCTGTGCAAGATGTATCTGAAGTCCAAGGAAGAGCATATCTTTCTCAACATAATCAACTTATTCACTGGACCTCAGGCACATTAAAAGTCTTTGTATACTTTATCAAATTAAATCTTTTTTCATAAATGCTGAAATTCACATTGTGGTAGCGCACACAGACTTTTGGACCCTATTGTATATACACAATTATACACTGTTCTAATGTGCTTTCTATTGCACAGGTTCTTTTGTATGTATGATTAAGCTATACAAAGTTTTTGGTTCTTTTAACTAGGTGATAAACCACAACCTCCTTCTTCAAGTCCTTCCAGTTTAATTCTAAGAACTTCATTGGATGCACTTGCAGCTCCATATCTTTCTGGACAGTGGCCTCGTGAACTTGGACAAGAGGCACCTTGTATGAAAGACCAATCCACTCAAGTAGGTGGACAGGTTTTTCTTAATACTGACAAATGTGCATTACATTCTACAAGCCATATACACTTTTAACTGTTACAACACACATGCATTTTGTTAGTAATTAATATGCTATGATGTGAAAAGGCAAAAATTGAAAGCGTTTTAACACTTTCCTTAAATTTTTTTAATTTGTAAATGAATCCATTTGATGTAAAACACCTTGTGTCTCTGCAGGCAAAATAAATCCTATCCATAAAAAACTCTTAATACTAGCTAATGTAGAAGAATAACATGTTGATTGTAAATGAAAAGTTTATGTAAATAACACTTTTGTGATTCATTTGAGTTTTTTTTATTTAATGACTTCAAATAAACTTGGTCAAAACAGCCTTTGGCTCCTTAACTAGCTAGTACATACCATGGCCATTGTCCATTTTGTCACTATACAACTTTCCCTGACTAAATACTGCATATCCAGTCTGACCATGAGTCTTTTTTTCTGTTACAAATACAGACTGAGAGTGCTTGGGCCGAGGAGTATGCCGAAAAGAAGAAAAGCTCACATAAGCGTTCTGCATCTTGGGGCAGCACAGAGCAACTGAAAGAGGTTAGGCATCTGCTGTGATGTAAATAGTCAGTATTGGCATTGCATTCATCTTAACAATGTGGTAAAAACAATACTTTATGTTAAAGAAGTGCTTGCTGATAAGGACATCTATAACAAGTTCATTTATTGGTTGATTAATAGTTATGCTCAAAGGGGGAGTTTTATGGGGGGAAAAGTCTAATTGTAGGTTAGTATTAACAAAAACTTTATCTAATTTTGTTTCCATAAACTTCCTTTATCTGCAGACCTGGATGGTGCCAATGTTGCCAATGTAAAAGAGAGTATGTCAAGCTACTCTGATGAGTGTTTCATACAGAAACTCTCTGCAGAGCTGGCGGTTGAATTAACCTTACCCTTATAGACGTACCGGTACATCCTGCCCTTCTTGGGAGATCAGACTGTCTATGACAACTTGCATGGAGATCACAGTGTGATCAGTGCAGGGAGGAAACCATGTTTCTCACTCTTCTCACGAGCTGAAAAACAAAACAAGAAAAAAAGTGCTAGTGATTTTTTTTTTTGACAATAAAAAAAAAATCACAAATGCAATTAATAATAAAAAAATAATAGTGAGCTAAGTTATGTCATTGTGACATCACTGGAATTAATAACATGTTCAATTGGTCCCTAAGAGGACCTCTAACCATGCTGCACTAATAACTGGTCCCTAAGAGGCTCCACTATCACAACACTGTGTAATTGTAAATAACGTTTTACAAAAAATATAAAAAAAAAAAAGCCCCCCCCTGCCCCTTTCACAACCCCAAACCCGTTACGCCATAAGTATAAAAAACATACTACCTTATAGGGTACTATATGTAAGGGATGGATATGGCCTGCTAGAAAGAAAGAAAAATAAATAAGTAGGTGGGATATTTCCGTTATCAGGGGATGAAGCTAAACCATTTTGGCCAGGTTTCTCTGCCGTAACACATACCCTGTGCAAAAGAAATTCTAAGCAACACTGAATTGGTAAATTTGGAGGGAATTTTCTGTCGCTTTACCTGATTTTGTGAGGATTCAGAGGGGGAAATACGTATAAATATATTTTTTTTTCTCATTTTCGCTAATTTTTACTAAATTTCCCTTAGCTAATTACCGTATTTGCTCGATTATAAGACTACCCCCCAAATCTGAATATTAATTTAGGAAAAAAGAAAAAAGTCTGAATATAAGAGGACCATATAGGAAAAAAGTTTTACCAGTAAATGTTAATTCATGTAAACTACCGGTGCTGCACCAGTGCGGGGAACTCTGTTCTCTGACAGCCGGGGAAGGTCTGCGCGATGGACGCAGACAACCAACCC